>CM042835.1:5407606-5922606 GCA_023653725.1 Bungarus multicinctus | reverse complement strand
CCTTTGCTCAAAGGCAAGAGAATGGTGTGCTTGTGTGTGTGTGTGTGTATCTTTAAGACGCTGTTGGCATCAGGGAGTGATGTAATATTAAGGTTTTTTTTTTCCCCCCTTTCTAAAGCTGGGATTGAATTCCAGCCCTTTTAGCTTCTGGCTCCAGGGATTAGTCACAGGGGTGGTGTGGTTTAGAGTGTGTGTTAAGGAGGGGGCATGATTTAAAGAGACACCAACATGATTTCAAGTTCTCTTCTCCACCCCCACCCCCCCTCTTTTTTTTTTTTCTTGTTTATTTTTTATTTTTTTTTTGCCTGGCTGCGCACATCATCTTCCAGGAAATCCTCAACAAATAATTACGGTCCAAAATAGACTTTCATTCCTAGGGAAGACGAAGCTTGCAGAACTGGCTTTGAAGTACAGCAAACCAGACAGAAGGGGGAGTGGGGTGTGGGAGAAAAGGAAAGTGTCTTAAGATGGAGTCCCCTTTCAGCTGAGGTTTGAAATTTAAAATAAATATATATATATATATATATATTAAACTCTGGCACGTGTGAGAACTCTTTGAGCCCACAGACACTCAAAGCTCCCACACAGGCCCTGGAAAATATGAATTGCTGGGCAAAAAGCCTGCTATAAAATTAAAAAAAAAAAAGTTGGATGTCGGGATTGGAAACACTCACCGCATTGTGTGGCGGGGGGCCGCGTAGCTGTGCTCACCAAAGCCCAGAGGAGGGGGGGCCTGTTACTCTCAGCCCCTCCGCTGAGTAACTTGGAAGGTTGTGCATCCCATCTTGGGATAAGGGTTGGAGCTGGCCCGCTTCCCTTCCTGGAGTTGTGTGGCCCGTTGAGCCGAGCCCTTCCTTCTGCCATGCGAAGCCATTACGCAGTCTTGCTGGCAGGGCAATGGTTGGCGGGGTGACTGGGACCCCCAAAAGATAGGGGAGGGGGAGATGGCAGTGATTGGATCCTTGGCTCTCCTACACGAGGTCTTGTGTGCCAGGCCGTATATATATGTGCGTGTGTGTGTGGACTGGCACCCAACCTCATGTAGTGTGTGTGTATGGACTGGCATCCGACCTTGTGTAGTGTGTTTGTGTATAGACTGGCACACAAGACCTCATGTAATTGTATGTGTGTGGACTGGCACACAAGACCTTGTGTAATATGTGTGTGTGTGTGTATACACTGGCACACAAGGCCTTGTGTAATGTGTGTGTGTGTGGACTGGCACCCGACCTCGTGTAGTGCGTGTGTATGGACTGGCACACAAGACCTTGTGTAATATGTGTGTGTGTATATACACTGGCACACAAGGCCTTGTGTAATGTGTGTGTAGTGCGTGTGTATGGACTGGCACACAAGACCTGGTGTAATTGTGTGTGTGTATGGACTGGTGCAGGAGACCTTGTGTTTTATATGTATATGGACTGGCACCCCAAAAAGACGGGAGGGGAGCGATCAGACTCTTAATTCTCCTACATGGGGACTTGTGGGTAATTGCTTGGTGGGACTAGAGGCCCCCAAAATTGGAGAGGGGGAGATGGCAACGATTGGCTCCTCAGCTTTTCCCACTCAAAGACTTACTGAGTGGGTAATTGTTGGGGAGAATGGGACACCCACCCCCAAAAGAGGAGGAGGGAGAGATGACAGTGGTCAGAAGGTTTGCTGAGAGGCTAATTGTGGGGGAGACTGGGACCCCCCAAGAGATGCAGGGGTGTGTGTGTGGCAGCCGTCAGCCCCTTAGCTCTCCTGCGTAAGATCTTGTTGAGTAGATACTTGTTGTTGGGGAATCGGGGGGGGGGACCCTCCAAAATGGGGAGATGGTAGCAATCAGGTCCTTGGCTCTCTCACATACGCGTTCTCTCTCCCCACCCACCCCCTTTCCCAAGACCCGGATCGTGGTTGTGTGGGTGGTACAAGGCCTGTCATGGCCTCTGTGGTAGAACCTCCTGGTTGTCTCGTCTTTTTCCTCCCCACACCCTGGCGCTGGTCTGGGGTTGGTTTGTGCCAGGCCTGGGGGCAATGCCAGCCAACAGACGGTGGTGTGTTGTTTTTTTGTACCTCCTCCCTCTGGGCTTGGCAAAGACGGTGGCTGAGTTGGTGGAGATATGCTGGCAATGGCGTGGGAGGTGTGGCGGAGGGAATCTAAGGGAAGATTCTGCAGGCGCTCTCTCTCGCTCTCGCTCTCTCTCCTACCTTGGAGGTGGGAACAAACAGGGCCCAGAAGGGGTTTTTTGGGGAAGGGATGCTGGGTGCGTGTTTGTGCGTATGGGGGTGAAGGGTAAGGTTCTGTAGGGCAGGGGAGGTGTTTTAGTGTGATAGGCTGCTACTCCAGGCTTCCTCATTCAGATGGCCAATATATACAGTATATATATAGAATACGGCGAGGAGTGACTGTGAGAACGCAACTTTATTATGATAATGATTTTTTTTCAAAGGAGGATGGTTTGCTGCTGCATAAAGAGGTTTGCTGCTGCATAAAGTCATTTTTTCCCCTCCTCCTAGAACAGGGGTCACCAACAGGTGGGCCGGGGACCACTGGCGGTCCACGAGAAAATTTTGGTGGTCTGCAGAGAAATGTCACCCCCAAAGCAATTAATCCAGGCTGCATGGGAACACAAAGCTGCACCACCCACATGGCCCGCGGGAACACAAGGTTTGCGTCGCTTGTATTGTGCACAACATGAGGTAGTGAAGGGAGGGGGAAAAGGTTGGAGCGGGGGGAACTTGCCCCACTCGCCCCACATGCCTGGCCTGGGTACCGGCTGCTTCTTTCCGCTTCTTTCTTCTTCCGCTTTTGGCTGCATGCAAGGAAAGCAGCAAAAATCTTTCTCACCCCCAAACTCCGCCAGAAATGAGTTTTTGGGACCCTGCAAGGCCTCCTGCTCCAAGAGGTGTGCCGGTGCAACAAGTCTCACAAAGACTCATTTCTGGGGGAGTTTGGGGGAGAGAAAGAAAGACTTCTGCTGCTTTCCTTGCATGAAGCCAAAAGTCTCTCTTTCTCTCTCTCTCCCTGAGAAAGGAGCTGGAGACGGTATCCTGCAATCCCAAATAACGAATGATTGATTGGTAGGAAAATGGAGTGGGGAATTTTTCTGCAGATTTTTTGGGGGATTTCCCCAGGGTTTCCGGTCTGCGGGATTTAAAATTATGAGTCTGGTGGTCCCTGAGGTCCAAAAGGTTGAGGACCCCTGGACTAGAAGGCCTGATCAGTGTTAAGGAACTGAGATACTGGAAAAGGTGGCTTTTGGTTGTCCCAAAGGTGCTTGTCCAAAAGGCAACTGGACTTTCTTTGTTTTTCGTTGAAGGAGTTTTGCTTCTCATCCAAGACGCTTCTTCAGTTCTGAGTGACTTCTGACTGAAGAAGCGTCTTGGATGAGAAGCGAAACGCCTTCCAGGAAAAACCAAATCCGGTTGCCTTTTGAAAAAGCACCTTTGGGAACAACCATGACCTTGGATGACTGAGAATCTCCATAGATACGTGGCGGTTGACGGGTTAAGAGGATTGTGGAGCCGGGGACAAGAAAAGAGTCCTCTCCTAACCCCTCCCTCCCCCTGGTCAGCCATAAGAACAGGAAGTCCTTCTGGGAAAAGATGCTCCTGGGTGGGAACCTCAGAGCAGGCCAGGCTTGGGAGATCCACGGATGGAGCAGGATTTTGGAACAGCCTGTTTTAGCAACTCAGTCTATCAATCAACCAATCAATCAGAACAGAGCTGGAAGGGACCTTGGAGGTCTTCTAGTCCAACCCTCTACTCAAGCAGGAGACTCCATACCACTCCAGACAAGTGGCTATCCAGTCTCTTAAACACCTCCAGTGAAGGAGCACCTACAACTTCTCGAGGCCAGCTGTTCCACTGGTTAATTGTCCACACAGTTAGGAAGTTTCTTCTTAAATTCCAAGTTGCTTCTCTCCTTGATTGGTTTCCATCCGTTTTGTGCTGCCTTCTGGTGCTTTGGAAAATAAGTTGATCCCCTCTTTATGGCAGCCCCTCAAATACTGGCATACTGCTACTATCGTGTCATCCCTAGTCCTTCTTTTCTCTGGATTAGCCAAACCCAATTCCTGCAATGTTTAGTCTCCAGGACTTCAATCATCATAGTCGCTCTTCTCTATACTTCCCCACCCCACCAAAAAAAGTCTTAATTTCTTTTTTTGTAACGTGGTGACCAAAACTGGATGCATGCAGTATTCCAGGTATGGCCTTACTAAGGCTTTGTAGTATTGTATCCTTATGATTTATATTGACTGCTTCCTAGTATGATTTGATTGCTTATTGTACCCTATGACTATCATTAAGTGTTGCACCTTATGATTCTTGACTCTTGACGAATGTCTCTTTTCTTTCATGTACCCTGAGAGCATTTGCACCAAGACAAATTCCTTGTGTGTCCAACCACATTTGGCCAATAAAGAATTCTTTCTTTCTTTTCTTTCTTTCTTTCTTTCTTTCTTTCTTTCTTTCTTTCTTTCTTTCTTTCTTTCTTTCTTTCTTTCTTTCTTTCTTTCTTTCTTTCTTTCTTTCTTTCTTTCTATCTATCTATCTATCTATCTATCTATCTATCTATCTAAGTACAGTCTTCTTCAATCTTTGGCTCCCTAAAAGTTTTGGGAATGCAAATTTGGAGGGTGGGGGTGGGAATGAGTTCCAATGATTATGGAGGCTGTCAATTTAGGACAGGCTTCCTCTTTGACCCCCAGGACCCTTGCCACTGGCCAAGCATCCAGATGTTTCATTTCAAAATGATGCCAGTATACAAGATGTCATGTTTGTGCTGTCTTTGCCGTCCTCTTCCTTCTCTCAGTGAGAGAAGAGAGGTTTCCCAGAATTGATAGTCCAGACAGCCGTTCAGATGGGTCTGTTTCCCCACCGAAGGGATGGATAAATAGGCCATATTCAGTGTTTTCCTCCCTGTCTCTCCCATCCATAAGGTACACATTGGACCAACATTCGCATATGTCACCTAATCCATCCACTGCTTTCTCATCTGTGGGGAGCAACGTTTCTCCCCCTGGCTGGGCAATAATTTTTTGGTGAGCTAATCAATAAAAGAAGCAGACATGGTAACAGAATAATTGACTTCCCACTGGACCACACCAAGGCTCTCCCTGGACCATATGTCTCCTGGGACGGTTGAGGAGTGTTTACAAGTGTGGTCTTCCAAGCCAGAAGCGGAATGAAGTTTTCCAGTCCCAAAATAGCTTTGTTTTGTCTCGAACGCCTCATTTTGCTTTCCATGCGTTGGGGATTATTCAGGCTGGACTTAATCTCCCTTGGGGGGAGGGTCAGTTCTGTCTTTTTAAAAGTTTTGGCCCAACAAAACTACTTAACAACTCTCTTTTGCGTTTCCCCATCATTGTGGCCTGTGCAACCCAAACCTTCGGATCTGATGTGCGGACATAAAAATGTTAATTTTTTTTTTTTAAGGGGTTTAAAGACCTCGTTGGGTCTAATATTCTGTCGAGCGTTGAGCACTGTTGCGGATAAACTCCCAGAGTCTTGAGAAGCCAAATATATACATCTATGTATAGAATGCTTCCCTATTTTTGTATGCATTCTGGTCACCCACAAGACCCGTCATCCATCCTAAAAAAGATTGTGGCCGTCTCGTTTCTGAGGAAAAGACAGAAAAGAGTGCAGGATACCCTTTCCTTTGTTTTCGTTTTTATTTAAGGGATAATAAAAACAGAGATGGTATGGGACACAAAGCCCTGGCTGGCCTTACACACTGTGATGCCTCCTGGCTTGCTCGCCCACAGTGTCTTCAGTGAGCATCACTAGCAAACCCAAGTTGTGGGGTGATGCAGCGTGGGAGCCTGGCCTGTGGAATGCACTTCGTTGGCCTGGAAGTGGGGAGCCCCTACTGGACCAGGAAGGAAAGGATGGTTTCAAACCAACCCTCCCCTCTCCCTTTCACCCTGCAAAAAAAAGTTGTACTACGCCTAAACCCCCCTTTTTTAAAAATATATATTTACATTTATATGCCGCCCTTCTCCGGAGACTCAGCGTGGCTTAAAGTCTATGGAGCACCATGCTAAGCGCTCGGCAATAGCCTTCATTCCATTGTATATGCCTGCTTACTAGTAAGGATTTTGGCCCCCCAAGCAGCATTTTTACAAAGTCAGCTTATTGCCCCCAACAATCTTTGGGTCCTCAATTTACCTACCCCGAGAGGATGGAAGGCTGAGTCAACCTTGAGCCTGGTGGGATTCGAACCTGCACTAATTGCAGGCAGCTTGCACTAAGTGCTAGATGATTAACAGCCTGAACCACCAAGGCCCTTTTCCTGATGGACGATGCCTAGCGAAGAGCCCCTGGGTGCAGGTGATAACAAAGGACCCAGGCTTTTTCAGTTCCAGTGGGTGGGTGGGTGGGGTGGGGGCTCGTCTCGGGATGTCCATGCAGTGGAATGCCATGATTGTCACAGTCACATGAGATGAGGGAAGGTGGGGGAGCCTGTTACACCCCGGGGAAGACAGAGGTCGTCATTGGGATGGTAGTGTAAGACTGCACCAGCGTATCTGGCAGCACCAGCCTGAGAAGAGTAATCCATTCAACGGGGCTGGGGAGCTGATGTCACGGTCTCTCCACTACCACCACCACCACTCCTCCTCCTCCACCCCCTGCCTTGCTAATTAGTGAGAACAAGCTCTGTGTGTGTGTGTGTGTATGAGAGAGAGAGAGAGGGACGTTGTCTCGGATGATGGAGGGACAGCAGAGTTCACGGGTTACCGATTTTTTCCCCCTCTTAATCGTTCTCTCTCTCTCTCTCTCTCTCACCCTCCTCTTCTCCAAGCTCACCGGAACCGGCAGACGAAGGGGGTCTGAAGTAAGCCTTGAGACCCAGGGATTGGGCAGGCAACTTCCTAACTCTCAACATTGCCTCTTCTCACACGTGTTTGCTTTGCGCTTGCAAATACTCCGTGTCCTCACATCTCCCGCCTGGGCTCCCAAGTGGGAGCAAACTTCCCACGCCATTGCCAGCCCCTGCGGGGGGGTCTGAGGAGGCAGTTGTCTCCACGTCCAGCACGTCCTCCTCTTCCTCCTCCTCCTCCTCGGGGTTTGGAAGACAGCTCAGTTTGTGGGGTGCTCATGGCTGTCGCTCCTGGGGTGCTGCCCAGTTCGTGCTGTCTCCCTTTTGCTTCCTCTCGTTTATTTTTAGCTGTTGCCTCCCTTGCCGTTGCCTGTTGCTTGGAGACTGGTGTGCTGTGCCTGTGTGTGTGTGTGAGAGAGAGAGAGAGAGAGTATTGAGTGGGGGGCCTTTTTAGGTCCTGCGGGTGCCAAGAAGTAAGGAAAAGGGAAGGATGCTGAATTGCATTTGAAAGGGTGGGGGAACCGGCTCCATTTGGCCCGAGTGCAACTCTGCCCTTGGTGGGCATGGGTGTTTGTGTGTGTGATGCAGTTGAGGTATGCCAGCCCCCCCAGGTTGCAGTATGTGGGGATTTTGGCTCTCAAGCCCTCCCACCCTTCGCTCGAGATGACATCACCGTCCTAATGGCTCCGTCTTATACGCCGATGCCCTTGAACCGGGGCGCCGGCGTCCCTGGCCTCCATTACAGGGGCCTGAATTATTGATGGGCTCAGAGCGCCTGGGGTTTGGGAAATGGGAAACCACAGCGCCCGCCTGCCCCCCCCCCCCCCGCCTCCCCCCCCCACTCCTCTCCCCCACTCCTCCCCCTCTCTCCCTCCCCACCAAGCTCTTGACACCCTCCCTTGAAGGCATTGGGCACAGGCTCAGCAATTTCAGCCAAGGAGCAATAAAAGCATTAGGGGTTGGATCTTTCCTGTGCCACAGGCAGGCCGAGTTCAGACAACTGCACATGCTCAGCCAGAGTTTCCCCTCCCGTGGTGGGGATGGATGCACCAAGTGGGAAGAAACCCTGTTATTCGGTCTGGGTGAGCAGAACCACACCCGGGTTTGGGGTGATTTGTACCGGGCGATGCTTAAAACAGGGGTCTCCAACCTTGGCCAACCTTTTAAGACTTGTGGACTTCAACTCCCAGAATTCCTCAGCCAGCAATTAAAGTGGCCAAGGTTGGCTGGGGAATTCTGGGAGTTGCAGTCCACAAGCCTTAAAAGTGGCCAAGGTTGCTTGAGGAATTCTGGGAGTTGCAGTCCACAAGCCTTAAAAGTGGCCAAGGTTGCTTGAGGAATTCTGGGAGTTGCAGTCCACAAGCCTTAAAAGTGGCCAAGGTTGCTTGAGGAATTCTGGGAGTTGCAGTCCACAAGCCTTAAAAGTGGCCAAGGTTGCTTGAGGAATTCTGGGAGTTGCAGTCTACAGGCCTTAAAAGTGGCCAAGGTTGGCTGAGGAATTCTGGGAGTTGCAGTCCACAGGTCTTAAAGTGGCCAAGGTTGGAGACCCCTGGCTTAAAGGATTCGCGGACAATGGAAGAAAATGTGTACAGGTAGTTGTGGACTACAGTTGAGGCCCAAATTTACATGGCTCAAGCAAGACATTTCTCAGGTGAGTTTTTTGCCCCCATGTTAACGACCGTTCTTGCCACAGTTGCTAAGTGGATCACGGCAGTTGTTAAGTTAGTAACCCAGTAATTAAGTGAATCTGCCTTCCCCATTGACTTTGCTTGTCAGAAGGTTGCAAAAGGGGATCACGTGACCCTGAGACACTGCAACCGTCATAAATACGAGCCAGTGGCCAAGCGTCCGAATTTCTGATTGCCTGACCCACCGTAATTATTATTAAGCATGGAAAAACAGCCACCGATCCAATTTTTTTCAGTGCTGACACTACTTCGAATTAATGTATATAGTGTAGGGTTTATATATCAACCTTGAAAAAGGGGGGAATTTTAAGACCCAGATTTTTTAAGTTCCAACCATTGGGCCCCCTTAGCAGTAACCAGACTTTGTGCCTTTGGCAACATGACTAAATTTATAGCCGTCTCATGGCAATTGTTGCTGTATATCGTACAGTGGTTTTGCCAAAGCAAACCGTTGATTCGTTTAACAACCGCAGTGTTTTGCTTTAGAGCTGCTACAAAAACAGTTGTATGTCGAAGACTTGCCTGTGCAGCACAATACTTTAAAGCCTTGACCCAGGTTTAACAAAAGAAGGCATGCGATTTTACACTTTATTGGGCTCAAATAAATAAAACCTTTGTTGTCTACCTAGCAAAAAAGCTGTGTCCCAAGGAAGCTCTAGTTCCATGATGGCGAACCTATGGCATGCAGAGCCACTTCTGCCGGCACATGAGAGGTCGCCCGGAAGAGCCCCACTGCACATGCGCGCCCGCCTGACAGCTGATTGTCAGGTATCTGGCGCAGGAGGGCATGGGAGATAAGCACACATGCACAGAGATGCGTGGGCAGGGGTGGGATTCTACCAGTTCGCATCCATTTGCTAGAGCCAGCTGTTAACATTCTAAGCAGTTCGGAGAACCGGTTGTTAGAAGAAACTACTGGCCTAATCCTGTAAGGAAGGCAGGAAGGAAACATTCTGGTATTGCTTACAGAAACTGCCTATCCATTAACTCTTATTACTTTCTTGGCAGGACTAGACTTCCTGTCTTTAGAACTTCTCTGGAGTTTTTTTCCCCTCCTTTGCTGGTACTTTGCTTGTGTGAAGTGACCATTCAAAGTTACAATGGCAGTGAAAAAAGTGACTTATGACCATTTTTCATACTTACGACTGTTGCAGCATCCCCACAGTCATGAGAGGGCAGGTGAGGAGATGGATGCCTCGATGTGAGTGATATTATTAATAACATGACCATTAAGCCACGCCCACAGAACCGGTTGTTTAAAAATTTGAATTCCACCCCTGTGTGTGGGGGGTCTTTCACGCATGCGCAGAGAGGCGCGGCGTGCACGGAGGGGGCTCCAGGCGCATTGCCTTCTGGGTGCTGGTGCAAGTGAGCGCGCACACAATTTTCGGCACAAGAGCCCAAAAATGGTTAGTCACCACTGCTGTAGTTTGATCAGTTACTATCAGAGCTTAAGTGGCTTCACGGGGGTGTTGTAGAAAGTCAGACTGCATGGCAATTCTTCCAGAGGGAAGTCCTCGATTTTTTCATTTAGTGACGGTTCAGAGTTACAGCAGGCCCTGAAAAAACCGACACGATCCTTTTTCACACCGACGACCGTGGCAGCGTCCCCCTATTTATGTGATTCAAAATTCAGACGTCTGGCAACTGATTCGTATTTAGGACGGTGGCCGCACGTCCCGGGGGTCCCGTGATCCCCTTTGGAGACCTTCTGACAAGCCAAGTCCACGGGGAAGAATGATTCGCTTAACAACCGGGCTGCTAACTTATCAACCGCGCTGCTTCACTTAGCGACTTTGGCGGGAAAGGTCATCAAACGGAGCCGGGGGCAAAACTCACTTGAGGACTGTCTTCGCTGAGCAGCCTAAATTTTGGGGCTCCGTTGTGGCTGTAAGTCGAGGACTCCCTTTATATTGGGGTGCTGGCTGGGGAATTCGGGGAATTGAAGTTCCCACCCCTTCAAAAGGGTTGAAAAATATTTTAGAGCGCCAGTGGGCCTGTGGGTCAAAAATCTGAAGATATAATGGCTGCAACTATGAACTGGGAGACTGCCTTTTTTGGGGGTGGCGATGGGGGGGGGGGTGCACTGTGCTGAGTTAGATTGGTCCAACCAGGGCTGTTGAGATCCAGCCAGCTGGGAAGGGGAACTCCCCCCCCCCCTCTCCCCAAATGGCTGAGAAAGGCCAGCTTCCCCTTCCTCCTCGCCTCCCGAAGGGACGAGAGCCAGCAATTCTGACTCTGCTGCGCTGGAAAGGTTGTTTATGAAACAATGGGAGAGGCCCCCATCTTGGGGAGAGAGAGAGAGTCTTTATTTGTGACTTCCTGTTTGGGGGACGGAGGGGCCTTGTGAAAACTTTTCAGGAGGTGGGGGGGGGCTGCATTGCACTGCCGGCCACACATTTGCAAGTTGTAGCACACACAGACACACTGCTCATCCTGTTTGTTTCTTCCCCGGTTTCCGTGGGGGGGGGCGGAGGGGGCTTCGATGACCATCTGGGATCTTCCACAGCCCTGGGTATTGTCCGGGGAAGTTTGATCTTGATGGCGGCAGAAGCAGTGGCGGCTTCTCTGCCTCCCCCTCCCCTCGTCAGGAATGCTTCGCAGAGTTCGGGCTCCGCTGTTAGCTGGGAAAAAAGGAAGCCTTGTCTCGAAGTTGCTGACCTCAGCTGCGAACCATTCCCCCTCTTGCTCCCCCCCCCCCCAAGCGTGCTGCCCAGGGAGAACATGGCACAAAGGCGCTCCCGTCCGTCCCCCACTTCTAAACACGCCCGACACTTGTGCAGGCCGGGTTAACTCTTTTCCTGGGGCCAGGGTATGTGTGTGTGTTTTCAAGGCCTTCGCCTCTTCCACTGGACAATTATCCCCTGGAGCACCCTTAGGCTGCCCGGGGTGGGGTAGGGAAGGTTGCAAGTTGTGGGACTCCCGCTGGGTAGGACTTGGTGCCAAAGTTGGGCACCAAGTTCTGGGCATCAGGGTGGCGGGGATGCTGCCCTCGTCCTCCAGGGAGGGAGGCTTCCCTTCAAGCTGGCTGCTCTTGCCCTCCCACGCTTGGAGGGCCCAGCCTGGAAGTCGCGAGGCGGCTTGGCTGCCCTCCCAGCCTCCTGGCTGCAGAAGGGGGAGAGGCGGCGACGGTGGCGGCGGCGGCAGCAGCAGCCGGTTTCCTGTTTTCCCTCCCCTGGCACACTGGGGAGGAGGGGTGGTGGTGGCTAAAATCCACATGCCGCTGCAGCAGCCATTGAATCCCGGTGGGGGGTGGGGAGTGGTGGCTTTGAGCCACCCAGGGCTTCTGCCAACATGCCCTGAGCAGATGCCGCCAGAGAATCTGAGTATGGGAATTGCCAGCACTTTACTTCTAACTCTTTTATGCTGGGAGGGGGGACAAATAGGCGGCGGCTCTGGTGGTGGGATTCTTGGCCGTCCTATTCTGGAAACTGCGCCTCCACCTTCCGAGACTGAGCTGGCTAACGCTGCCCTTCGGCTTGCCAGGGTTCGCCTTCCCGGATTGGGCCTACAAGCCCGAGTCGAGTCCCGGTTCCCGTCAGATCCAGCTCTGGCATTTTATCCTGGAACTGCTGCGCAAGGAAGAATATCATGACGTCATCGCCTGGCAAGGGGATTACGGCGAGTTTGTCATCAAGGACCCCGACGAAGTGGCCCGGCTGTGGGGGGTGAGGAAATGCAAACCTCAGATGAACTACGACAAGCTCAGCCGGGCCCTGAGGTGAGACCGGGCAGGAAAAGGGTGGAGAAGTTCCAGGAATTTGGAACAAGCGAGGAGGGTTTATCGCACCTGGTTGGGAACCTGGTGGGAAAGGAAAAGAAGGCTGCAAAATTCAGCCAGTGAGGCTCTCTCAGCTTTTTAATAGGGGTTTAGAAACATGCATCTACATGCATGCATGCACTCACGCATCCACAGATGTACACATGCCAATCCGCCCAGTTCTTCTCTGGCAAAATATGGAAAACTTTGCAACTGGCTCATTTTCCGTTGCTCCGATGGAAAACAAATTGGGGAATATTTTTTTTTACAAGAGAGAACAAAACTTTTAGCAGTGGGAAAAACTGGAATTTTTAAGGGCCCTTTTATTCCACTCCTTTCCCAAGCAGCTGAGAGCATTATCCGCTATCTGAATAAGGTGTTTACGATTCATCTCTTTTTTTAAAAAAACAAAATAAAACTGGGCTTTTCAAACAAGGTAGATGAGAAACAGAGCTAAACCAATGCAAGGTTTGGCAGGAGTTTGCTTTCAAAGTTCAAGGGTCACTTCAGCATAGACCAGTTTTAGTTTGCTAGGTTGCTGGTTTAATTTGTTGGCTTGCTTTATAAATTTTCCATCCCATTTATTATTTGAAAGTATAGCTTGGAAAAGATTCCGATCTAAAAAGGTGGAATGCAGGTAGTCCTCAATTTACAACATTTCATTTAGTGATGGCACTCCAAAAAAGTGACTTATGACGGTTTTTCACAGTTACGATTTTTACAGCATCCCCAACGATCATGTGGTCAAAATTCAGATGATTGGTAACTGGTTCAGATTTATGACCGTTGTTGTGTCCCAAGATCATGTGATCAATTTTGGTGACCACATGACAAGGTCAGAAGTCAATGGGGAAAAACCAAATTCGCTTAACAACCAAGTTGCTAACTGATCAATTGCAGTAATTCCCTTAACTTTGTAACTTTGGCCACTATGGTTGCAAGTTGAGGACTGCCTGAAGGAATATACTTAGGGGCCTCCTAGTCCCAATTCAGAAGCTATTTTACTGAAGTTTTTGTGCCATTGCATTAAAAACATGATTTGACTCGGGATTGGAAGCTACATGACGCAAACGAACGTCAGTTTATGGACGCTGATAAATCCCCATAACTGGAGGGGTAGAAAAATGTATACTTGGCCCCAAGGCTAATGACTTGTTTAGGCTGGTTTCCCATCCTTATGTAATAAGGAGTTGTTCCTATGCAAAGTTTGTGGGCTAGTGGCTATTTACAAGGCTATTTGCAGGATATGAAGCATCATTTCTCCCCATGTGAACAGATGCTGTTTCACACTTGCTGAGGCTGTAACACTTTTCGTTTCGGGGCCATGCAGACACCCACAGACTCCCGAGTTCGGTTTTTATGGTGGGGGAGAAGTGGGACTTGTGAGTCACTGACCCTCTCTTCCTCCTCCTCCTCTTTTTCTTCCTCTGCCTCCTCTTTTCCCTCCCCCTCCCCCTCTGCTTTTCCTTCGTTCCTTCCTCTTCCCCCTCTTTCATTTCTTCCTCTTTTCTTCTTTTCCCTCTTTTCTTTCCTTCCTCCTCCTCTTCCTCTTTTCTTTCCTCCTCTTCCTCTTTTCCTCTCCTCTTTCTCTTTTCCTTCTTTCCGTCTCCTCCTCTTCCTCCCCTTTTTCCTTCCTCTTTTCCTCTCCTTCTCTTTTCCTTCTGTCTCCTCTTTTTCTTCCTCTTTTCCCTCCTCTTTTCCTCCTTCTCCTTTCCTTCCTTCCTCCTCCTCTTCCTCCTCCCAATCCTGCAGGTATTACTACAACAAGCGGATCTTGCATAAGACCAAAGGGAAACGTTTCACCTATAAGTTCAACTTTAACAAATTGGTGCTGGTCAACTACCCTTTCATCGACATGGGCATGGCAGGTGAGTATGGTGGGAGGACTTGCAGAGTCTCTGGGCAACCTTCTCTCTGCTCTTCTGCAGACTTTCTTGAACCCATGGCTAGACAGCCAAAGAAACTTAAGTTTAAAGTGTTTAGTTCCGCTGGAAAAACTAGCAACCACTAACCTCTGTAACAGACACGCATGCTTCTAGGCCATGGTGGCTCTATTGGGTGTGCCCCAAATGAAAAAAATAAAAAAGAGGTTCAAAGGTCTTATTTTAGTTATGGAAAAGTATATTGACCCATAAGGAAGATAAATATCCCATCAAATAATTTAACTTTGGAATGGGAGTGTCTCTGTAGATCTAATGGAAATACAGTATAGGTAGAGGTTGTTGTTTTTGTTTTTTTTTAATGTGGAGGTAGAAGGAATTTCAGATTAAATTCTGGGTTCTGTTTTGGGTGGGTGTTTGTGCCCCAGGGGAAAATGAGAAATATATATTTGCCCAAGAGGAATATTCTCCAGGACGTGACTTGAACTTGAAAAGTGACTTGAAAAGATCAAGGGTGGGGATGGCCGAGCTTGGCAATTGTTAAGATCTTCAACTGTAGAGTTGGAAGTCCAAAGGTCTTAAAGTTTCCAAGCTTGGATACCCCTGATCTAGGATGACATGGATGAGAAGCTACCATGTCGGGGGATGTAGGAGAAGGGGTGGCAGTACGGAGGGAAAAGGGGGATCGGCCTAGAATTTCTACATAACCACAAGCAGACTAAGTCTAACCCCTTTTGAGTGCTGTTAATCCTTATCTAACTCTAAGCAGGTAGTGGCAGTTAGTGGAGAAAATACAGGTGTTTAAGAATGATTAGCAATAAATCACTTTAATTGAGACTTTCACATGTGGACCTGAGTTTTGATGCCTGAAAGGGGAGTGGGGAAAGGCCTTTGACAAATGGGATAGATATTGAACAGGTCAACTGGTCTTGTGAATGCTTCCTTGAGCTGACTCTGTTGCCACGGGGCTTTGAGAAAGGATTGGCTGAATGGAGAGGGAGGTTAGTTTTCCCCTTAGACATTTTCATCCTCGGTTTTTCTAATGCGGATTTCCCCCATTTGCTTTCCTCCTCCTCGCAGGTGGGGCTGTGCCCCAAAGCGCTCCACCTGTGCCCTCAGGTGGCTCCCACTTCCGCTTCCCCCCTTCCACCCCATCTGACGTCTTGTCACCGGCCGAGGATCTGCGTTCGCCTGGGGTCTTCTCCGCCGTGGCTCGCCGCCTCGCTCGGGGTTCAGTCAGTGACTGCAGCGACGGCACCTCGGCCAATTCAGAAGTGGAGGAGACGTTGGCTGAAGAGCAGCGACGTGGCGGCGGAGCAGGAGAGGCGGGTGGATTCCGTGGTCCCCCCTTGCCCGGCCATCCACGTTTGACCCACGACGCCCTCTTTAGGATCTACCCTCGCCCGCGAGTTCCGGAGCCTCTCAGCCCCTTCCCCGTGTCCCCCATGGCTGGGCCTGCTGCTCTCCTGCCCCCCCAGCTGTCCCCTGCCCTCCCACTCACCCCCACTCACATAAATTACACTCCTTCACCCACCCTCAGCCCCATGTATCCCAGCGGCTCCCACTTCTCCTTCAACCCTGAGGACATGAAGCGCTATCTCCAAGCGCACACCCAGAGTGTGTACAACTACCATCTCAGCCCTAGGGCCTTCCTCCACTACCCCAACATTATCATCCCGCAGCCTCAGCGCCTGGAGAAGCCGCCTCTTCCCCCTCCGCCCCCGCAAGCCGAGGAGCCCCCCAGCCCTTTTAAATTCAAGCTGCAGCCGCCCCCATTGGGGCGCCGCAACCGTGACAAGCAGCCTCCGCCAGCTCCAGCTGTGCCCCCGGGAGACTCCAGCGGTGGCCTTCTCACCGCCGCCTCCTCCTCCTTCTCTTCTGCCGTTGCTCCGGAGACCCTCGTCCCCCAAATCAAAGTGGAACCCATCTCGGAAGGAGAGTCCGAGGAAGATCTCACCGTAGAGGTCACGGATATCAGCGAGGATGACGAGGAGGTCTTTAAGGCTCCTTCGGCCCCCCTGGAGAAGATCGAAAACGGGGAGACTTCAACCTTGGCGCCCCCTGTTTCTCGGGCCGGGGAGAGTGGCAAATGCATTCCCCTGAAACTACGCTTCAAACGCCGCTGGAGCGAGGATCAGCGGCTGGAAGCCGGCGCGACGGGTGACGAAACAGATGACAAGAAAGTGAAGGGCGAGGAGGACGCCAGTGGTCACGGGGACGGGGTTGGAGGCCGGCGGATCAGCACGGAGCTGCAGCAGGCCACGGCCGAACTGACCCTGGAGAATCGGGACTGCTAGACAGGACATGCAGCTCTCCCTCCCTCCGGACAGATGGACCGAGGATGGGGTGGGTGGGCTGATTTTGCTGCCTTAACTCAGAGATTATCTTTCTATTTTCCTTTCTCTTTCTTTCCTTCCTTCCTTCTTTCCTTCCTTGGCCTGGAACTCTGTACATGTTCTTTCTCCTTCTTTGGAAGCCAGAACAAAAATGTAGGGGCGGGGAAGTTTTTACTTGTCTATATGCATATATAAATCTAAATCTAAATATATATATTATATATATGTAAAACCTCTCTGTGGGGGTGGGATTTCTAAAAAAATAATATGCCAGGTTCATTTTTAAGGGTTCTCTTTTCTCTCTGTCTCTTCCCGCCCCAGCCTCATACATTATAAGCCTCAGGACCTTTTTAATTAAGATTTCCA
Source organism: Bungarus multicinctus (assembly GCA_023653725.1). Classification (NCBI taxonomy): domain Eukaryota; kingdom Metazoa; phylum Chordata; class Lepidosauria; order Squamata; family Elapidae; genus Bungarus; species Bungarus multicinctus. The sequence goes on along the minus strand of CM042835.1, from coordinate 5,905,767 downwards.
CCACCACCCCAAATACGGTGTAGTTTGAAAAAAGCATGGAAGGGGGGCTTTGTAGGGGAGAATAAGGGTAGTCTTATGAAAGCCCACCACTCTGCTCTTTTCCTCGTCCTCACACACACAAATTTGCAATTAGCAATCTTAAGCACAATACACTTTTTAATCCCCCAGTGGATCAAAAAGAGAGTTAGCCATATGTCCTCTGTCCCTCTTAACCCCTTCCCATGTGCCATTGGCGTTTAGCCATGCTGGCCACACGACCACAGAAATTGTCTTCGGACAACGCTGGTTCCCACAGCCAAGAAACGTAGATGAACCCAGTACCCGAAAGTTGGATATGACCGAGAGGGAGACTTTTTACCTTTTTTGATATATATATATATATATTAATAATATTAAATATTTTATAGGCTGCCCAAGAATTCCTCTTCACTCAAGGCAGCCTACGTGAGCCAAAAGGATGGGGTACGCCTGCCGTTGAATGGTTAGCGTGGGATCATTAAGGCATCCTTGCTAAAAATCTTGTCTGTTGTGTTGCTGCGTCGTCTTTAGGAAAAAAAAAAGGGGGGATTCCACGTATTTTGGGGGCTTGTTTACCCCGTGGATGGTTGAGAGGTGTTTTTGCAACATGTCATCCTCGCCAGCAGTGGCAAAAGCTAAACTTTGCCAACCCTACCAAAGACTTCCCTTTATGACGATGCTTTAGGAAACCATTCAAAACAAAACAAGCATAGGCTTGGGCCTAGCTCAGGCTTATCCAGCCTGCAGGCCGCATATGGTCCTGGATAGCTAGTAAACGTGGCTCCACAAGATTGTAAACTTTTTAATATTATGTGATTTATATACTGTACATAAAGGTAGTCCTCAGTTTACCAACACAACTGAGCCCCAAATTTCGGTTGCTAAGCAAGACGGTTGTTAAGTGAGCCTTGCTTCCTGACCCAAATGATTCGCTTAACAATTTGCGGGGATAGTTGTTAAAAAACAACGGCAGTTTTGCCCTGGTTTACAACTTTTTGTGACACAGTTAAGTGACTCGTGAAGTTGTTAAGTGAAACGTGCGGTCATTAAAGAGAATCCAGCTCCGCCCCCTGTCTTTGCTTGTTGGAAGCTTACAAATAGTGGATGACATGACCCCCAGAGCCGTGTAATGGTCAAAAATACAATACATGGCAGTTGACATGGCTCCGAATTTTGATCGGACGTGACCATGGGGACGCTACAGCGGTCATTAAGTGTGAAAACTGGTCATAAAGGTCACTTTTTCCAGTGCCGTTGTAACTTTGAACGGTCATTAAGCAAATGGTGGTAAGCCGAGGACTACCTGTATGTATGTTATATGCCCCTCAGGAGAATTCCAGAACCAGTTTGGCCTAGTGGTTAAGGCAACAGGCAAGTCAGCAGGTGGCCGCGAGTTCAAGTCCCGTCTTAGCCATGAAAGCCAGCTGGGTGGCCTTGGGCCGGTTCCTGTCTCTCGGCCCAACCCGCCTCACAGGGTTGTTGTGAGAAAATAGGAGGAGGAAGGTGTGTTGAATATGTTCTTTCACCGCCTTGTTTGTAAAAAGAATAAAGGCAGGATACAAATAAATATTTTTTTTAAAAAAAAAAAACTCCGCTTCAGTGCAAGCCAAGAGGTGGGACCCCCACGGCCATTTAACCTCATTAGGTTTGGGAATGAAAGGGGGGTGGATGGGTGGGATTTGAAGAGTTTTTAAAAGTGCCTGTTGAAATGTTGTTTCCAAGGGAACCTAAGCAGAGAGCGGACATTCCTTATTTTCTCTCCGTCTGCACAACTTTTGTCCCTGAAAAGATGGCTCTTCCTTTCCTGGTGTGCCCCGTTCCCTCGCAGCAACTTCAGAAATTAAAGACCATCTTGTTAAACAATTCCAGCTTTTTTGCTTCTGCAAGGGGATGTTGTTTGGGTGGGGGGGTCAACAAAACAGACCCCCGCAGGATGGGACGGTGCCTGGGAGAAAACAAATATTTGGGAATCTTGCAATGCCAACCGTGTCTTCTTCTCGGTTGTGCTCCAAATCCTTATGGATGTATTTGCCTTGCTCTCACCTCTGTTAGAACAGAGATTATTTCCCCAAAGAGACAGATTTGCATGTAGACAACACTCCCCACACGCCCCCAAAGAAAATAAAAGCTGATTTGTGGGATGCTGCCATGAACCTGAAGGCAGGATCTGGAATTATAATCTCCTTGTAAGGTCACTATAAAGCAGTAATGTGCTTGAGGGTTGTTTCATATATATATATATATATATATATGTGTGTGTGTATATATACATATATATATATATATATATCTAAAATATGCATATATATATAGCCTTATTCAGATTCTTGTACATATCAAAGAAAACGGGATGTCGTTCATTTTAAGAATGTACAAAAAAAAAAAAACCAATAAAGGGTTTTGAGATTTCATAACCTGGTGGTCCATTGTGAATTTTGGAATATCGGTGTGATAATTATGTACAGTTTTCGGGGAACAGAGATATCCTGGTGCCCTGGGGAAGAAGGACGGAGAGCATACAGTGGTCCTCGACTCAACGACCACTGTTGGACCCAGCATTTCCGTTATTGACCAAGATTGTCGTTAGTTTTGCCACAGTTGCTCCATGAGTCACTGCAGTTGGTTACTAAGCCAATCTGGCTTCCCGCATTGATTTCGCTTGCCAGACGCCAGCTGTGAAGGTCACAAATGGAGATTGCATGACCCTGTGCAACTGTCATAAGCCCGTGCCAGTTGGCAAGTATCTCAAGTTGGATCACATGCCCCCATAGTCACAATGGTCACAAGTGTGAAACCTGGTCATGAGTCCACTTTTTTTCAGTGTCATTGTAACTTCAACTGGTCACTGAATGGTTGTAAGTCGAGGAGTACCTGTATTTGGGTAATAAAAGCTCTGCTAAAGTAGGCATTGCGGCTAAATTTCTGTTGTAGGTGAGATCAAGCAATCACTCTGAGCTGCTTCAGCAATTTGATATTTGCTTATGTTCTTTCTTCCTCTGTTGGTTCTCTTGGATTAGCAAAATTTGGCCCGTTTGTGTCTGTATCCAATTTAATCTTGCAGCCTCTTATTTATTTCCCTTCCATTTAAATTGGGATAACAAAAACTTGACTGTAAATCTACAGATGCTCTGGTTCCCCCCCCCCCCACCTTACTCTGATTTCTTAGCTTGATATTTCACCTTAGAGTCACTTGCTTTAATTATATACGGAAACATATGTAAACTTTCTGTTTTGCCTAAGAAAATCCATAGCAGAGGATAATCCTGATTCTGAAGCTTTTGAGAAACACACTCATCAATAGGATAAGTCTATGCAGTAAAGTTGTGGAACATAGCCTTGGCTGCAGAATTAGATTTTTGGAGAATCTCAGGGGATTTTTTTTCTTTTTAAAAAAAATACAAATCTAAACGTTTAGATTGGGCCAACTACTGCTTCCTGCAAGCCTGAAAACCACAAACTGTTGGGGAGAGAGAGAGAGAGGAGGCAGAAATAAAGAACTACTATTACTCCTTTCTTTTGCCACAACTCATAAACTATTAGAGTAAATATGAAATTAAGCAAACTCAAAAACACCCAGCTGTTAAAATGTGGATAGTTTAATATGGACATTTTAAAAAAGAAGCTTTTAAACAAAAAGGGATGGATGTGTTTGTTTTAAGGAAGTTAATGCTTTGGGTTTTTTAAATTAATTTTTGTTTTATAAAGCTTGTGTTAGGATTCTGGAGTGACAACCAACATCACACAATAATCCCTTAAAATTGTCATTGGACTACAGTATTGTGCTGATTTCTAGAAATACTGGTTTGTGTTGAAAGGAAACCTCTTGCATCCTGCCCTGTGGAAAAATCCTGTTTTGTTTTCCACAGGTTGTATTTCTTCTCTTCATCCATTCCACTTCAGGACTGTAAATCAAGGGGTTTCACTTGGACGTTTTCCAACTTGGACAACCATTTGGCTGAGATGGTATAAAGGTCCTTCCTTGAGCCAGAGGGTTGGAATAGAAGACCTCAGGTGTCCCTTCCGGCTACGATTTTGCTGGAGTGGGAGATCCTATATCAATGATGGCAAAGCTTTTTGTTCCGGTGTGCCGAAAGCAAGTGCGCATGCCAATGTCCACAATGCAAAGTCCCTCCCCCCCGTGCATGCCTCTGCAGCCTTTGGAGGCCCAGAGGTGCCGGAATGGTCCATTTTTCGGCCTCCAAAGGCTGCAGAGGCTTCCCTCAAAGCTCCGGGAGGGCAAAAATGGCTTCCCTCGGGTTCCAGAGGCCCTCCGGAGGCTGAAAATGGCACTTCAGGTATTTCCGGAAGGCCCGTTTTTGGCCTCCTGAGGCTGCAGAGCCTCCCTCAAGCCTCTGGGAGGCCCAAAAGGCCTCAAACGGGGTGAAAATCAGCTGGAAGGTGCATGCATGCGCAGTGCAGTTAAGTTTGGCTGGGGCTCGCGTGCCAGCACAAATGGCTCTGCCATAGGTTCGCCATCATGGTCCTATATCATTTCAGACAAATGGTTGTCCGTATGTCTTTTTGAAAGCCTTCAGTGATAGGACATCCACAAGTTCTGAAGGTAGGTTGTTCCATTGGTTATTTGCACTCACCGTTACGAAATTTCTCCTTAGTTCTAGGTGAAATGTCAATGGAGATTCTCTAGTCATCCAGATCATGGTTGTCCCAAAGGTGCTTTTTTCAGGAGGCAACTGGACTTTCTGGTTTTTCTTTGAAGATGTTTCACTTCTCATCTAAGAAGCTTCTTCAGCTCTGGCCAGAGGGTGAGGAATGGGAGTTCTAGATGTGTTTATCTCATTGGTTAGTTTCCAACCATAGTCCTTTGCCTTGCCTATTGGTGCTTCGGAAAATAGTTTAACTCCCTTGTCTTTTTAGGAGCGCCTGCGCCTCATATATTGGAACAGTGCTATCATGTCCCCCTTTAGTCCTTTTTATTAGATTAGATCTAACTGACCATTCCCAGAATTCCCCAGCCAGCTGTGGGAAAGCCTGCTGTTTTGAAACACTTGCATTCTTTCTACTTTGCCTTGTGCCTAGAACTTCTAACGTGATGGACAACCCCCAAAAAACCCAATGCATTAATAGAGGAATACAATCAAGATCAAGTGAGGTCCTAATACCACTCTATATAAAGCCTTAGTAAGAACTCACTTGAATACTGCATCCAGTTCTAGTCACCACGCTATAAAAAAAGTTGTTGAGACTCTAGAAAGAGTGCAGAGAAGGGCAACCAAGATGATTAGGGGACTGGAGGCTAAAACACGATGAACGGTTGCAGGAACTGGGCTTGCCTAGTCTAGTGAACAGAAGGACCAGGGGAGACAGGGTAGCAGTGTTCCAATATTTGAGGGGCTGCCACAGAGAGGAGGAAGGGGTCAAGCTATTTTCCAAGGCATCTGAAGGCCAGACAAGGAATAATGGATGGAAACTGAACAAGGAGAGATTCAACCAGGAAATAAGGAGAAATTTCCTGACAGAACAATCAACCCATGGAACAGAAGTTGCCTTCAGAAGTTATGGGGGCTTCATCCCTGGAGGCTTTCAAGAAGAGACTGTATTGCCATCTGTCAAAAATGGTGTAGGGTCTCCTGCTTGGACAGGGGGTTAGACTAGATGACCTACAATGTCCCTTCCAACTCTGTTAATCTTTTAATCTCCATCCCAAATAGCTAAGCAAACATCAGGAGAACAATAGGAATCACTGGAAGGCAACAGATTCTGTAGAGTTACCTACAGAATACCTATTCTAGGTGTAATTCCCTGTTAAAATCCATCTTTGGGACAAACCTGTACTGCATCCTTCAACTTACGACCACAAATGGGACTAGAATTTCTGCTGCTAATAGGTCAAGCATTTGTTAAATGGGTCACGCCTGATTTTATAACCACTTTGCCCTGGTTATTAAGCAAATCACTGCAGCTGTTAAGTGAATCAGGCATTGTTAAGTGAGTCCAGCTTTCCCCATTGACTTTGGCTGTCAGAAACCAGCTGGGAAGGTTGCAAATAGTGACTTCATGTCCCAGGGACTCTATGGTCATTGTAAATAAATACACACTGGTTACCAATGCCCAGAATGTGACCACCTGACTGTGGGAATACTATGGTGGTCATAAGTGCAAGGACCAATCTGAAGTCATTTTTTTTTTCAGTGTTGTCATGCCCCTGGTGGAGGATGATTCTAAGGGAGAGGAGGAACAGCTGACAGGGAGTGGGCAGAGGCCGGCTGAGCAGTCAGAGGAGGACCCAGGCCCATCCCCTATCCATCCTAGGGCATGCAGGGAGCAGAGGATAAGGGAGAGACATGGTCTACTTGGGAGGAGAGGGCCTTGATCCTCTTCATGGGCTGCAACTGTGACAACTGAATAAGAGGATGGACATGCGTACGGGCGAACGCTGGAAACAAAGCATGGAAATATCTCTAGTTTATGGTTCCTCTCTGGGTTTGGTGTTCTTCCCAGTGTGTGTTATCTGTGGATGTCCTCCAGCCCTTATCTTGCCTGGTTTGTGTTGCTTTTTTTCTTCTTGTAACTGTTTGCGTGGGAGTTTTTTGTCTTCTGTCAAGAATATTCTGAGCTTGGAAGCAAAGTGAAGGAATAAAAGGGGCTTCACCTGTTTTCTGTGACTGTGTTTGTTTTATATCCCATCCTGGGTCATCACAAGTGTGATTGTAACTTTGATCCCTAAATGTAACTGGAGGGCGACCTATATTCTGCACCTGGAATTTCTATGGTTTCATGTAATTCAGTAGTGGGATTCAAACGTTTTTTACTACCGATTCTGCGGGCATGGCTTGGTGGGCGTGGCAGGGGAAGGATACTGTAAAATCTCCAGTCAGAGGTGGTATTTGCCGGTTCTCCGAACTATTCAAAATCTCCACTACCGGTTCTCCAGAACTGGTCAGAACCTGCTAAATATATCACCTCTGATGTAATTGAACATTTATTCCTACCCTGCTATATTTAAGAATGTAACCCTAGGAACTGCTCATCTCGTTTCTTGGCAGAAGGCACTTCTATTAAAAGTCCAATTTTGCCAGCCCCATAAACAATGGTGATTTGGAGTAATTCCATGGCCAAAAGGCTGAGAATCTGGGGGTGGGTATTTAGACATGACTGGCTTGCTGTTCTACAATTATGGAAGTCTTCAGAAATTCCCCAGGGACTTTTTCTCTTAGTCAGACGGTGGTGCCACGAGCTCTTCTCTTCCTTGTTCTTGTCTTTCTTGAAAGATTATCTGCCAGCTCGGCTGAAATTCACGATTCCAGGAACTGCAGCCTTCCTACGTGTATATTAGAAATGGGAGAAAAAATGGCTGGTTTGGATTAGAATAAGGGTCTTCAAACCTGGCCACTTTTAAGATTTGTGGACCTCAACTCCCAGAATTCCCCAGCCAGCTGGCTGGGGAATTCTGGGAGTTGAAGTCCACACGTCTTAAAGTGGCTAAGTTTGGAGAGCCTTGGTTTAGAATAGGGGATAATTGTTTAGCTATCTGAAGAGGAAAATTTGCAGCTAGACTGTTGGCCAGATCCTGATCTTTTTTCAGACAGATTGTACCCCTAGTTAATACCGTGTTTCCCCCAAAATAAAACCCTGTCTTATATGTATTTTTTTGCCACCAAAAAATGGCACCAGGTTTTATTTTCAGGGGATGTCATCCAACTGACGAACCTCACTTGTGTGTGTCACTCCTGGCCTCCTTTTCGCTGCCTTCAGGAACTTCTAATATGCCTGGCAAGGCTTTGCCGAAGGCCTCTGCAGCCGATAACAGAGCTCCGGATCAATCACTGCAGCCATTAAATGAATCATGCAGCCATTAAATGAATCATGTTAAGCTAATCCATCTTCACCCCCCCTGTTGATTTTGGTCCTCAGAAACCGGCCGGGAAAGCTACAACCAGTGATCATGTGACTTTAGGAACACCGTAAAATCATTGTAAATACATTCTGGGATGCCGAGCGCCTGAATTTTTGTTCACATGACCGTGGGCATGCTGCATTGGTCGCAAGTGTGAGGACCTATCCTAAGTCACTTTTTTCAGGGCCGTTATGACTTTGAACGGTCGCTAAACGAATGGCCATAAGTCAAAGACTACGTCTACCTCCGAGTGGAGGGAGGTTTTGGCTTGGCTTGGAATTTTGTTTTTGTTCCTGAAGTGCATATTTGCAGCTATTAAAAAGCCAGAAATATTTATCTGGAGGGGTGTGCGTAGGGTTGGCTAAAATGATGCTAAGCGAAGGCTGAAGTGCTTATCCCTGCCCTCTAACCGTGTTAGCTGAAGAATCCTCTTGGCCACAATTGTGTGAAATCAGCCGTACTTGTCCAGACAGGATGCTTAGGATAGAATGCATTTCTTTCTCTTTTTAAAATATACTTTAAAATAGTACATGCTATTCTAATGCTATACTGCAGCTAGCTGACTTACAACGGTTCACTGAATGACCTTGCGAAGTTACAACGGCATTGAAAAAAGTGACTTATGACCGTTTTTCACACTTACGACCGTTGCAGCCTCCCCAGGGTCGTGTGATTTACATTCGGACGCTTGACAACTGATTCATATTTATGTCGTTTGTAGTATCCTGGGGTTGAGGGATCACCTTTTACAACCTCCTGAGCCAGTGGTGGGATTCAAAAATTTTTACTACCGGTTCTGTGGGGCACAGCTTGGTGGGCGTGGTGTGGCTTGGTGGGCACGGCAGGGGAAGCATACTGCAAAATCATCCCACTCCATGGGAAGGATATACTGCAAAATCCCCATTCCTTCTCCACCATACTAACCTGCTTTCCAGCTCCGTTCTTCTATGCAGGGCAACCAAAGGAGATCCAGCCAATCAGCTGGGACTCAGGAGGCGGAGAATAGATGGGGGCGGGTCCAGTCAGAGGTGGGATTGGCCAGTTCTCCGAACTACTCAAAATTTCTATTACTGGTTCTACAGAACTGGTCAGAACCTGCTGAATACCACCTCTGCTCCGGGCAGGCAAAATCAATGGGGAAGCCAGGCTTACTTAACAACCTGGTTTCTAATTTAATGACTGCAACATAAACCTTAGCAACATAAATTTTGAGCTAAATTATAATTGTATACTATCGGGTGGGATTCAAATTTTTTAACAACCGGTTCTCTGGGCATGGCTTAGTTGGTGGGTGTGGCTCGGTGATCATGTGACTGGGTGGGCATGGCTTGGTGGTCATGTTATTAATAATATCACTCACATCAAGGCATCCATCTCCTCGCCTGGCCTCTCATGACTGTGGGGATGTTGCAACAGTCGTAAGTATGAAAAACGGTCATAAGTCACTTTTTTCAGTGCCATTGTAACTTTGAATGGTCACTCCACACAAGCAAAGTACCAGCAAAGGAGGGGAAAAAAACTCCAGAGAGGTTCCTGAGACAGGAATTCTAGTCCTGCCAAGAATGTAATAAGGGTTAACGGAGAGGCAGTTTCTGTAAGCAACACCAGAATGTTTCCTTCCTTCCTTCCTTACAGGATTAGGCCAATAATTTCTCCGAACTGCTTAGAATGTTAACAACTGGTTCTAGCGAATAGGTGCAAACCTGTAGAATCCCACCTCTGTATACTATGCTATGCTATGCTATAACCAGACTATAAATTTCTGCAAAAGATAGAAAAAGGAATTGAAAAGGAAAAAAAAAACATCATTCAACAGCATTTTGCACATATCTGAGCTTAACCCGTTAATTTTAAAAGAAGCAGGGGTTGTTCAGAAAGGTTAATAAGACAGGCTGAGGTTTGTGAAATTTCCCCTAGAAAAAATGTTTTTAAAAACACATAAGGGGACTGAAGGCATTGAAACAAGTACAGGCATTCTTAATTCTTGCATCCTAGTGTGTTTAAGCTCTTCTAAACTCTTAATGTGACACCAACCCTCATCACTCCGCAAGGCTGAATTGGTGTAACAAGAGTAGCTGGGGTTATAATCACATTATAAGGGCAGCAGATTTAAAAAATAAAGAGTTCTTTGTCTTCCGTGATGGCATTTGGTAATCTCAACACCTTTAAGATGTGTGGACTCCTAGGATTCCTCAGCCAAAATTCTGGAAGCTGGATTTGCACATGTTTAAAGTTGCTGGCTGGGGAATTCTGGGAGTTGGAGTCAACACATCTTAAAGTTGCTGGCTGGGGAATTCTGGGAGTTGAAGTCCACACATCTTAAAATTACTGAGATTGAGAAATACTAATCCATAAGATTGTCCACTATCTGCCAAGAGTAGAAATCAACTTTTTTCTTGGTTTGATCGCCAAGGGCTTCATCAACCTGCCTGGTTCACATTTATGGGAAACACAGACTGGAGAACATCTGGAGGACAGGCTCCTAAATCCAGATGTGTTGGGAGAGGCTGGTCTCTCTCCCCCCCCCCCCCCCAAATTCTCTGCAGGGAGGCATATTTTGCAGAGGCACAGAAATATTTCCAGAGATCAAAGGCATTTTTTTAGAGAGCCAAGCTCTGCTTTCAGATATAGTCGTGCTCCAAAGCAAAACTTGTTTGGGCAAGCACACGATCATTTTAGACTAATTTAATTGAGGATCAGACAAACACACCCAGTTTGCTAATTATACTAGATCCTAGAACTATATATGGAGATCCTCTCAGGAGGTTGATCAGCGAAGGAAATGTAAAGTCAGGAAGTAGCATTTTGCATAATGTCAATACTGATTTTGTGTAATGGTTTAAGGCATCAGGCTAGAAACTGGGAGGGTGTGAGTTCTAATTTTGCCCTAGGCACAAAGCCAGATGGGTATTATTGGGCCAAACACCAGGAAACTGGTCTCACTTTAAGACACAAAGCCAGTGGGTGACCTTGGGCCGGTCACTTTCTCTCAGTGCTAGGAAGGAGACAATGGCAAACCGCTTTTGAAAAAGAAAAAAAGAAACATAGAATTCTTTATTGGCCAAGTGTGATTGGACACACAAGGAATTTGTCTTGGTGCAAATGCTCTCAGTGTATAGCAGGAACTTCACCAGGCTGTTTTCCAAGGATCAGACATGATCAAACTGGGGTGTATTTATGACAATTGCTGTGTCCTGGGGTCATGTAATCCAGGGGTGGGCTTCAAATAATTTAACAACCGGTTCTCTGCCTGGTTGCTGGGTGGGTGTGGCCATGGTGGGTGTGGTCTAGTTGGCCGCCTGAACTACCCTGGGAGTGAAAACAGGCCACGGGGGGGGGAGGGGGCGTTTTTGCCCTCCCTGGGCTCTGGGGGCTTTCCTTGAAGCTCCTGGGGGGCGAAAATGGCCTCTCCATGCTCCGGAGGCCGGAAACGGGAACTTCTGGGAAGTCCATTTTTCACCCTCCCTGAGCCTTCGCACGGGGCCTGCACTACCTGCGATCCAAAACAGGCCCCATGGGGACTTCTGGGAGGGGCGGGGAGGCAGGGGCAGCCAGGGGTGGGATGTGCCGGTTCGCCAAACTGGCCATAAAATTAACAACCGGTTCTCTTGAACCGTTGTGAACCGGTAGCAGCCCACCCCGATATTCCCTTTTGTGACCTTCTGGCAAGCAAAGTCAACGGGGGAAGCCAGATTCCCTTAACAACCGTCTTACTGACTTTACAACTGTAATGGTTCATTTACCAACTGGGGCCAGTAAGATGGTAAAATGAGGCAAAACACACATACCTGTCTCGCTTAGCAGCAGAAATTTTGGGCTCAACTGTGGTCGTACGTCGCGGACTATCTGTACCATCCTAAAACCTGAACCCATCTTCCTTACCCAGCACCCCAATGGGTTGGACGTGCAACTCTTAGGCTGTAAAATCTGGAACTTTCCCCCCAAAAAAACCGGTCTGTTGCATGACATATTAGCAAAGGCTAACATATACCCAAAGGAGGTCAAATTGTTATCTTTATGTTCAAACGTCAGTTATCTTGGTAATTACTAGAACAAAGGGTGGAAGGTTGGAGAAATCAGCACTTTAACCTAACTCATGAGCTTCTGATTGGCAGTCAGAACCAGGGCCTCTTGCTGATGACCATTCACTCTGACCCGCTGGGCCTGGTGGTGTGTTCTCCACCAGTTTTCTATAGCAAAAGTTAGAGGGTTCAGTCTCAATGTTAGACTTGGTGGACTTTGGGTGGAATCAGACAGTTCTTACATGCTTTTAAGCCTAGCTCAAAATCTACCCTGTAGGTCTGCAGAGATTCTCAGTCCACCAAGTCCTGGTTGTCCCAAACTTGCTTTTTCAAGAGGCAACTGGACTTTCTTGTTGTTTTCTTCTGAACACCTTTCGTTTCTCTCATCCAAGAAGCTTCTTCAGCTCTGACAGGATAGTGGGGGATGGAAGGATTTATCTTTCTTGCAGACAGCTGGTCATCTGCATTCTTTTAGAGCAAGGGTCTTCAAACTTGGCAAGTTGAAGACTTGTGGACTTCAATTCCCAGAATTCCTGAGCTAACATGACTGGAAAAAGAGGAATTCTGGAAGTTGGAAGTCCACAAGTCTTCAAGCTGTCAAGTTTGAAGACCCCTGTTTTAGAGAGTCATTGAGGCCACTTGGAAGTTTATCTGTGTCCTCAGAGTCGCCTGAATAGTGCAAATGGTTCCTGTAGTCTACAATTTTTTTCCTCTGGAAGTCCATTCCTCCTCCCACGGCATCCAAAGGGTGTTCATCCCTAATTCTTCCCTCAAAATGATGCTATAGAGCACTGCACATCAGAACAACTAGACACAAGAACAGTTTTTTCCCGAAAGCCATCACTCTGCTAAACAAATAAGTCCCTCAACACTGTTCAACTATTACAAAGTCTGCACTACTATTACTGCTAATCTTCTCATCACTCCTTATCACCCATCCCTTCCCACTTGTGACTGTAGGACTGTAACTTTGTCCCTTGAATCCTTATGATTTATATTGACTGTTTCCTAGTATGATTTGATTGTTGATTGTACCTATGACTATCATTAAGTGTTGTACATTATGATTCTTGATTCCTAACAAATGTATCTTTTCTTTATGTATACTGAGAATATTTATACCAAGACAAATTCCTTGTGTGTCCAATCACACAGCCAATAAAGTATTCTATTCCTATTCTATTCTATGTACACTGAGAACTTATGCACCAAGACTAATTCCTTGTGTGTCCAATCACACTTGGCCAATAAAGAATTCTATTCTATTCTATTCTATTCTATCTATTCTATTCTATTCTATTCTATTCTATTCCTATTCTATTCTATATACACTGAGAACTTATGCACCAAGAAAAATTCCTTGTGTGTCCAATTACACTTGGCCAATAATGAATTCTATTCTATTCTATTCCTATTCTATTCTATGTACACTGAGAACTTATGCACCAAGAAAAATTCCTTGTGTGTCCAATTATACTTGGCCAATAAAGAATTCTATTCTATTCTATTCTATTCTATTCTATTCTATTCTATTTTGTGTAGCTAAAAGTCTGCAGAGATTCTCAGTCATCCAGATCGTGGTTGTCCCAATGGTGCATTTTCAAGAGGCCACTGGACTTGTTTTTGCTTTCGAAGATGTTTTATCCATTCCCCACTATCCTGTCAGAGCAGAAGAAGCTCCCTGGATGAGAAGTGAAATGTCTTCGAAAGAAAAAACAAAAACCAATGAAGTTCAGTGGCCTCTTCAAAAAGCACCTTTGGGACTACCCTGTAGGTCCGTGATTGCAAACCTATGCCACACATGCCGGAAGTGGCACGCAGAGCCATTTCCCTTGGCACGCGAGAGCTTGCCTGGAAGAGCCGCACTGCACAGGTACCGCCCAACAACTGATTGTTGGGTATTTGGCGTGCATGTGTTGGGTGGGGTGCACAGGAGACACACTCGCATGCGCAGAGATGCGCAGCACGTGCTGGAGGGCTGTGGGCGCATGCGCAGAGGTGAGTGGTGTGCGGCAAGGAGAATTGCACGCGGATGCGCAGATGACAGTGTGCAGCAAGGGGAACCGCACGAGCATGCGCAGATGTGCAGCACGCTGCGAGGGGATTGCGCGGCCAGACGCAGGGGGTGTGGGGGGCAGAGCCCCAGCACGCATTGCCTTCTGGGTGCCGGCATTATTGGCAAAGGAGCCGAAAAAGGTTTGCCACCACTGCTGTAGGTTGTTTTCAACACAGCCTTAATTTTTGGAGATCTGTATTCAGCCATTGTAGTCAGTGGCTGCTTCTGCGAGTTGCCAAGAAGGTCCCCAATAATTGTGGGGTTTTAAATTGGTATTTTAATTTTTTTATCTGTTTTATATGTTTGATACAATTTTTATCTTTCGGCCACAAATTTAATTATTTTAAATTGTTTTTAACTCTATAATTCTGATAGCTTGTTCTGTTTTATCTGGCTGTACACTGCCCCGAGTCCCACTTTTGGGAGAGGGGCTGTATAAAAATCCAAAAATAAATAAATAAATAAATTCAGGGAGCCCATCTTTGGTCTCGCCTTAAGAAATGGGCTACACACACATAACCCTAACCCTCTACTCTACTCTACTCTACTCTGTTTCAGAATACTTTATGCCACCAGACTTGAAATCCTAGATCTAGAAAACCTAGAACTATGCCGCCTTCGGTCCGATCTAAGTATAGTATATAAAATCATACATTGCAATGTCCTACCTGCAAATGAATACTTCAGCTTCAACCATAACAACACAAGAGCAAACAATAGATACAAACTCAAGGTTAATCGCACCAAACTTGATTGCAGGAAATACGACTTCAACAACAGAGTGATCCATGTCTGGAATACTCTACCTGACTCTGTGGTTTCTTCCCCAAACCCCAAAAACGTTAACCTTAGACTGTCTACTATTGATCTCACCCCTATCCTAAGAGGTCTGTAGGGGTCATGCATAAGTGCACCAATGTGCCTACTGTCCCTATCCTATTGTTTCTTTTATTTTTTATTTTTCTTATATGTATCCATGTATTCATAACTATGTTTTTACTTATACCTATCATCTTGTAAGCAATTGACAAAAATAAATAAATAAATAAATAAAATAAAATTATCCCATCAATAAACACAGGATTAAACGTCACCAAGCACAGAATTTACCTTCACCAAAAATCAGTTTTAGACCAAAACTCAGAAAGGGTATGTAAACTCACATTTGAATGTCAATCTTTCTAGCTAGCCAAGAAGCCTTGCTGAATGTCACTCATCTTGGTTCCCTGTCACTAAAAGCTTTGCTTCATTATTCAATTATTTCTTCAAAGTGCTGATTGTCCAGGGAAGCATTTCCTCCCAACAGCAGTATAAAAATCTTAAAACAAACCTTCCCCTTTAAGAAAGTCAAGCCTCAGAAGCTCTGGAGACAGGAAGTCTAAGCGTACTGGCAAGAATGGAAAAAAACAAAAGGAGATTGCTTCTAACTACTGGTTCTCTGAATTGCTTAGAAAGTTAACAAGGGGTTCTATAGAACTGGACAGAACTGGTAGAATCCCACCCCTGGGTGAATTGCTAGATCATCAGACTGTTTATAAGTCATTCATGTCCCAGTCACCTCCAGACTAGATTACTGCAACAGTCTATATAAGGCTGCCCTTGTAGTGTATGCAGAAGCTTCAGCTGACACACAATACAGGTGAAACTCGAAAAATTAGAATATTGTGCGAAAGTTCATTTATTTCAGTAATGCAACTTAAAAGGTGAACCTAATATATGAGATAGATGCATTACATGTGAAGCAAGATAGTTCAAGCCATGATTTGTCATAATTGAGATGATTATGGCTTACAGCTGTACATCTGAAGCTTCTGGATAGTTATGTGTGCTCCTAGAGCAGTGCATATTACACAGCTCTATTCCGCAAAATGCATTGGTTGCTAGTTTGCTTCCAATTCAATTCAAAATGCTGGTTTTAATCTTTAAAGCTATCTGAGAGATCATCTCTCTGCCCACCCCATTAGATCTGGCAGGGAAGGCATGTTGTAGGTGCCTCTAACTAGGACATTTCTTCGCTGCCATGGCACTTGCCTTATGGATCATTGTCTTCCCTCCTCTGAGATTAGTTTAGCTCCATCCCTTTTGACATTCTGGAAGTCCCTCAAGACTTGGTTTTTACCAAACATTTGCTAGACCAATACTCAAATACAGCTCATCAGCCTGGAACTCACATTACGTATCTGATATTAACACAGTTGAGAAAGTCCAGAAATATTTCACAGGAAGAGTTCTTCACTCCTCTACTCGTTGCAGAATACCTTATGCCACTGGACTCGAAATTCTAGACCTAGAAAACCTAGAACTATGCCGCCTTCGGTCCGATCTAAGTATAGTATATAAAATCATACATTGCAATGTCCTACCTGTCAATGAATATTTCAGCTTCAACCATAGCAACACAAGAGCAAACGATATATATAAACTCAAGGTTAATCGCACCAAACTTGATTGCAGGAAATACGACTTCAGCAACAGAGTGGTCAATGTCTGGAATACTCTACCTGACTCTGTGGTTTCTTCCCCAAACCCCAAAAACTTTAGCCTTAGACTGTCTACTATTGACCTCACCCCTTTCCTAAGAGGCCTGTAGGGGGCGTGCATAAAGCGCACCAACGTGCCTACCGTCCCTGTCCTATTGTTTCTTTTTTTATTTTGCTTATATGTATCCATGTATTCATAACTATGTTTTTACTTATACCTTTTATCTTATAAGCAATTGAAATAAATAAATAAAAACATGTGTCCTGCATGTAGAAAGCATTGTTCTTTCAAATGTTACAAGTGCCCCCTAGTGGATCCCACACAGGAGTATTGCCTCCTTCCCCCAGTTTTTGACCAGTATTTCTCAACTTCAGCAAGGTTAAAACGAGCGGATTTCAACTGGGGAACTCTGGGAGTTAAAGTCTGCTCCTTTTAACCTTGCTGAGGTTTGAAAACACCGTTTTAAACAAACATGAATCTATGGGTAAGTTGAGGGAGAGAAACTGATTTGCGCCAAAGTCGGAAAAGATTGTGTCTGCCTGTCCAGCGCCGTTGACAAAAATTTTCACAGCGGTTGCCTTCGATTCAACCTGCTAAGCCATGGTTTGCCAAATTAAAGTTAATAGCAAGTTCCTGCCCTGTGCTAAACCACAAACCACTGAAACCACATCGCAGCTTAGAAAATTGTGCAATGCCAGCAATTATTGAGAAGGAAAGAAAAAAAAAAAAACTACCACAACCTGGGATCTCCCATCTTTGGCTTTAAAAAGGATGGCTTCTTTTTCCGCCACGCCACTCCAAACTTGGAAACTTTTAAAAATAAGTACACTTCCAACTCCAGCTGAGGAATTCTGGGAGTTGAAGTCCATACATCTTTAATGTTCTTGAGTTTGAAAAAGGCAACTCTAAACCTTTGGCTCTTCTGCCTCCAATAATGGAGGTCATATAAGGAATTTTCCTGGCTGACTCACACATGGAAGATGATGTGTAGCTTTCCAGACGTCGGAAGTGGGAAACTCATTCTCCACCCTTTATATATATGGCTAATCAAGAACCAGCTCAAAGGTCAATGCAACCAAGTTGTAAGAAATGCACACCCTAGTACAGTAGCCTAGTTTTATCATTTGTCTCAGGAAACCCTAGACACAAGTGTTGACCATACACCAAATGTAGGGCGGCTTTCATAACATGCCTAACCTGGTTATTAATTTCCCCCTTTTCTGAGTTTGCACAATACAGTTCCTTGGTTTCCTAACTAATCATAGCCTCCCTCCCTTTTCACCTCTCCTACACCTGTGGGATACACAGGTAGGTAATCTTTTCTTCTTTGAAAGAGCAGCTCAGGTACCTCTTTGTATGCATTTGTTTACCTGGAAAGGCGCGGACTGCATTTCAGGGAAGGTTGTTTCAGAAAATAATCCTCCCAGCAAATATGCTTTGCAATTTGGCAGCCCAAAGAAATCGACTGAAATATGACTCCTAAGAAACTGGGAGCCTTTACAGTGCAACAGTTAAAGGTGCTGGGTTGTAAACTGGGAAAGGGTGAATTCTAGTCCTCCTTTAATCTAGTCCTCCTTTAAGTGTGGAAGCAAGCTGAGGGTCATTAGGCCATTCTCTTTGTCTCAACCCACCTCACAGGGTTGCTGTACAGGGAAAGGAGGCAAGGAGAGTATAGCCAGTTATATTTTGATGACTGGGGAATTCTGGGAGGTGAAGTCCACCCATTTTAAAGTTGGGAAGATTGAGAAGCACTGAGTTAGGATGCAAAGCAGGAATTGGCATATTCTTTATTGACCAAATGTGATCGGACACACAAGGAATTTGTCTCCCGTCCGTAAGTTGTCAGTGTACATACAAACAACAGTGATAATAGATCATAATCGTAAAATATGATCATACATCACAAAAAAATAACGAACAACCTGGATTAAATTCCCATTCCCTGCATTGCCATCTACTACTTCACTGGGTTCTTGCAAAGTATTACAAGATTATCAGACTTGGAAGGGACCTTGTAGGTCATCTAGTCCAACCCGCCCCATCCAATCAGGAGTCCCTACATCACTTCTCACAGATGGCAGACCGGTCTCTTTTTGAAAGCTTCCAGGGATGAAGCTCCCACAACTTCCGAAGGCAACTTCTGTTCCACGGGTGGATTGTTCTCCCTGTTAGAAAATTTCTCCTCATTTCCAGTAAATAGTAAATTGAGGAAAAACTTCATTGCTTTCAGTTTGGTGGACAAATATTTTAAACATGCAAATGTATAACAAGCTCGGTTGCTATTGATCCTCCAAGCAAACAATTATGGGAGAAAACAGCCCGCTTGCTTAGGAAGCTTTGGCGCAGAGTTAATAGAGAAAACTGTGATTTCTGCCACCGATATGCCTTCATCCAGCAGCGCGAACTACAACTCCCACAAGTCCTTTCGAGGGCGGAGCGGTGCATGACGGGAAGCGTGTCGGGCCTGCACAGAAGGCCGCCTGAGCGCTCCCGTGGGCTCTCTGGGCCCGGGGCATTGTCCGCCTGATTGGGTATCGCGCTTCTCGCCTTCCGTATCAGGGGCGAAGGGTTCCGTGACTCCTCGATGCTTCGGCGACCCCAAGGCCCCTCGCCCTCACAACGGCTTTTTTTTTCTGCTCGCAATGTATTATGGGACTCGTAGTCCGCCCGTGGTAGTCCGCGCCCCCGGCCGAGTCACGGGGTCCGCGCAAAGCACTTCGGGAAAAGCAGTGCCGAAGCCCCGCAAGTTTTCTCTCTCCGCGCATCGCGCCACAGCCTGACAGCCCTCAGGGCGGATTCCTTTGAGACTGGGGGTAATGGATAAGAAATCGCGATGGGCAAAAGGTTAAATCTCTTGGCTTTTTCCTCAGCGCTTGCCTCGCGTCTCTATCGCACCTCGCGATTGCTTTTCCTGCTCTGGTTGGGAGGAGCCAAACTCAAATCTTTTTCCCCCTTGCCTCTTGCGCGATAGGCTGACCAGGTCCGCGCGACGAATGCTGGGAAGCGCAGTCCCCGTCCCACCCAGTCTGCATTACGTGCTATGCAGAGGACTCCATTTCCCATGCTCCCTCGCTTCAGGTCCTAGGCACACTGGAGCCTGTAGTCCCGGAGCCCGGCCCGCTGCAGAGGGGTGCGGAATGAGAGGACTCTCTGTCCCAGCGCGCCTTTCGGCCGCCGCGCTTACGGCCTCCACCTGCGCGACGCCTTCTGGGAAATAGAGTTCTGTCTTCCGTAACCGATAAGTAGGCGGGCCGCGCCCGAGACTCCATTTCCCGTCGGCTCTTGCAACAGGGCCGGGCAGGGCCGGCTCCCGAGCCGCCTCAGACGGAGCCAGCCAGCGCGGTCCCCCCCCCTCCCTTTTCCCCGGTGTCGGCCTCACCATGAGCAGCGGCAGCGCCGGTTCTTCCCGGCCCCGAACGAGCTCCTTCGCAGACCCGTCCGGAGGGGCTCCCGCCACGGCCCCCACCGCGCCCGGCCCGACCTCGGGGGCAGCGCCTGGGGGCAAACCCGGGGGGGCTGCCGGGCCTGGGCCGGGGGGAGGCGGCGGGAGCAGCTCGACGGTCGCCTTCCCGGGGCTCAAGCTGGGGCGTAAGTGTGTGGGGGGGGGAGGGACGGGCGGGCGGGGCGGGGAATGAATGGGCAGGCGCGGCCGGGGGAGTCACACAAAGGAGGAGCGCCGAGGGGGCTTCAACGGGGTGGGTTGGGGGGGGGGCCGCGGGAGGGGCGGCAACGCTGCGGAAAGGGGAAACCTGGGCAGGGGGCGTCGGCGGGGGGGGAGGGGAGACCCTGCGAGCCTCATCTGCTCCTAGGGGCAGCGGGAATTGGGTCTGGGGGCTCAGGAGGAGGAGGGGAGAGGCAAGGAGCAGGTGGGGAGGGGCAGAGGAGGATGCCCCTCGGGTGGGTGGGCGGGGGGCTTCGCCGTTGGAGCCCAGGCGGGGTAGGGGGGGGGGTGGATGGGGGGAAAGAAAGAAAGAAGGCAGGCTGGGTTCGCCCAGGGTGAGCCCGCCCGGCTCTCCAGATCCTCCCCTGGCCACACCGGGGCTTGGAGGAAGAAGCTATCCGAGGTCAGCAACTGGACGAGGGCTCCAGAATTACTCCGGTGACGTCAGGGTGAAATCAGGGGTTGGGGGGGGGGGAAGAGACGAGGCGAAGAAAGCCCGAAGTGGGCTTGCTTTCCCCCCCGCCCCTGGGGGGCTACCCCCTCCAGGCACGTCTGTCTTCGGTTGGGCTCCGCTTGCAAAGAGTGTGCCCCCCCCCCCCCCAAAGGTGCCCTTCTTTTGGGCTACCGGCTTTCCCCTGTTGGGTCCAAAGGGGGAGACGGATGGAAGAGGAGAGAGAAGGGCCTGGAAAGGGATGGCGGCTCATGGGGTGGGGCTGGGGGGGGTCAGGCGAGGGGTGAGGGCGTTGGGATGGCGAGGCTGAACGAGAAACTCGCCAGGGATGCAAGTCGGAGCAGGAAAAGCAGGTGAGGCAGGCAGGCAGGCAGGAGGGTAAAGCCCATGATGGTGAGTGCCAGCTCCTTTTGGGGGGGGGGGAAGAAGAAAGAAACATGTGCCCCCAAATTCCTTTGCCCTTCTGATCTTCTCCCTGGTTATTCAACAGAAATGTCTCTTATGACTTACGACTCTCATGTTTGGTACCAGTTAGCCCATCGTCACACTTTAAAAGGTCAAGCTTGCTACTACAGCATCTTCTAGTTGCTCTTTCCTGGCATTAAAGCATGCCGGGAATTGGGATCTGATGTGTTTTGTAGGAATTGGGTTGTGATGGGTTTTTGTAGGAGTCTGGGTTGTCTTAGGGTAGTTTAGTTTGAGTTTGGGAACCATGGGGCCAAGGATGAACCAGCTTGGGTTTTTAAAAATTGATTTTAATTTTTATGACTACAGTTCATCACACAGTCAGATGTTCAGGCTGAGTTTGGTATTTTCCCCCCACACCTATCAAGTCCTTCCCAGGGACCTGGAATAGGCAGATGTGCATGTTTGAAGGTGTTACAGATACTATCGCAGGATGTCAGCTGTTCCGAATAAAGCTGCCTTTGGCAATTGACTGATGGGTCAATGCCCATGGTGTTGGAGGAGCGCTCCCGGTTGTTTTGGGAGTGCACCCAAGGTGCTTATTGGGATTAATGTGGGTTTGGCAAAGATCATCTTTTTAATTGGGACTGGAAATGTTTTAAGGGCGTTAATTGTTGAGAAGGATTGGGAAAGGCCGAGAAAGACATTTAGTGAGTTCAAATTAGGCCGCTTGGACTAAATCAGACTTTCGTTCTGTCTGAGTCATCCAGACTTGACCGTCATTCCTCTTTTCAGGAGACAGTAGTAAAGTGACCACGGTGGTGGCCACACCCGGCCAGGGTCCTGACCGCCCTCAAGAAGTCTCGTATTCCGATATCAAAGTGATCGGCAATGGGTCCTTTGGCGTTGTCTACCAAGCCCGGTTAGCAGACTCTGGCGAGCTGGTGGCAATCAAGAAAGTATTACAAGATAAACGTTTCAAGGTGAGACTGGAAGGAAAAGGGGCTGGTCCATCCTGCTAGTTTTTACTACCGAGATTTCCATGCCTCATTTTGGTCTCTCTTGTACTTCAGAACCGAGAGCTGCAGATCATGCGGAAGCTGGATCACTGCAACATTGTCCGCCTGCGATATTTCTTCTACTCGAGCGGAGAAAAGGTGAGGGAAAGCTGGAAAGAGAGAAAAGAAGGCACGCCATAGAAGAGTAACAGGACTTATTTTCTCTTCTTCCTCCTTGTGCTTTTGAGCAGGGGGTCTCCAACCTTGGCAGCTTTAAGACTTGTGGACTTCAACTCGCCAGCTGAGGAATTCTGGGAGTTGAAGTCCACAAGTCTTAAAGCTGCCAAGGTTGGAGAGCCCTGCTTTTGAAGGTCTGCCTCAGATTTGTATTTTGCCCGCTTTGCAAAAATATTCTGATAATCCCTTTCTTTGTCTATACAATACACTGTCTATACCATAAGGCAGATCTTTAAGATTCATGCTGGCTGAGGAATTCTGAGAGTTGAAGTCCACAGGTCTTAAAGCTGCCAAGGTTGGAGACCCCTGCTGTAAGGAATCCAAGACATGTTTGATTTAAGAAATTCAGGTTAACACGTGATGTCCCTCCAATCGAAAAACATCCTTTGTATTTCCTATCCCATTCTTCCTGGATACAGATGAGGATATAGTTAGTCCTCGACTTACAACAGTTAGTGGCCATTCAAATTATAACACTACTGTAAAAGTGACTTATGACTGTTTCTCACACAACTGTTGCAGTATCTCCATGGTCACATGGTCAAAATTCAACAGGCTTGGTAACTGAACTCATATTTATGACAGTTGCAGTATCCTGGAATCACGTGGTCACCTTTTGCGACTGTCTGACAATCAAAGGCAATAGGGAAACCAGATTCACTTAACAGCTTTTGTTACTAACTTAACAACTGCAGTGATTCACTTCATAACTGGCAAGAAAGTTTGTAAAATGTGGCAAAACTCATTAGCAACAGAAATTTTGGGGTCAATTGTGGCTGTACGTTGAGGACTACCTGTAGTATACTAGGTTTTGCGGGGGGAGGGGACCACAAATAATTTATTTCCTTCCCTTTCCGGATCTTTATTCTTGGTGGACACAAGCTCCACAGAAGGAAACATCTCACAGTGTTTATTGCCTATGTTTATTGAATCAGAGTTTGAAAACAAATGTCCATTTAATATAGTTCTCAGCTCCAGGATGAGTGAAGAGTTCCTTACTGCTGATCTTTCTTTCTTTCTTTCTTTCTTTCTTTCTTTCTTTCTTTCTTTCTTTCTTTCTTTCTTTCTTTTTCTTTCTTTCTTTCTTTCTTTCTTTCTTTCTTTCTTTTTTCTTTCTTTTCTTTCTTTCTTTCCTTTCTTTCTTTCTTTCTTTCTTTCTTTCTTTCTTTCTTTCTTTCTTTCTTTCTTTCTTTCTTTCTTTCTTTCTTTCTTTCTTTCTTTCTTTCTTTCTTTCTTTCTTTCTTTCTTTCTTTCCTTCCTTCCTTCCTTCCTTCCTTCCTTCCTTCCTTCCTTCCTTCCCTTCCTCCCTTCCCTTCCCTTCCCTTCCCTTCCCTTCCCTTCCCTTCCTTTCCTTCCTTCCTTTCTTATTGGCCAAGTGTGATTGGACCCACAAGGAATTTGTCTTGGTGCAATACATTTGTCAAGGGTCATCGACAACAGTTTCCCCAAATAATATAAGATTAGAGGTTATCTGGATTAGTAATCAGATCGTTACCCAAAATGGCCTTGTAGCTCTTCCACAAAAATTTATCAAAGTGGTCAATCTTACAAGAGAAATAATAGGGGAAAATATGGCAATTAGACAGGCTGTAGAATGGAGAAACGTTCATGATTATCTGTCATGAAAAGATTGTTTTCTGGATACATTCCATTCAGACATGGATTCTCTCTGGTTGAAATGACTTTTGATGTCTGCACTGCATGTCCAAAGTATCCTAATACTTCTGGTCTGCTCTTTTCTCCAATTTTACCCACACAATAGCCTTGTGAGACAGATAAGGTTGATAGGTATTGTCTGGTCTCCCGGTTATGCTGCGGTTTGTTTGATCCTGTCTTAAGGCATTGCATGAACCCAACTGCTAAGTATGTCAAAGTTCTCCAATGAGTTTGAAAAACCAAATAAAGAGTTTAAGGCTGCCTGCAGCTCAAGTGATCTCCCATACTGATAGCCCCCAAAGAGAACTTGAACATGGATTAACAGGATTTATGTGATGCTTCTACGGCGTAGGTTAATTGTTAAGTACAGGTAGTCCTCAACTTAGGAGCCCAGCGTTTCTGTTGTTAAGTGAGACATTTGTTAAGTGAGTTTTGCTCCAGTTTACAAAGTGAATCGCTGCAATTGGTAAGTTAGTGACCCGGTTTTTAAGGGAATCTGGCTTCTCTGTAGACTTGGCTTGTCTGAAGGGTTGCAAAAGGGATGGTCATAAATATGAACCAGTTGCCAAGCACCTGAATTTTGAACACACGATCATGCGGGTTGTACATGTGAAAAGGTTATACATGTGAAAAGTGGTCAGAAATCACTTGTTTTCAGTGCCGTTGTAACTTTGAAATGTCACTAAATAAACCGTTGTAAGCCGAGGACGACCCGTATGCTGTATTCTACTCTTCTCCTAGCCAGAAAATCTTGCCAGATCTTGAGAAATTCTTGTCTATCAGCTTAAGAGTAAAAGCTGGGAGGCACATCTTCAGGGGATGTCTTTAGCGGGGAAATCCCATGTGCAGGTTCTGAAATCTGGGTCTGTAGAGATGCTGAAAGAATAAAGCTCCATAATGAGAGGTGCTTAATTCTCCTCTTCGTTTCCAATCCTTTGTATTTTAGGCCTGTGGCCCTCAACCTTTAGGGGCACCAGGGATCGGTTCCGTGGACAGAGGTTTTTCCGTGGGCCGGAGCGGGCCTGGTTTTGTGTGCTGCCTGCATCCCACGGATGGGGCTTCGGTTGTTTGCGTGGCTTAGTTGCCAGTCCACGGACTAGGGATTGGAGACCACTGTTTTAGCCGATGCTTAATCTGAGGCAAGACTAGAAGAGTTCAGCTGCAAGCTGCGTATTTGTTGTTGGAGCCGAATCCAAAAATAATTAAAAGATAGTAATAATATGATGCCTCTGAGCACAAAACCTCAAGAATTATAGGGAAGGAAGCCGCAACGGTGGTGTCTCAACTGGGATTTCAAACTAGGGTTTTCTGAGAAGGGTGAAAAGGAAGGGCATTTCTCATTTTATAAGTGAAGCATGTTTATCTCTGCATTTTTAGATGGCAGCTTCCAGGCAGGGCCTAGAATCTTTCTTTATTGAAGCGGCATTGCTGACAAGATGGAGGCTTCCATCATGGATGAGGGACACTTTTTATGTGTTTGTATATTGATACTTAACTTGTTTTCTCTTGGATTCTTTTTACCTGTTGTCAGTCGCTTAGATGAGATGGGCTGCCGTACAAATCAAATAGGCAGCAATAATATAGTCTGCTGACCGTTTTTTTTGTAGCAGAGGCAGGGAATTGTGGCCCTTTTACGACTTGTGGACTTCAACTCCCAGAGTTCCTGCAGGCTCAGGGATTCTGGGAGTTAAAAGGGCCACAAGTCATAAAAGGGCCACAGTTCCCCCATCCCCGTTTTATAAGACGCTGTTAATTGGAGGGATTCCCTTGTAATCTCTTATATTCTGCCCTCTCTTGCAGAAGGATGAAGTTTACCTTAATTTAGTCCTTGACTATGTGCCCGAAACGGTCTATCGTGTGGCCCGTCATTTCACCAAAGCCAAACAGACGATCCCTGTCATCTATGTGAAGGTAAGTGCACTTCCTCTCTTGTACCAGGAGGCTTTGGTTCATTCCCAAGGCCTGTTAAGCTCTAAAGGAGATTGGAGTTTTAGGTTTAGCATCATGGGAGAATCCATCCAGTTCCGCTCAGGTGATCTCTGACTCTTTAACCAAGCGGTTTCGGCTGTGAAGACCTCTGTAGGCAACATGGAGAAAACTTGTCCTTCCCCTAAAGCAGAGGTCTCCAAACATGGCAACTTTAAGACTTGTGGACTTCAACTCCCAGGAGTCCTGAGCTAACATGACTGGCTGAGGAATTCTGGAAGTTGAAATCCACAAGTCTTAACGGTTGCCAAGTTTGGGGACCCCTGCCCTAAAGGGAGAAGGTGACCTTGAGCAGAATTGCTGAATGCCAACCTACAGAGACCTTAAGGAGCAGAGAAATGAGTGTGAACACCTTTCCTTTCTATTTTTCATTTGTATCTATCGAGACTGGGAGTCTCCAACCTTGGCAACTTGAAGACTTGTGGACTTCAGCTCCCAGAATTCCTCAACTGGCTGAGGAATTCTGGGAATTGAAGTCCACAAGTCTTCAAATTGCCAAGGTTGGAGACCCCTGCTCTAGGCATCTCTTCCCTCACAACTTCGCGTTATGAGCAGGCCATGGTAGCTTTTGTTCAGCAAACAGGGATTGAAAAATCATGGCTCGGGTTTAGGTGAAAACCGAGCCGTCGTTGGCACATTGAGGATTGGAGAAAGTTGTGGGAATTGGTTGTAGATTGCTGGTTTGGCAGAATGGGTGTCAGAGGTGAGATTTCTTGGGGGTAAAGCCTTTGGGATCATTTGTTCCAATTATCATTAAAAAAAAACCTTGTTTGAAATGGAAGCCTTCACCTATAATACTGTCTTATAAGAGAAGTAAAATTATTTTTGTCCAGCAAACATTTATGTCTTCCATTTGCCATCGTATTAGTGTCGTTTTTTTTTTTTTTAGCGGCCAGATAGATAAGACTTTTCTCTAGAATGAATCTTCTGTTTATAAGGCATGAATTCAGTATGACTGTTGTCCTGTCCACTGTCTGTTTGGGTTTTATATTGTGCGTGGAAGAAGCTTGATTGGGTCCAAACCGAAGTCCCTTGATTTTCAGTGAAGTTAATTGTTGTAAGGCTCAGCCTGGATACAACTTGGTTGTCTTCTCCTGCCCCCTGCCTTTGCCTCACTCAGGGAAGGACAATAATACTTGGACTGCAGTGCCAAGATGGACACTGGGAAACTGTAGGCCTGGCCTGGCATCCCTCACCGTTAGCCCTGGGAGTTGATCTCCAGCTACCTCTGAAGTGGCATCAAAGCTCTTGTTTAAGCCCTCTTTGCATACCAGTAGCTCTTTGCCTTCTGATTATCTTTCAAGTGACTGGGTGGATTCCTATTTGATTTAAAGATCTCCTTATTCTTTCTGTACTTATACAATCCTGCGTGAGAGTGTATCAAGAAAACGTCTGATTCCCAAGAAAGCCTTTGGTTTCACCAGCTGGGCATTATCGAACTAAGAATAGCAGCTTTCCAGGGGTTCTAGTTGAAGTATTTCCCACCACCTCTGACCTGAGCTCTTTTTCACCAGAAAAGCTGGGAGGAGACTTTCCTTACACAAAGCCTTTAAAAAAAAAAACCTTCTCCCCCACTCTCTCTCCCCTCCCCTCCCCATCACTTAAATAGCTTTGGTCCCCATTGCATAACCTGCCACCATGTCTTGCATTTTTCTTAATCACTTGAGTTTAAATACCTTAGACTTTTTGAATACCTTGGTCTTTTTCAAACCACCTTTCCATCGAATGCAATGCTTTTGTGGGGGACTGGGTTTTCTTTTTCTTTTTATATTGCTGTTCTTTTATTTTTAATTCTTGATCTTTTTATCCGAAAAGTGGGTTGGATTTGATTTGTCCTTCTCTTCAAGTGGCAGGGCGCTAAGATGGAATGGCATGGCATTTTGCAATGGCATTAGCAGCTATTTATTACTATTAGTTTTTTATTTGTAGGGAGTCCAAAGGCAAAGATCTGTTTTGCCCTTATGGCTACCTAGCTATCATCCTATTCTATTCTATTCTATTCTATTCCCTATTTTACTCTGTCATCTAGCTATCCATCTATCCTATCCTATCCTATCCTATCCATTTATCTATTCTATTCTATTCTATTCTAGTCTATTCTCTATTCTATTCTACTTTGTCATGTATCTATCCATCTATCCTATCCATCTATCCTATCCTATCCTATTTGTATCTATCTATCTATCTATCTATCTATCTATCTATCTATCTATCTATCTATCTATCTATATCCATCCATCCATCCACCCACCCATCCATTTATCCTTCCCTCCCTCCATCCATCCATTTATCCATCCATCCATCCATTCATCCATCCATCCATCCATCCATTTATCCCTCCCTCCCTCCATTTATCCATCCATCCCTCTATCCATCCATTTATCCCTCCCTCCATTTATCCATCCATCCATCCATCCATCCATCCATCCATCCATCCATCCATCCATCCATCTATCTCCTGCCTTTATTATTTTTACAAATAAGACAGCGGACACATTTAATACTCCTTACTCCTCCTGTTTTCCCCACACCAGTCCTATGAGGTGAGTTGGACTGAGAAAGAATGACTGGTCCAAAGTCACCCAGTTGGCTTTCCAGCTAAGGTGGAACTAGAACTCACCGTCTCCAGTTGGCTTTCATGGCTATGGTGCAGCTAGAATTTACCATCTCCCTGGTGCCTTAACCACTAACCAAACTGGCTCTGTTTGTTTCGTTAATATTGTTATTTCTTTCAAGCCTTTCGGGAGACCGGTCCTCTGAAAATGGCTTTTAAGCAATCCAAAAGATTGCAAAGAAATAGATAGGATTTTTTTTAAAGGAACAACTTCTGGAATCGCTCCTTGGTGCAAATGGTGGTGACAGCCATATACAGCCCAGTGAGCAGACTTCTGGGACAGACCTATCCAGGGATGCTTCCCTCAGGGCATGTGGTAATGAATGATGGGCAAAGGATGACTCATCATTTGGATGCCACAGTGATTGATCCCCATCTGGCCTTGATGGCTGATGTGGGTGGCAACTGCAGATCGCCTCAGGCCAAGCAAAAAGAAGTGGATTTTGCCATTAGGAAAACTTACTTGCATTATTCTGTGGTTAAAAAAAAAAAAAAACCTCCTAATTTTCTCTTTCAAAAACAGATTTTAAAAAAGCACAAAAATCAAGTAATATTCACATTCACAACCACACAATGCGATCGTTAAAATCTGTAGCCCACATTCGTCGTGTGAACACTGGAATGGGCCTAGACGCCTGGCCTTCTATTCAGTTTATTTATTTTTTTCTTCTCCTCACATTCTTCATTCTCTCTTGTTTCTTTTTCCTCTCATTCTCTAACTCCCTTTACGTTCCCTGTCAGGAATTCTCAAAACATCTCCAGTTATTCTGGCCCTGTGATGGCTTCTGCCTGCCTCTTTCCTTAGGTTTTCTGTCTGTTTAACTAGCATTGGTTTAGCAGACAGGATGCTAAAAGAAGAAGAAGAAGAAGAAGAAAATCCCCTTTCCTTTGTCCACCCAGCCCATCATCCACGGGCGTGGCGTTTTCCATGTGGTCAAAATGGGAGACAGTGAACATAGATGCTTTCGGGAAGATTTATTTATTTATTTATTTATTTATTTAATCACACTTTTATACCGCTCCCTCTCCCAAAAAGGGACTCGGGGCGGTGTACAGCCTACTAAAAAATATACAATAAATATACAATAAATATAATTAAAAATAGATTAAATAATTTGATCCGGCTATCTATTCAATTCAATTAAAAATTAAAAACTAATAAAACCCCAATTAAAATTAGTTAAAACCACAAATACAGTTACTGGGCCAGGCCGGCCTGTTTAAAAAATAGGGTTTTCACTGCGCGCCGGAAGGTCAGAATATCCGTCATAGCCCGTATCTCCGGGGGGAGATCATTCCATAGGGAGGGAGCTCCCACAGAGAAAGCCCGAACTCTCGGGGCTGTCAGCCGACAGCGGCCAGGCGGCGGGACCCCAAGTAGGGCAACCCTGTGGGAGCGTACTGGGCGGCGGGAGGTTGACGATGGCAGTAGGCGGTCCCGTAAGTACCCGGGTCCCGAGCCATGGAGCGCTTTAAATACCATCAGTACCACCTTGAATTGAATCCGGTAGGCCACAGGAAGCCAGTGCAGCCTGCGGAGAAGCGGTGTAACGTGGGAGCTCCGAGGGGCACCCACAATCACCCACGCGGCTGCATGCTGGACCAACTGTAACCTCCGGAGACTCTTCAAGGGGAGCCCCATGTAGAGAGCATTGCAATAATCTCTACATTTGATGCCTCCATAGTGATGGGATCGACCAACACTGATCGGCAAGCTGCCCGATTATGCTCCTCTTTTTGCAGAAGTATTATCGGTAGTCTCTGCTTAACGACCGCTTGAAGTTATGGCGGGCTTCAAAATAACTACTTACAGCCTGTCCTCGAAATTACGACTGCTGCATCCTGCGCGCGCCCCCCCTCCCACTGCTGTGGTCATGTGATCGCATTTTGGGTACTTGGCTCATATTTACGATTGGCTACAGCGTCCTCCAATCGTGTGGCTGTGATTTGTGACTTTTTTGGAGGGAGGGGTATTTTTTTCTGGGAGGAAACAGCAAAAAAAATGTCCCTCGGATATGTTTGATTTGCTTAATGCTCATGTAGTTTGCTTACCAATCAAGTGAGTCACCTGGCTTTATGACCTTCCTGAAAACAGTCTTAAAATTAAGTCGAAGGTAATGAGTCAGTTGGGGCCTCCACTTATGACCGCAGTGACTTTCAACTCAAATTCCAGGCTTCGTTGGTGGTTGTAAGTTAAGGACTAGCTCTAGATCGGATGGTGGGGACAAATGATCATGATAATGAAGTTATCTCATTTCAATTCTCAAAGATACTTGCCCAGCTACTACTCAAAGTATCTGCTGTGATGCAACATGGGCATTCAATTCTGGTAATCTTAAGATAGGTTGAGTAAGGCTAACACTTTCCAGATATGCTGAGCTGAATTCTCCAAACAATAAGGAAATTGATATCATCAAACTGATATCATACATCAT
Source organism: Bungarus multicinctus (assembly GCA_023653725.1). Taxonomy (NCBI): domain Eukaryota; kingdom Metazoa; phylum Chordata; class Lepidosauria; order Squamata; family Elapidae; genus Bungarus; species Bungarus multicinctus. The sequence goes on along the minus strand of CM042835.1, from coordinate 5,874,892 downwards.
TGCATTATTCATAATAAAGAGTAGACAGACGTGTACCATATTCTTTATGTTTGCTGTATCACAATTAGAGGATGACTTTAGTATTAAGAAAGTAGATATTTATATCTAGTTTTAGCTTTAAGACAGGGGTTCCCAAACTTGGCAACTTTTAAGATTTAATTCTGGGCGTTGAAGTCCACAAGTCTTAAAAGTTGCCAAGTTTGGAGACCTCTGCTTTAAGATATAGTATTACATTTATCCTAAAATATGTATTTTGGCCAGCTCAAAGCAGCAAAACGTATCTAGTACCTATTCCACCTATTTTCACTACAACAATTGAGGATTGTTATCTGGGGGAAAATAACAAGGAGCATTAAGTATGTTCGCCATCTAAAGTAATAAAGGTGAGATAAAAATGGAATAATAAACATCCCTGTGAGGCAGGCTTGGAGAGAGGAACTGGTTCAAAGTTCACCCAGCCAGCTTTCATGCCTAAGGTGGGACTAGAACTCACCGGCTCCTGGTGATTGGCATGAAGTCACTTAGCTGGCTTTTGTGCCTAAAATGGGACTAGAACTCACCGGCTCCTGGTGATTGGCATGAAGTCACTTAGCTGGCTTTTGTGCCTAAGGTGGGACTAGAACTCACCGGCTCCTGGTGATTGGCATGAAGTCACTTAGCTGGCTTTTGTGCCTAAGGTGGGACTAGAACTCACCGGCTCCTGGTGATTGGCATGAAGTCATTTAACTGGCTTTTGTGCCTAAGGTGGGACTAGAACTCACCGGCTCCTGGTGACTGGCATGAAGTCACTTAACTGGCTTTCATGCCTAAGGTGGGACTAGAACTCACCGGCTCCTGGTGATTGGCATGAAGTCACTTAGTTGGCTTTCGTGCCTAAGGTGGGACTAGAACTCACTGGCTCCTGGTGATTGGCATGAAGTCACTTAGCTGGCTTTTGTGCCTAAAATGGGACTAGAACTCACAATCTCCTGGTGATTGGCTTAAAGTCACTGAGCTGGCTTTCATGCCTAAGGCAGGACTAGAACTCACAGGCTCCTCTTTTCTAGGCCAATGATTTAAAGTATACCAAACTGCCACTCCTTAATGGCCGCTGCCCTTCCTCCATTCAGGTATACATGTATCAGTTGTTCCGCAGCCTCGCTTACATCCATTCTCAAGGCGTGTGTCATCGAGACATCAAACCTCAGAATCTGTTGGTGGATCCCGATACAGCAGTACTGAAGCTTTGCGACTTCGGCAGGTGAGAGAAGCAGGCATCATAAACCACTAACCAGAGGAAATGGAAGTGGGGTTTGTCTATAGACCTTGTGGCTCTGCAGCCACAAGCAGAGTCTTAACACAACAGAATTCTTTATTGGCCAAGTGTGATGGGACACACACAAGGGATTTGTTCTCCGGTGCATAAGCTCTCAGTGTACATACAAGCAGCCAAGTGTTAAATCATGTCCATAATCCTAAAATACAATCATCAAAGTAACCTTGTTCTTAGGAAGTTGAAATCTTTCCCTAGAGATAGATGCACTCTTTCTTGCCTTACATGCAATTCTCTGTGGCAACTTTTGCATTGTGCCTAGCTGCCACAAAAAGGCTTTCCTTTCTAGCACAATTATTCTTTCAGAGCTACTGCACATGATTGGTCAGCGGTCTTGACTGACCCTTTCTTCTCTCTCTCTCCCCCCCTCGCCCTGGTGTTCAGAGCGTTGGTCATTCTGTGACCTTGTTTCTGTTAAGTTTTCTTTTTTGGTTGCTGGCACGGTTTTATCGGACATCTTTGCAGAGCTTCCCCAGAAGGGAATTTATGAGCCACATCCTGTAAATAAATGTTACAGATCTCAGCCTTTCTCCAAGATATTTAGGACAGAACAGTTGGATTCTACCCCCCCCCCCCTCTTTGCTGCCATTTTTCCCTTCCCACAGCTCTGTGAGGAGGTTGTGAGAGAGAGAGCAACCGATTTGAACTTCAGTATGAAGCAGGATTTGGACCCACATCTTCCTACTGCAAATCTGGGGCTGTGAGCCCTTATTTTAATGAATTTTTTAAATGAATTTTTAATCAAAAGAAGAACTAGGGGTGATATGAGAGCAGTGTTCCAATATCTGAGGGGCTGCCACAAAGCAGAAGGGGTCAGCCTTTTCTCTAAAGCACCAGAAGGCAGGAAAAGAAGCAATGGATGGAAATTAAGAGAAGCAACTTAGAACCAAGGAGAGATTTCCTGACAGTGAGAACAATTAGTCAGTGGAACGACTTGCCTCCAGAGGTTGTGGATGCTCTTAACACTGGAGGTTTTTAAGAAGAGATTTGTCTGAAACGGTATAACATCTCCTGCTTTAGCAGGTGGCTGGACTAGAAGACCTTTAAGGTCCCTCCCAACTGTTGTTCTGTTAAACAGAGGAGCAGGTATCCTTTTCAGGGCTGAGATCTCTCCGTGGCTTTTGAGTGGTGGGCTGAGGGCAAAAACTGGGGAATAACCTATCCTTATATTGATTGTATTTAGATAGAACTTTACAGTAGATTTGTTGCAATTTATATTATTATTCTTAAATTGGGCATTGAATCATTTTCACTTTTTGTTAGATAATAAATACAGCTAACAAATGTTGGAGGTCTCGGGGGTGGGGGTCCTACGGGGGTGGGAGCTTCCATTTATGCATCTATGCCCTCATTTCAATAATATTCTAGTTCTCTGGAGATCCCCATCTACACTTCTCTCTTTTTTTCAGTGCAAAGCAGCTGGTGCGAGGCGAACCCAATGTTTCCTACATCTGTTCTCGCTATTACCGTGCGCCTGAGCTCATCTTTGGGGCCACCGATTATACTTCAAACATAGGTGAGAATGACTTGGCCGCCCATGGAGGCATCTTATAGCTTTTTGCTGCTCAGACCAAGTGAATTTCCTTCTGTAGATGTTGGTTGCTTCCGGAAGCAAACTCTGTAGTGTGAATTGCAAAAAAGGGTGATGGCTTGAACAGTTTTGCGCTGACTTTCCCCAAAACCTCCAGGTGTGCAGTTACAACAGGGGCCTTCAAACTTGACAGCTTTTAAGACTTGTGGACTTCAGCTCCCAGAATTCCTCCTCCAGTCATGTTAGCTCAGGAATTCTGGGAGTTTAAGTCTTAAACTAGCCAAGGTTGAAGACCCTTGGATTAGATAGACAGACAGAGTTGGAGATAGAAAATAAATACTGTAGATCAGAGGTCTTCAAACTTGACAGCTTTAAGACTTGTGGACTTCAACTCCCAGAATTCCTCCTCCAGTCATGTTAGCTCAGGAATTCTGGGAGTTGCCAAGGTTGAAGACTTTTGCGTTACAACTTCCAGAAATGCATTTCTGGAAGTTGTAACTCCACACCTGGAGGGGGCAATTCTGGGAGTTGCAGTCAGCCTGGAAATGGGTTGCACTATAGTATAGCTCTATCTGTGGCTGCATCATAGGAACCAAGACCTACATAAGTAGTCCTCGACTTACGACCATTCGTTTAGCAACTGTGCAGAGTTAAGACGGTGCAGTTATCCCTGCTGTCACATTGTCAGAATCCGGATTCTGACATTTTTTGCAGCAGGCTGGGGTCTGTGATCACCATTTGAGATCTTCCCATGGCTTTCCAACTAATGGGGTGGGGGGCACCAAATTCACTTAACTGTGGGAAAACTGACAACATTGGGTGTGACTCATTTAACGACCACATCACTTAGCAAGGGAAGTTCCCAACTGCTCCAATTGCAGTTGGACCCCAACGACTATCTGTAATTGTCAGGTGAGAATTGGAAGCGCCCATTTGGCCACTCCGTTCTCCCTCCTCGATCTTTCTAGCCAGCATCTGGATTCCTGTCGCTGGCTTAGTATTTCTGTGTTGATTGACAAGCATTTTCTCTGGCCCTTATAACTGTGTTTGCAGTCTGCTTGGAGGTGCTCAAGTTCTGAAGCCGAGATCTTTTGTCTGGTCAGAAAACGTGCAGGCCAGGAGGGTGTTTTCAGGGACCAAGTGGAAGCACTGCAGCTCTTTATAGCAAGCAGTGGGGCACTGCTTCTCTCCACGTGGGGCTGACGGCACCCCGTTTCTGCTTCCCTCGTAGATATCTGGTCTGCCGGCTGCGTGCTGGCCGAGCTGCTCCTGGGGCAGCCCATCTTTCCTGGGGACAGTGGAGTGGATCAGCTAGTGGAGATCATCAAGGTAATATTTTAACTGTATTTCTTTCTTGCCCATCTGCCCTTTAGTGAGAATGCTGCAGCCTATTTTCCGTCCTGCAAATATGCCCTAAAGTGGAATTGGAGAGTCAGCCTAATAGGCCAAGTGACTGGGCTTTTGTCTTATTGTCGAAGTACTGTCGAGAGTTGCTGTGGTTTTGATTGTTCTCCTTCCCTTCCCTTCTGCAGGTGTTGGGAACACCGACGCGAGAACAGATACGAGAGATGAACCCCAACTACACAGAGTTTAAGTTCCCCCAGATCAAAGCACATCCATGGATAAAGGTAAGGGTGTATGTGTGTGCGTACGCAGGGAGATTGTGGAGAGGATGAAACACGAGGGCTGACTTCGTGTTATCCTCCAGGAAAGTTATAGTTCTGAAATGCCACTGAAAAGGACACACTTGAGGGGTCCTGGCATAGCAAGGTTATATGCGCCTGGCGTTAAAATAATAATAATAATAACATAATCTCTGCAACCAGGAAAGTGGAATTCTGCAAGCTGCCCTTGTGTCAAGTTAAATACGGCAAATATAGGCGTCAACTTATGTCCACGATAAGGCCAGAATTTAAATTGTACAGTGGTGGATTCTTCTATATCAAGGGTCCCCCAACTCCCAGTCCGTGGCCCATTGGGCACCTGGCCGTGCAAGCGAGAGAAGTTTCATCTGCACATGCGCAAGGTCTAGGCAGCAGGTGAAACCACATCTGCCCCGGTCTGTGGAATTTCCCCTCCCCTATGGAAAGAGGTCCCTGGTCCTTGGGGGTGGAAGGGTGGGCTGCTCTTCTACATCACTCCACCAGCCATCTCCAGCATGGACCGCCTCCGTTGGATTAACTGTGATTTCTGGAGTACTCAGCAGTGTTGGGTTTAGGGTGGCGAGGGAGGGAACCTCTGGCTTGGGCGTGACCATGTCTCCTGCTCTTCCCTGCTGCAGGTGTTTAAGCCTCGCACGCCGCTGGAGGCCATCTCGCTGTGCAGTCGCCTGCTTGAGTACACCCCAGCCACTCGCCTCTCCCCCCTGGAGGCCTGTGCCAACAGCTTCTTTGATGAGCTACGTGAGCCCAACGCTCGGCTGCCCAACGGCCGTGACTTGCCCCCACTCTTCAACTTCAGCCCTGTGGGTAAGTAAGTGGCTGGCATCTACTCCGTCGGATACAACTGGGAAGGGTTTTTTTTTTTTTTTAAATAAATTCAAGGGAAATCAAGGCACAACAGTCCACCCAAATGCTGAGGGGGGAAAAAAAATCAGGGAAGCAATGCTGACACCTCCTCCCCCTCAGTCAAATGCTGAACAATTCAAAGAAACACCAATGCTTGTGTTTTTTTTAAAAAAAATTTTTTATATATTTTACAATAATTCCATTTCATTTCAACTATGTGTTGACTGGGTCCATATATCTTGTGCTTACAATTATATTTGATACTTTTCTTACCAATGTAACAATAATCACATTTTCTTATAACTATTATTTAATATATCTGTTTTTTTTTTACAATCTTATCTTAAGGAAACACCAATGGTTGTTATGGGAAAAGTACAGCAAATAATTTTGGAATGTGCCTTGATTGAGCCAGGCATTAAATCCACTGCTGCTGAATACTGTATTGGGAGCTGCCTTTCGCCCAACGCCTAATTTATTTAATTTATATCCCACTTTTTTGCCAATAACTCAAGGTGGCGAACATGTAGAACTTCCTCCTTCCATTTTCCCCACAACAAAAACCTTGTTTGGTGAATTGGGCTGAGAGAGAAAGAGAGCTATTGCCCCAAAATCACTTGGCCAGTTTTCATGACTAGAAGTCCCTGTCTCCTGGTGATAGGCCCAAGATCACCCAGCTAGCTTTCATGGCTAAGGCAGAATTAGAACTCACTGTCTCCCACTTTCTAGCCTGGTGCCTTATCCACTTGGCCAAACTATCTCTCACTTATATTGTGGCTTTATATTTTATTCCACCGCCCACCCCCGTTCTATCTTCTGCTGCTTCCTATTCCCTGTATTTGAATGAATAAATGATCGAGAGAATTACTTTGGTTTGGTTTCCCTCTGTGCAAAAGGTCAGAGGAAGAGTTTCAGCCTCAGTGAAGTAGAACTGGAAAGGGAATAAATTATGGTAGCTAGAAACATAATTGGCTGCAGCCTGAAATGCTCTTTTTTAAACCAGCGTAGCTCCTTTCGGTTCAGCACAGTTGGCAAAGTGGATGCTGTTGTCCATGTAACAGTTTAACAGGAGAAAAGTGGCCCTTGATGGTATCGTGTGGCCTGCAGCCTTTCGCGTCAGGCTGGCCCCCACGGCTGCAGATACCATCTTTTGAACGGTTAGATTGCAGCACGAATGATCTTAAAACAATGTTCTGTTTTGCATGGTCATTGAATAATTAATTGGGAATTGAAGGTTTGCCGTGTTACGGGATCTAAAGCCCTTTTTAAAGCACCACTGGTGAAGAGCTTGAGTTTCAGTTCTTTTTTCTTTTTCTATTTTTTTTTTTGCAAAGTTGGGTCTTTTTTTTTTTTTTCTGCTTGGTGGCATGGCCCTCACGTCAAAAATAAACATCAGGTGGAGCCTGTTGAGGTATTCCCTGTTAGGAGAATGAGTATCATAAACAAAAGTTCAGTAAACGTAGTTTGCTAACAGTTGCGAGACTCACAGCAATCGGAGCAGAACGACCATCAGGCATAAGGCAATAGGGAAATGCAAGAACTAACAAACCAGGTTTCTGGCTCCATCTTGTGGCCGTTGGAGGAACCACACCCAATTACAATTACAGCATTGTCTTAATGAGACAGTATTAAATGACTCTCCTGGTTTATATATTTCCAACCCAAGCGTTAGGCGACTAACATTCCTAACAGAGCTCTCAACTTCTGTAAGTGAACAGCTCTCCTCAGGCATGTTGAGGAGCCTGTAGAAATGAGGGAATCCTCCCTACGCGAGTTATGGGATGACTTATCCTCTCTCTCTTTTTTTTTTCTTTTTTCTTTGCAGAGCTTTCCATCCAGCCAGGGCTGAATTCCAACCTCATTCCGCCACACATCCGATCCCAGGCGAGTTCAGTCGGGTCTGTCTCTGGCTCTGGAACCTCGCACAGTGAGTGCTTTCTCATTCGTGGCACTTCACTTGAATTTTGAGGAGGAACTGCCGCATGAGGGGCTTATTGGTGTATTGGGGGGGGGGGGGAGGGGTGCAACAGCAATAGCATTTAAGAGGCCTGGGGGCGCAAGTGGTTAGATCGCAGTACTGCAGGCTAACTCTGCGTTCCGGTGCCAGGAGTTCGATCCTGACCGGCTCAATTTTGACTCCGCCTACCTTCCTTCTGAGGTGAGTAAAATGAGGACTCAGTTTATTAAAGGCCATATGCTGACTCTGTAAACGGCTTAGGGCCGTAAAGCACTGTGAAGCGGTATATAAGTCTAAGTGCTATTGCTAGACATATATAGTGCTCCACAGTGCTTTATAGCACTCTCTGGGCAGTTTACAATGTCAGCCTATTGCCCCCAACAATCTGGGTCCTCTTATTTAGGAGCTTGGGAAGATGGAAGGCTGAGTCAACCTTGAACCCCATCAGGATCGAACTCCAGGCTGTGGGCAGTGTTGGCCTGCAGTCTTGCAGCTTCACCCCTGCGCTGCCAGGGCTCCTTGACGTCAACCAAGTGAGACTAAGAACTCGGCTCATTTGGGAAAGGAAGGTCCCAACGTGGCTTCACACACACTGAGTGTTTCCTGTCTTTCTCTCTCTAGGTGAGGGAAGAATGAACACTGACAGGAGCCAGGTCACACCAGGAGACGGTGCAGGACCCATTGCCAATACGTCCTGAGGGGGTCGCTGGGCCCGGGGGGCAGGTCCCCTCCACTACCCCCTACCCCCAGGCCACCCACATGGACTTCTCTGAACTGTGAATGGTGGGGGGGAAAAGCAATCTTGGCCCGGGGACCAGGTGGAGGGGGGAGGCCAATTGGGGATGGGATGGCCACTTGGATTGGGGAAGGGGGGGAAATTCCCTCAAAGGTTGTCCTCTAACGCCTTGGCTCGGGGAGGGGTGGGGAGAACAGAAAAAAATCCCATGGCTTGAGGGCTCCCTTCTTCTGTCAAAGGCGGTTCAGGTTGGTGCCTCCGGAGAGAGGGCGTGGAAGGACCGGAGAGCTATTCTGCCATCTTCCTTTTCTTCCTCTCTCTCTCTCTCTTCCCTCTGGCCAAGTCTGTCCTGATTTTGAGTTTTAAGTTGCTTTTGTTTTTAACATCCCCGGGGAGGGAAAAAAAAAAAAAAGGTTTTATTTCCAGTCTCATGTCATTCATGCTTTCCGAGCTCCACCTCTTGTTTATCCCCTTCACGCTGTTAATGGTTCCTTCTTCAGGTGGCCCTCCATCCCGAGACGCGTCTGCCTATGAAAACCCGGATGCTGCATTTTTAAACGGGTCTGTTTTATAGCCCAATAATATTCGGTTTTGTCCCATTCCAGCGGGGAATTGCCCTTCTTCCCCCCAGCCCACCCCACCCCACCCTCTCCCCTGGCAACCCTCCCCCCTCCAACTCCCTTGCTTGCCATGCCTCCGCCCACAATCTCTTACCGGGAACAAGATACCCCTCTCCCCCCCTTGCCTTGGATTGTGAGGGGGGCATGGCTAACCATTCCTCGGTGTGTGTCCCCCCCCCCCCTGCGATCCCATCAGAGGTAGCACTGGGATTTCTTGCAGGGGGGAAATCCGGTGGGTGGGTGCGCATTGTGTGTTTGCGCGTTGTGTGTCTGGAACAAGGTGGTATTAAGAGCAGGCAGGAAACTAGCAGCAGCAGCTTGCTCTGAATTCCGTTGCGTCTGCACCCTATAGCAGTTTTTCCTCCCCGGTGCTGCAAAATCAGTTTTGTGGATCTCTTGGAGGAACGTAAGGGTTCTCAAAGGGAATTGAAGAAGGCAAGTTTTAATTTAACGCCTGTTCCCTTCCTGCTGTAAATACATATTTTCCTCATCTAAATCCCTTAAAATGGCTTCCTTTTTTTCCATTTTCCCTGTAAATAGATTTAATTTTTTTCTTAATGAAATGTTGCAATGATTGAACCCTCCCCCTCCCTCCAAAACCCAGTTTCCCTTTCCATTTTCAAATCATCTAGGATTGACGGTTCCCCCTAGGGAGCCAGGGTGCAGCCTGTGGATAATTTCCCTCACCCTCCTATTTATCCTCATCACTGCCTTCCTTCCTTCCTTCCAACATTGTGTGTTAGTTTCTTTCTTAGGTTTTTTTTGGCTGTGTACAGACATCCGGTTCAATAAATTATTGGCATGAACGGAAGGACTGTCATGAAGCTCCTTATTAATGGGGAGAGAATCGAATGAGATAAACAATGATAGCAAGAAAGCCGCAGAAAATGGGGGGGGGGGGAAATCACCGTTGAGGTGTTTGTTGCCAAGCATAGGTAGTCCTTGACTTACAAGTTCGCTTAGTGACTGTGCAAAGTTATAACAGCACTGAAAAAAATGACTCACGACCGTTTTTCACACTTATGACCAATGCAGCATCCCCATGATCACGGGATTTACATTTGGATGCCTGACAACTGACTCACACTTATGACGGTTGCTGTCCCGTGATCACCTTTTGGGACCTTTTGACAAGCAATTTAATGGGGGGAAACCAGATTCACTTAACAGTTGCGCTAATTTAACAACTGCAGTGGTTGAAGACTTGTGAACTTCAACTCCCAGAATTCCTCCTCCTCCAGTCATGTTAGCTCAGGAATTCTGGGAGTTGAAGCCCACAAATCTTAAACTTGCCAAGTTTGAAGACCCTTGTCCTATACAGAATTCAAGTTCACAAAAGAATGCTTATGGCATTTTCGATTGGATTACATAGCTCTATTTCGTTCAATGTATATGGGACATTGCAGACTTGCAGTCTGCCTTAGCCATGTCAGCTGTCATGCTTGCTATTGAACTACACCCCAATTTTAAAAAATAGCCTTTAGCATTAGCTGAGAACTTGAATTGTAGCTAGGTGTGCACAATTAACATACCCATTATGGCCCCAACCAAGTGGCACAATTCCCTGGTTAGTTGTTACACTGGAATCTTTTCACTGAATGGGTGTCAGCTTTTACCCCTATTGTTTCCATCTGCTTCGGTAGTTAAGACTGTCTTTGAGTTTTATATTCTAAAAAAAGGCAATATCCTCACGTTAATTAATATGCTTGTTTGCTAACAATTCCAGATTCCACAAATACTCCAATGTTTTTTGTGAAGCCAGCCAACCTAGTTAAAATCTAGTACGCTGGATGAACTCGGATTGGGTTACACCAGTCATGTTAATGTAACGTCCAAACACAGCAAACACAACATTGTAAAACAAAAACTACCCAGGGAGATGGACTACCCATTGAAATCATTATTTCCCCCCTCCCATTATGCTAAAATATTTTGGTCTGGAAAATTGTCATAAAAATTTCTTGAGTTTTAAAACGTGAGTGTTCATCAGTCGTCATATGCCAATCATCTAAAGATGGTACAGAGCTTTTCCAATTTATAAAAAAATGGAACTGGCCTTCAGCTAGGAGTTACATATTAAAGCAGAAATCCTGTACTTGTTACTCAGAGGGGACAGTTTTAATTAAAACGTGGCTTGTTTTTTTAGGACTGCAGGCATAATAAAACTGTTTGTGTCAAACTATCAAAGCACAAAAGTATCCCCTTCTTTTGCCTTAAGACGTAGCTGTGTTATTCTATTATAAAATTACAACTTTGGGTGACTTAATAGCTGATAACATCTCCCTCCCCTCAAAGCAAGGAAATAATTCAAAAGTCAAGCTATAGGACAGCCTGTCCTGGATACTGGTCCCAGCCATTCCTTAGACTCTCAGATAATGAAAATGGGAGACCATAATTGGAATATAACACATCTCTTTTAATTTACAATAAACACCTGACTGGTCAAGGTGACTGGCCCAACTCCAACCCACAGCACACACACCCCCAAGACAAAAAAGGAACTGCCCAGAGAAATTCACAAAATGAGGTCCATCAATTGTAGCTTAGGCCTCCATACGGAACTAAAACAGCTGATGAGTAAGTTTTGGTGCCATGAGAAGCCTGCTGAAGAATGCACAAAGAGAGGCTGCTCTCTGTTTCCCACTGGCAGGTTAAGCCTTTGTATACAGAAGAGTTAAAAGGTGATTAAAACCTCTGCACCAAGGCAAAAGGGTGGACGCTGCCCTTGTAACTCTAAATACGGAAAAAGATGGGAAATTCCCCTCCCCTGGCACAGCTTCTACATTCCTGGGAAATTTACATCTCTAGATAGATCTCTATGGTCTCCATCATGGGGAGAGGCTCTGCACTCTCAATGATAGCAATTGTCTCTCCAAACTTGGTGCACATAATGGTTTGGGTGGACTGGCCGGAAGTTACAAGAGATTCGGAAGACTGCAGAGCATCCTGGCCGTCAGCCAGCGCTGTGTGTGTTTTGCGGTGGCTCCGCAAGTTCGAGACGGTCTTGAAAGTCTTGGAGCAGAGGGGACAAGGGTGAGGGCGCTCCCCAGTGTGGATCCGTCTGTGCTCAGCCAGGTGCATGGACTGCACGAAGGCTTTGCCACACTCTGGACAGCGATAGGGGCGCTCCCCGGTGTGCAGGCGTCGGTGTTCACGAAGATGGGTGGCCTGCCGGAAAGCTTTGCCACAATCTGGGCAGAGGAACGGACGCTCGCCTGTGTGCGTGCGCTGGTGCAGCTGCAGCCCCGAGGCTGCCACGAATGTCTTGCTGCAGGTAGGACACTTGTGAGGGCGCAGGCCAGCGTGGCGCTGTTGATGCCGGCTCAGCCCGCTAGGGGTGGTGAAGGCTTTCCCGCAGAGTGGGCAGTTGTATGGACGCTGCCCCGAATGGACCAGTTGGTGTAACGTCAGCTTGGCCAATGAGCCCAAGTACTTGCCGCAAGACGTGCAGAGGTACGACTGCTGGGGGCTCCCCTGCTCGCTTTGCTTGGTGGTGCAGTGGTGCTCCTGCAGCTTGGAGGCCACCACGAAAAGAGCGCCACAGTCTGGGCAGCGGTGAGGCTCGTGCCCAGAGTGGCTAAGCTGGTGCAGTTCAAGGAGACGATGGCGTGAAAAGGATTTGTCGCACTCCGGACAAGGGAAAGGCAAGCACCCTGTGTGTACCGTTCGATGTAAGGCTAACTGGCGGGCTCGGAGAAACGCAGCCCCGCAGTCGTCACACGAGTGGGACCCGTCTCCGTTAGGAGCCATGTGCAAAAGGCGATGCTGGCGAAGATTGGAGGACTGAGTGAAGCGCTTGTTGCAGACCTGGCACTGGTAAGGCCGTTCTCCGGTGTGGGTTACATGGTGCCGGGCCAGGTTAGCCTGGGAAACAAACGTCTTGCCGCATTCGGAGCACTGGAACGGCCTCTCCCCTGTGTGCGTCCGCAGGTGATTCCGCACGTGCACCAGCTTCTTGAACTTTTTGCCACAGGTGGGGCATTTGTGCTTGCGCTCCAACACGTGCACGACTCTCTTATGCCGCACCATCCGGATATGGGTGGAGAACGCCTTTCCACACTGAGGACACAGGAACCCACCACTGGAGACCTCGGCCGAGTTCCCTGGTGAAAGGGAGGAAGGGGCAGAGCCATTCACAAGTGCTTCCTCCTCACTGGGCGCTTGCTCGGTAGGCTGCCCGGAGGCAGGGTCTCCTCCGGCCCCCCGTGCGGCCGGGACCCCACTCTTGCCAGCGTGTGTGCGTCGATGGTAAAGGAACTTGGTCATGTTGCTAAAAGTCTTGCCACAGTGACAACGGTGCAAGGGGTTGGCCGTGTGGTTTTTGCGGTGCATGATTAAGGTCATCTCAGTGGAGAAGCCGAGCCCACAGTCCACACAGAGGTAGAGCGCCTCGCCTTTATGGATGCGCATGTGCTGTTCAAGAGAGGCTGCCTTTTTGAAGATCTTGTTGCAATTTGGACACTCGTACGTGCCGTCCACGTGCACCCGCTGGTGAGCCAATAACCGCTTGGCTGTGGTGAAGCCACGCTGGCATTCCCCACACAGGAATTCCTCGCTGCTCCCCACATGATCCTGTTGGTGTTTTTGCAGCGCCGACATTGTACCGAAGGCCTGCTTGCACTCGGTACAACAGAAAACCTGAGCAGGGGGAGGCGCTGTTGTCGTTTCCTCAGAGCCTGGCCCTGGGGACATGTGGGGGCTGGATGCTTCCTGTGTGGCCACCTCAGCTGGCTCCCCGCTCTCTTTCTCGATCTCAGTAAAATGTTCGCCCTGGTGCTCCAGCAGCTCCTCCGGCGTTAAGAAAAGACAGGCACATTCTGTGCATTCGTAAGGGTGCATGGGAGGAACAGACGGTGGCGACGGTGGGTGTAGTTCCTGCAAGGTTGGGGGGCAAGAGATCTGGGGAGGCTGAGGATTGGGTATTTGGGGAAGAGGGGAGGGAGGCGGCTGAGAAGAAGGTAAATTTGATGGCGAAGAGTTTGCTGGGGCCTCCTGTTTCTGGTGTGTCCGGCGGTGAGCTAGCCAGAGGCTCGTAGAAGGAAAAAGTTCATGACATTCATTGCATTGGTAGCGGATCTGTCCAGTGGTGGCTGGGAGAGATGAAGGGCGGGTTGGTACTTCCCTGGGATGCACTTCCTGGTGCGCTAACAGTTCATCCGGCGAGCACAAGACACACCCACATTCCAGGCACTGATAGCGGCTGTCTTGTTGGGATTCCGCATTGGCAACTGTGGCAGCGGCTGCAACCTCACAAGACTCCCCTAAATGGCTCTGGTGGTGGAGCAGCACCGCCTCCAAAGTGTTGTAGAGAAGTCCGCACTCCGAACACATATACTGATGCTGGAAAAACACGGATGGAGCCAACTCCTCTGCCATTGTGATTACACCTGAGGGGAAGGACAGAGATTGTAGAGAAAGAGAAAAAAAGAAACCTTAATGAAAGCAACATTGGCAAAAAAACCCAAAAATGTACAAAATTAATTGCAGGAAGAACACATTGACCCACAAAAGAATGGCATTTTCAACCTAAGTAAACGAACAGGACTTGCTAGAAAATGCTATCCTTGAAGAAAAGGAACCTACGGCAGATTTAAAAAGTTATTTTGTATAAAAGCAAGCCCACTGATGAAGATGCTACACTGAAATTCCCTCGGCTGGGAGGAAGAGGAGGAAGGGGGCCAAGTATCTCCCCCTGAGCTCTTTGCAGAGGAGGAACCACCAAGGAAACTGAGGAGGAAACCACCTGCAGCCAGCAGTAGAAGCGTCCCCGAGAAGGCCACTTTCAAGCACTTCCATGGCCCAAAGATGCTGCTTCCCTCTTGGGCTTCCTTCTCCCAAACCAAGCTCCTTCCGTTCTACCCAGAAATTACTGGAGCTAAGCCATTGTTTGATGATAGTTTGTGGCAACATCGGCCGGGGGGGGGGGGGGGGGGGGCATGCAGCACCGCAGATCAAAGGTGAACCCAGCCTGAGGGGAGAGCCTGACAGGGGCGCAGGCTGGACAGAAGGACTCGCAGGGCGGAGGGAGCGGTGCTCGGAAGGGAAAGGCGGTCCCTGGCGAGGGGACGGCCCCGGCGGTGGTAAAGGGCGCCGCACTCACCCGGCCCGTGAGCCGAACCCACCGCCGCGGCTGCCAGCCGGCTTTAGCGCGGTCTCTCCCTCTCTCGCGCGCCGCTCCCTCGTCACGCAGGCCCCGCTCGGCCTAGGCTGCACCGCGCCCTCTCATTGCCTCCCCCACAACCCCGAGGGAGCCAATCAGAGACCTCGATACTAGAGAGGCGGGCCGGCGCGGAGGATTTTTGTGACGTTCCAGCCCCTCCTTCAGGAAAGCAGCGAGAGGTAAGCATGGAAAGCCCTGGCCAATCAGCTCCGCAGCTTGAGGGGAGAGGGGCGGGCCTGGCCATTCTTTAACCCCGCCCCGTCACGAGGATGAAGACCTGCTCTTCGTTTCCCTTTCCCCCCCTCCCTCTTTTGTGTGTCTAAGCATAAGGACCGCCTCCGCATATATTCTCGAGGACGCTGATTACGTAATCAGCGCCGTTTCCTTGACACCACTTTACGTAAACATGCGTCGCCGTTAGAGCATAAAGACGGCAGTGTCGCCTTTTTCGCCTCAGGTCAGTGACTAGCTTTTAGTTCAGTCGACTCCGATGTGGTGGGTGAGGGCGGCGGCGTGGCAGTTGTTATTGAATGACTAACCCCTCCCCGCACGTGAGTCACGGGGACAGTAGCGAGCTGCCACGTGAACGGGGGGGGGACGCGACGCAGGGACCGACATCGCTTAGTCCGTCCAGGGACGGCCCCGGCGCATGCGCGGGAGAGGCCGCCCGTACGCCTTGGGGCGAGACAAGACAAACAGCCTTGGAGCGCATGCGCGGTCAGGTGCCTGCCCATTGGGGGGCGCAGGCGCAGATGAGTCGAAGGTGCCAGAAAGATTGAAACGGCGGTGGTGACGGCTGTGGCGACGGGAGATCCGGTGAGAGGGGCTAATTTATTTCGTAGGGACGCTCAGGAGACAAGGTGGCGAATGACACCGGGGATTTCAAGAAGAGGGAGTCGGGGGCGCCGATAAAAGAAGGCAGGCAGGGAGGAGGCGGTAGTTGTGAACTGTTTTTGAGGGAGAGGCGTTTGAGGGGGTGGCCTACTGTCAGAAAAACAACGACGGTGGTGGGGGGAGAGCGCTGCGCGAGGAATAAAGAAAGAAATGGAGAGGAGCGAAATGTCAACACATGGGAAGGGGCGACGTGGGGGGGGGGAAACAGCGGTGGGGGGAGGCTTGTCTGGGTCGAGGAAGTGGGGGAGGGGATGTCGAAAACAGGTGAAACGAACCGTGGGGGGCGGGGCTTCAGGCGGTTGTTCCGACGGGAAGACGGTCGCCGCCCCTCCCCTCCTGTGGGCGGGGCTCTCTGTCCCTGCAGGGGCGGAGTTTCGGGCTGCGGGGGGAACTCGGCTAAGCCAAGCGGGGTTCGTCCACACCTCGGATGGTTGTGCTGCTGCTTGTGACGAGCGGCGGGGGCGGGGAGGGGGGAGGAGAAGGGGCAGGGAAGGCCCGCGGCTGCCCTCGCGCGGTGTGTCCGTGCCTTGCAGGCTGTCGGAAAGGCGTCCGTCTGGTCGGCCATGAAACAGCATTTTGCCTTGTCCAAAGGGACAGTTCGAGAAAGGGGTCGTCGCTGGCTTTTGCTGCGGGAATCGGAAGCGGAATGATGCTCTCTGGCCCGCTTTCTTTCTCCCCCCCCCCCCTTCCTTACCACTTGGCCTTGTTAGAAGCCAGTTTATGGCGGCTAAAGGCACCAGGATAGAAGCGGTGAGACTGTGCAGTTCTTGTCTTCCCTGGTGAAGGCAGCTGGGTGACTGATTTTTTTCAACATAGTCCACCCTTGTCCTTGAATGTCTGGGTGGACTGGACATTAACATTTGAATTACTATAAGTCCATGTATTTGCCATACACTAAATAAATAATGTTAGTCACTCACTCTGTCCTAAGGAAGGAGTTAATGGCAAGCCACTTCTGGAGAAAACAAAGGTGATCAAGAAAACGGGAAAGGCTTGTCCATGTAGTCACCAGGAGTCAACATTTGACTCATGAGCATGCAAGTGTACACACACACACACACGCACAGTAGGTGTGTAGTATTAATGATGTAGATCTGTACACTTATTGTCTTAATTAAGGCAACAGTGGAAGGTTTGATCTGATCCAATAACTCCCATTTCTCATTTACAGATCCTTGTGTGGTGAAACTGGGAATCTGAAAGGATCTTCCTTCAAGGCTTCAGATCAGTTTCTGTATTTTCTTAATTCAACTTGGCAAGAGTCTCTTCTTTTTCCATCTGTTTTCAGAATACAGCGTATCCATTCAGTCCTAGCTTGTAGTCTTTAAAGCTTCCTAGGATTCGTGTTTTTACATGGCTGACATGAGAAGGCAACTTTTTGCCCACATTTGGGAAGAGGAAGAATGCCTTGAATATTATGGGATGGTTTCCCTGCATCAGATGTTTGAAGTCATTGGTTCTCAGCTCACAGAGAATGATGTGGAAGTGCTCTCGTTCCTTCTGGATGAGACACAGCCCTGGACTCATCCATTGGATCCTGCCCTTTGGACTGTGGCAGCAGCAGAAGAAGGTGGTTCTGAACTTACCTCACCAGCACTAGAAAAATGGAAGAGGAAAAATCAGTGCCAGTGTAATTTGGGCAGGAAGGATGGCAACCTTGAGGCAGTTGCAGAGAAATGGCAGCCGAAGAATGGTGTCCAACTGCTCCTGGAGTTGGAGAGGAGAGGCAAATGTGATGAAACCAACTTTGTGCAGCTTTTACAGCTCCTGAGGGTGCTAACAAGGCATGATCTATTGCCATATGTTACTCTGAAAAGGCAGCGTACAGGTACTGGATTAGAGCAGTAGAAAAAATGTAACATTTCATTGTTGACTGAATTTCATAAAGTTTCTTTTCTTAGTGGATATTTAACCCTAGGTCATTTCCACCTATCTTGTAGCCTTTTACTTATAGTAAGATAGATTTTAAAGGGGGTAAATGTTTATGACAATTTCAGGCACTGAATAATTCTTTGCATACATTATTCTTTTGAATATTCTGATTATAAGAACAGCAGAACTGGAATCCAAGTTGATTTGACCAACTGGTGCTGTTTCCTTGCAGAACTCTTCCAGTTGAAATACTGCCTAACTTTCAAAACTTTTTTTAATTCTAGTTTCTCCTGAAAGATACACCTATGGACCATCTGTTCTGTCAGCAGACCAACAAATGGACAACTGTCTGAATTCAGCTTCTTCAGAGCCTCGTCATGATCAGTGGGAGACAGGTGTGTGAGTTGTGCAATTTGAAAAGAGAATAATATTCTATGCTCTAATTTGTCTTTTAAATGTTTATTACAGATGCTAAACCTTTATAAAAGTCAGGATATTAATACTAAGCAGTATAGTCCTGTGCCTAATAAAATATCCATTTTAAACTAACATTTTTCAGATAAATTATAACCAATTACTATCTGGTGTTTGAAATTCGTGAATCATGGATGTAGAATGGCAGATTTGTGTAATATGAGATTTATTTCTAGCAAGCCCCACGCTTGCTAGCACTGGTGTTACCTAGTCAGTAATTAAACATCTACAAGCAAACAACCAAGCTCGGAGAGCGCCAAGGATCTCACAATTCAATCCTAAGCTACAGAGATTCTCTTCTATTACTAGGTTCATGGGGAGCACCAATAAAAACTTGTATCACCCCCCCCCCCCTTCTTTCTCTAGGCTCCAATTCGAGCAAAAGGAAGCGAGTAAGCCGAGGTCGATCTAAGGCTACAGTTTGTAGACGGCGGGGAGCTAAAGCAGCTTCTGCTCCAAAGCAGGAGGTTCCAGCTCCCACCAAAGTGACTTGTGGTAGGTGTCTGCCTGGCATGCGCTGTGTTCTTGGGATGCATTTGATCTGGATTTTTTTTTTCATTTTGAAAACCCATGAAACCACTCTAAAACACATTAGCAACCTCTTGGTTTCAATTAAGGGTGATTCTTTCTATTTCTCTTTCTTTGACTAGAATCTGAAGGGAGTAGAGTTGGTTGGGGGAGGAAAAAGAGATGCAGTAGCTGCATTACAGAAGCTGTCTCATGTAGGTAGCCTGAGGTTTGGCTTACAATATTAAGTGCAATTTAAACTTGATATTAAACTTGGTTCTACTAAAAGAGAATAGGAGTTTTTGGCCCCTCCTTGAGAGAGGATGGGAAGTCTCCAACCCACTTCATGGAATTTGTCTTCAGTTCCCTGTGTAATCTGGTAATGGACAACTCTTTTTTCACTACTATCAAAACAAATTTATGCTCAAAATATATACCCCAGCTTCATACAAAATTTTCTTGGGCATCTTGCGTAACAAATTTTATGAATGCCTTCCAACTTGGTTATCCATAACATCAGCTTTGGGGAGACTTATTTCAGTACACTGAAGTGTTTCATATGCTGGTCTTGAAGAGAGTATCTTAATGACTCTGATGATGATCTCTGTATTGAGCTGGAGAAATGCAAGATAATCTGGTTAGTTCCGCTTTTGTTTAATAACTTCAGATGAAAAAATGCATCAGATTCTGGTGAAAGCATTAATTCCAAATGAAAATCTTCTGGGCTCAGAATAGGAAGATTTAAAAGGCCTTTTTTACATTTAGATAAATAACAAAAACTGGAGGATAAACCAAGTTTCTTTTGAAGCTAGATTTTTTTTCCTACTAAGTCATCAGGAAAATAATCATTCCTGCAAGGTGTTCATACATACCACAAGCTCGTTCTCTGTGGGATGGTAGTAATAAAACTCATGAGTAATAGGGCCATACTAATTTGATTGGAGACAACATTGAATATGTTTGCCAAGTAAATAGCTGTTGTATTCTTTGGAATGACTTGCCAATCCTTTTATCAAAGGCCAACACTTGATTTGAGCTATTATTGAATTGGTGCTGCCTGGTTTCTTCTGATTTTTGAAGGAGTTTATCCTCCTGCCTTCGTTGGTAGTAGTTGTCTGCTGAATTATACTTTGCTGAAATCAGCAGTACATATCTAAATTGTAAACTAAAACCACACAGGTGAATTAACTGTCAGATTTCTGTCTTGGTTTCCAGCTCTGCGTAAGTGCCTGTCTCTAAGACCAGCATATTTTATCTCCTTTGAATAATGTAAGGTTGTCTCAGACACTTTATATCTTTCTTATTAGTTGAGGACTCTGCATAAGAAAACTGTGAAATCTGCAGGTGGACCGTTGTCTATGACAAACCACATAATGTGTTTACAGTTTCCTTATCTGGAAGTGTGTTCCACCTGCCTGGTTTGTAGCACCCTCACTCAGCCAATGGGTACCCAGAGCTGGCAGTGATCCCTGCAGAACTCTCTTGTGCTACTGTGTTTGTGTCAGCGCAATGCAAATGAAACAAAAGCGAATGCACAAAAACACTTAACCATCTGACCAATTTACAGGCCATGGGTTCTAACAAAGAATTGTTCAAAAATAATACAATGAGTCTCAAAACTGCAACTTCAAGGTGCAGCTAAGGCTACTGCTGGGTAGGTGCAAGGATCAAATTGTAAGCTCCATCCAACACCTAGACTGTTGCCTCTATTCTTTGTAACGTTACCTGGCTTCACTGGGGCAGAATTTAAGATTCATAGGCAGCTGCTTCTGAAACGAGCTCTGCTATTTTATTACCTTTTTGAGTTGCAAAACTAAACACTTTCTGGTATGCTGTAGTACTGTAGGCTATCTCAGTTTGAAAGAGCAATACCGTAATGAAGAAAAATCCATGCAAACTCCCGAATGAACATTTTTTGTTGCTGCTTGATTTCTGCCAATTCTTTCTCAATCCACCATTTAAATTCCAGGTTACTAAGCAAAAGTTGATGATAAAGAGACTCTGTCTCACTTGTGCACTCTCCTCACAGAATGGTCTCGCAAAGGTAAATGAATCCATGCACCTGAATTTCCACCAGTACTTTGTGAAAAGCAAATTTGTATTTTATGATATCTGCTGATTTTTTTCTAGAAAAAACAAAATAGGTTCCCTACCCTGCATGCCAGCCTCTCAGACAGCCGCTTCATAAAGACATGTTGACTGTTTTGAATGCCCGCAGGGGACAGGTCAGCTCCTGGGTTTATGATACTGGTTAGAGCTACTCCAGACTGGCACTGTGAGGGCCTTGTGCCCCAAACCGCCAGCAGGGCCTGATGCAAGGGTCAACAACTATGGCAATTTTATGACCCATGGTTCCAGAATTCTTCCAGAATTCTGTGCTTCCAGAATTCCTGAGTCAGCCATGCCAGCTTAGGAATTCTGGGAGTTGAAGTCCATAGGGCATAATTGCTATAGTTGCCCACCTCTGATGTGATGGAAACAGGCTGGGATAGTATAGCTGTGAGGGATTTGGGAGTTGCCATTCTTTGATATGTCAGTCCATTGAAGGCCTCCCTATCAACTGAGCTTAATTTTGCATATAATTACTGCTGCAGATATCAGATCATTATAACTGCTATGGGATTCTTAAGGGCTCCTTTTTTAACATCCCTTTGATTGGAGTAGAAATGCCCTTAAATTCTTCACATCAGT
The DNA here is from genome assembly GCA_023653725.1 of Bungarus multicinctus. NCBI lineage: Eukaryota > Metazoa > Chordata > Lepidosauria > Squamata > Elapidae > Bungarus > Bungarus multicinctus. Next base: position 5,853,631 of record CM042835.1, on the reverse strand, counting down.
TTGCTTGGGCAGTTCCTTCTGGTTAGCCGACATTTATTATTGGTATATGCATTCATAATTGTTGATATTCCTGAAATTGTTCATTGTTGTCACTAGTTAGTATTTCCCAGTTCCAGTAAATATAATAAGAAAGATGATTTGTGTGTCACTTGGTTCTCAATAATAATAATAAAACTACAGGTAATTCTCAACTTACAATCATTTGCTTAGTGACTTACAACAACACTGAAAAAAGTGACTTAAAATCAATCCCTGCGCTGCGTCACCATGGTCACGTGATCAGAATTTAGGCACTTGGCAACTAGCATATATTTATGAAGGTTGCAGCATCCCAGGATCACACAATCACCTGTTGCAACCTTCTGAGCTGCTTCCAATAAGCAAGGCCAATGGGGAAACGCTGGGTTTGCTTAATCACCGCATGATTCTTTTAATAAGTTCAGTGATTCATTTTTAACAACCGTGGCAAAGAGGTTGTAAAACTGGGCACAACTCACTTTAACAACCACCTTACCAAGCAACAGAAATTCTGGCCCCCATTTGTGATTGCAAGTTGAGGATTACCTGTTTATGACCTTGTAGAGAAATTTCTCTATTCAGTCTGATATCTGCAGCAGTCCATGTCAGAAGTTAGCTTAGGTTCTTTACGCCATTTTTTGTGTTCTTTTACAATATTGAATCTCAGAATGATTTCTTAATGTTACCATGTGCTAAAAGTCTTGAACCATGTTTCTCTCGGTCCACAGTTGAAATCCATCCCTGGAAAAGCATAAGTATTGGCCCAGGCAAGCGGGCCAAGTACCAGACACTGGTAAAAATACCCAAACAAGTTTAAAAGCAAAAACTAAGTGTGTCCCACTTGATTATTTCACCTGCCTCTTCAGCGCTTCTTCTATGTTAGAAGCGAACCTGCAACTGGACCCTGCAGCACTCTTATACAAGCTGTGAGGGACACAGCCTTGGACTTTGGGACTTGTGGCCTTCAGCGCAATGGAGGCCTTTTTCTGTGGTTTCATTGTCTGTAATGGTTTTTGTTGGCCTGTAAATATTTAATTTTTGTTTTGGGTAGTGGGTGGCGTAATATATAGATTATTATTAATTTATTATAAATAAATAAATAAAATGAAGTTGATATCTGATTCAGGATGATCTATAGGTCCCAACATGTCTCGGAAACTGAGAATTTAAAGTTCTCTGGTTCTGGTTGGGTCACCTGATATTAGTTTGTAATCTTTGAATAGTGTTGAACATACACTAATGGGGTTGCATGGATACTGAGGTGACAGGCCTCCTTCTATGAAACCATCCTACTTGAGTGATAATGGACCTGAAGGCTTTTCCTTCATTCTTGCTACTGTGACTCAAACTTGGGAAAAGACATTGGCAGAAGCCTGTGCGCAGTATCTGGCTCAGAAACAAGTTTTTCATGTTTGTCTTCTACATAATAACCACAGTGGGATTATTTCACTGGGACCGGGGCCTGGAAATGATGGGGGTGGGTGGTAGTGTTTGTGCTGCCTCAGCTGGTGTTTTTGCCCATGAGTTTAGTGTTTAATTCAGTGCAGCTGTTCAGAGCTTGCATTACTGCTGGCTGTGGAAAATGGTTGAACTAATTCCCTCAGTCTAGGAGTCATTTATGCAGAAGACCTTTCCCACATAGCCAGAGCCTGTAATTTGATATGCTTCCTCCTGCCTGTTTGGAAATAAAAGCTGGGATTCTTTCATACGGTCTTAATTCTCATCGTGTCCTGGGGAGGAAAGAAAGTGGCTAAATCCATTCAAGTGCAATGTAACTGTGATTCAAGGATTGCCAGTATGTTAACGCCAACTCTGACAGCTGCCTCATGAAGTACTCCAGAACATTGTTGATACTAGAAACTGGGTGAACTGTTCTGATGAAATCATGTGCCAAATCATGGATGCAAAATGTTTGTATTTTGAGCTATGTACAGTGCAAAGGGAGATTGTCAACTTAAATGTATCTAGTCAGCAGTTGGGTGGGAACCTGTATTTGGAACCCCAAAATGGTTTCCAGTGGCCCAGTAGCTAAGTCCTTTAATGTGCTGCCTTATCAAGGCAAGCAGGTGTTGAGTGTATGGACTAGCAACCTTCTGGTACAATGATCATAAATGTGGGTGGAAAGGAATTATTTCCAGTAGAAGCTCATGCAGGTCTTTAAACATGTGTTTAAATTTTGCTGCTTCCTGCCTGTCTGCCATTGAATTAAAAACCAATCAATGCTATGAGCCACTGTTAAATGCAGTTTGTTGCACAGCTTTGCTGTTGCCCATGGGGGTGGGGGGAATTCTGAAGGTCATGCTGCTTGAGGGCTCTCAGCTACTGAAAAGCTTCTTGTAGCTTGGTGGTGTGGGTGGGTTTGGGCTCCAGGCCGTGCAAAGTTACTGGAAAAGGGCTGTGACTGCACTTTGAGTTAATGCTTCTACAGGTGATGACCACAAGACACAGAGAAATTAAAGCTGACGGCCTTGTTGAGCGTATGTAATGCACCACCTGCCTCATTTTTCTTAAACGTATCTTACTCTGTATTCGTTCCATTTATCCCTCCCTTTTGAACCTTTTAACACGTTCAGCTACAATGCTGATGATAACATTGGGGGTGATTGAACAAAACAGACCTGTTCTTTTGCTTCCACAGTCCATAGTTAGAGCTGAACTTTGCTAATTAGTGAGGCATCTGCACCACAGTAGTAAACCTGTCTAGCAGCATGTCAGTATGTTCAGAATATAAACAACAAGGCTTTGTGCAGAATAGGTCCCTCGTTTTAGTTCAGACTCTTTTCAAATCCAGCCAATAGATCAGGTTGATTAATCCATTAATTCAGGTTGTTTGAGACGTATAAGTTAATGTCCATTGACTGAAAACTATTTTCATCATATTAGGAGCTATGCTGATGGCTGATAGCAGGCATAGACGGTAATGGTGGAGGATATGCTACACTAAAGGATTTGTCGTTTTGCTCCTCTGGGTAGGAATTGAGGCTGGATGTGTATTCATATTTAATTTGAAATAGGGAGGTATTACAGGCTGAATATGGAGGCTAACAGAAATATAAATGAAGTTCAGCTCTAACTTTGTGCCAAAGGAACACCTAAAAATTAGTGGAAATGCCCCTTGCTGAGCCTGACTCCTTCAGGTCCCTGAATTTTGGGGGAATCCTGAATGGGCTTGAGCTTCAGCTTGGTTGGTCTTTATGCTCAGGACTATTGAAAGCCTGACCCTAGAATACCGCTGCATGACTGTGTGTTTGTCTTCTTGCTCTGTTTGTGACCCGATAGCTCTAATGGCCCTCTTTTTCTTTCTTCCCCCTCCTTCTGTTTTTCTCTCTCTCTTCCGTGTGTTCCTCTCAGACATCCGGCTTCGTGTTCGGGCAGAATATTGTCAACATGAGCCCGTCTTGCGTCAGAACGTGATATCCAATAAGCAGAACCATTTGGAGCGTCAGTTTGATGTGTTTGGGCAGTCGAACACTATTCTGAAATCCCGTGACCTGGGCTCAATCATTTGTGACATCAAGTTCTCAGAGCTGTCTTACCTGGATGCCTTTTGGAGTGACTATATGAACGGCTCTCTGCTTGAGGCATTGAAAGGCGTCTTCATCACAGACTCTCTCAAAGAAGCTGTGGGCCAGGAAGCTATTCGGCTGCTAGTCAACGTGGATGAGGATGATTATGAGGAGGGTCGGCGTTTGTTACTGGAAAATGTTAGTCCCCAGGTGTGGTAACAGCAACAGCTAGGTGACATAGGTATGTTCCTTCCAAACTAGCTGGTGGCAGTATGTTGGAATTACTAAGGAGATCTCATTTTTCAGAAGTCTCAAAAGAGCAAACTTTCAAAAACTTTGCTCCTTTGAATCAGCTCTAAAAATAAGGAAGGCAACAGAGACATTTGGTGCTTTGGAGAATTTGGGTTGGCCTTGATCTGCAAAGAACCTAATTAATAAATGAAGCTGGGTTTTTTTTTAAATATACAGAACTGTGATGTGATGTGGTTTTTGTTTTGATATTACAGGCTTCTGTTTCCTAGAACAAGATAGCCTCATGATATGCTGCTGAATATGTAGGCAATACATTATTTCCTGTCTCATATCCAATAAATAATTTATGGAAGCATTTCTGTTTAGAATATATACAGGTGGCCCTTGACTTACACAATTATTCATTTAGCAACTGTTCAAAGTAACAATGGCACTGAAATAGTGACTCCTTCCACTTATGACCATCACAGCATCCCCATGGTCACATGATCCAAATTTGAGCACTTGGCAACTAGTACGTATTTAGGATAGTTAAATCTGAGGTCATGTCATTATTTGTGACCTTCCCAGGGGGCTTCTTCCAAGTCAATAGAAGAAGCTGGATTTGCTTAATGACTGCATGATATTCTTAACAAAAAAGATAATGAAATTGGGCACAACTCATTTAATGACTGCCTTGCTTAGCGTTTAATGACTGCCTCTGCTCCCAATTATATTCATAAGTCGAGGGCTACCTGTAGCACAAGATAAAAATAAATGACACTAGAAAAAAAGATAACAGCATACTAGAGCCCAGATATATCTTGAGATATAGACACTCTCCCGAAGAAATGCAGTGAACACTGCTTGCAAATGATCTAAATATCAAGTTAGACCTCTGCTTTAACTTTCTGCTTTCTCTTTTTTTACAGGGTACTTCATTTTTACTACTTGATTATTGTTTGGATATAGACTTCAGGGGGAAAAAAAAACTTTAGAAAAAAATCATTCCGTCATGCGACAGGGCTGGATCTTGGCAGTGACGGGATTCCGAGGAATCAATTGTGCCACAGAAGCATTGAAAGAACAAGCCAAGAATGATCTTGATGGACATTAGAATACAAACAAAGGCAATAATTCAGCCTGGATTCCTCTCATTTGGAGCAAAAAGGAAAATCTTTGTGAAGATGATTTATCTGCAAATGAAGCATTGAAGGGCCTTGACACTCTTTCAGACTGACTTGTGTATGTCATGCTTGCAACCTGTACTTGTCATTTTTGTGTGTGCTCTTGCAACACTAGAGAGTAATTTTGCAAAGTAGCAGGTACACTTGGTCAAAAGATGGCAGCAGAGTAGACTACTTTAACTACTCTTTCGTGGAGGAAAAACTTTATGTTCTTAAAGATGGTGCTGGGTAGATTTCTTCCCTGTTATGAAAAAAATACAACCTAGCCCCATGTTGCAAGGGTTGATCGTAAGGGTGGAAGCTTGAGTTACTTTTCTAACGACACTTTTCAATTCTGTGGTTCTTTGTATATACTATAAATAATAGACTTTAAAAATATGAAAAGGTTTGGATTGTTTTCTGGGTTAAGGAAACTGCTAAATTGCAGTTGGAAGAGCCAGAAATATGTAATTTAAAAATTGTATTTTTTTTACCAAAAAAACCCAAACAAAAACCACTTTTGGACAAAATTCTTAATGTATTGTATTTGCAAGTGACAATGTTAATAAAGAAGATAATTTGCAACTGTCTTTAATTCCTAACAAGAACAAAGCTGGCCTGCTGGCATAGAGCCCAGCCTTTCATACCTACATTCCTGTAATTTTTCAGGTGTTCTAAAATAGCACCAGGACGGATTAGTCTTTAGAATATATTAAAAAATGCTGCTGGATATTTTCTGGTCAGAGAAGGTGGGCCTAAACCATTCCTATGAAAATTGGAGTAAAAGTCTTTTAATAGGAACCTGAGGATTGGAAAGGCATGATCCAAACTAGCAGGTGCTCCCCTTGATTTTAGGTTGTTCCCTCAAGAAATGAAATACATTAATAACAGAAATGGTGAGCATTGGAAATATGGTCCAGAAGCATCTTGACACAATACAAAATCTTCCCAATCTCACTTCAAGCCACACAGAGTTATTGGTGAATACAATTTTAGTATCAAACCTTTGCAGATATATTCATTTGCTTTCTATAGCTGCCATCTGAACAAATGAGTGGGTGATGTACATCATCGTAAAAATAAAAACCTTAAAACAATACAAAATAAATAGTCACTAAGTAAAACTATTGCTGTAGATGTTAATATAGCCCAGAAATTGAGCTTTAACCTAGGCCTGGGCACATAACCAGATCTTCATAGCTTTATGGAAAGCCAAAAGGATTGGGGTCAACCTGATGGGAGAATGTTTCTGAACAAGGGTGGAAGCCATACCTGTGGCTTTGTTTGGATGATGCAACTCTTGTTTGTGGCACAAGAGTTGCATCATCCAAACAAAATGACTTCCCTTAATTTAATAATGCAATTATGAAGCCATCCCAGACTGGCTTGCTTAAAGCAGGATTAAGCAAAGCAAATCACGGGCTGAGTCAAGATACTGTTGTCTTTAAAGGTTTTCCACCCTTGTGAACACCACATTCAGAGTCAGTTTAATGTCGTGATGAAGATGCTGGTCTAAGAAATAGGAGTTCTGTGAGTTCTAGTCCTTCCTTGGATACGAATGCCTGCTAGGTGACCTTGGGTCAATTGCCAAGAGATGGTGAGTTCTAGTTCTGCCTTAGGTCTGAAAGCCAACTGGGCTAATCTCTCTCAGCCCAACCCACCTCACAGGGTTGTTTTGGTGGGGAAAACGGGAGAAGGAAGGAGTATTAGGTTTCGTTACCACCTTGAGTTATTTATAAAAACAATAAAAGGCAGAATAAAAATAAAACGTAAGTGCGGATTGCCCACTCTTGGCATTATCCATGCTGAGCAATAATGCCTCTCTTAGCCCACCCTGCGCAAACAGGCCAGGCTATCACATGGCTGTGCCATTGGACTACAACTCCCATGACGGCCAGCCACGAGGAAGGTTTGGAGGCAGCATTGAGAAGTAAAGCAATATGGAGACGGCCGTTGAGAAGAAAACCCAACAGCCAAGTTACGCAAATAATCTCCTTCGCCTGGAGAGACAACGTGAGGAAAAGACTCAAGATTGCCCTGCCTTGATTCTCTTCAGTATTCATTATTATTTCATTTGTTGAATTTATTTGCTGCCTATCTTGACACGGGGCTAACTCTCGGTGGCTGGCCACAATAAAAAGGAAGAATAAAGAAGTATAAGATGAGGGAGAGAGGATCTCTTATCAAAGCCTATTAATTGCCCCCTCCAGCAACAACTATTAACCATTCCAGAAATAATGGTGGAATCTGATCCTGAGCCAAGACTCCCTAACAGGACTGACAGGGAAAGCCAGGTTGGTGTGGTCTGTGTGTGTGTGAACCAGGAGGCTCTGAGTTCTAATCCTCCCTTAGGCATGGAAGGCCGCTGGGTGACTGGACTGCTCATTCTTGCCTCAGTCCAACCAGCTTCGCAAGGTTGTTGTGTGGAAAACAGGAGGAGGAGGAAGTACATTCGCTGCCCTGAATTGTTATATGGCGGGGGAAAAGAAAGCAGCATATAAATCGAATCGATAAATAAGCTACAGAGCAGCATCCTGGGAGGATAGTGCAAAAAAAAAAAAAGAAAAAATGAAGGAAGGAAGGAAGGAAGGGGATGAAGCAGCATCCAGGAAATTTGGGGAGGTGAAATGTGATTCCGCAACACGTTTTGGGACATGATGGCTGCCTCTCCTCTTCAAGACTCGTAGGCAAATGACCCATTTTTTTTTTAGCTTCACTGATTATGCCAGTCTGTGAAATGGTTGTTTGGGTTCAGATTGGGGTTTTTTTCCCCCTCAGTCAGGCAGCCATTTTGTGGAGGCATTGATGGCTATTAATACTTCCAGATGGTTCCATTGCCCTAAAAAAGAAGAGGAAGAGGAGGAGAGGGGGGGAGGAGGAGGAAGAAGAAGAGGAAGAGAAGGAGGGGGGGGAGGAGGAAGAGGAAGAAGAAGAAGAAGAAGAAGAAGAAGAAGAAGAAGAAGAAGAAGAAGAAGAAGAAGAAGCCAATTTGATGCAATGGTCAAGGCGCTGGCCTAGAAACCAGGAGACTCTGAGTTCTAATTCTGCCTTAGGCATGAAAAACTGGTTGAGAGACTTTGGGCTGGTTTCTCTCAGCCCAACCCACCACACAGGGTGGTTGTTGTGGGGAAAAGAGGAGGAGGAGGAGGAGGAAGGATTAGGAGGTATGTTCGCTGTCTTGAGTCGTGCATGAAAAAAAGGTGGGAAAAATCTTGGAGGAGGAAGAAAAGGAGGAGAATATAATATCCATGTAGTTTTTCTTCCAGGTGTTTATTTTATTTTAATTTTTTGTAACATATCCAATACACCTTCCTCCTGTTTCCTCACAACAACCACCCTGTGAGGTGGGTTGGGCTGAAGAGCAACTGGCCTAAAGTCACCCAGTGGCTTTCATGCCTAAGACGGGACTTGAACTCACTGCCTTCCATTTTCTAGACCAAACTGGCTTTTACTATTTACAGTAACTACTGCTGCAAATTTAAGGGGTTAGAGAGTTTTATGTCCCCCCCCTCCTCCTTCCTTCCTTTTCAATGGAGACATCTTTTAGTTTGCAAGCCCATAAGGAAAGATTCGTATTTTAATAATAATAAACAGGTAGTCCTCAACCTTTATCAGGACCAGAATTTCCTTTTTCAAGCGAATTGTGCCTGATTTTACAACTTCTTGTTAAGTGAATCTCTGCAGTTGTTAAATGCATAATGCTACCGCTGCACCATAGAGAGTATCTTAACTTACTGCATCTCTGTATGGTTTGCCAATTGCACAGTGGCAGATAGGACAGCACTCCAGAGGGTTAATGTCATTGCCCAGAGGATCATTGGTTGCCCTCTTCCCCTCTTTGGAAGAGTTTTATAGCTCCCACTGCCTTAAGAAAGTTCAAAACATCCTCAAAGATCCATCTCATCCTGGGAACCTTTTTTTTGGTGAACTATTATCATCTGGCAGATGATACAGGATAATAAAAACAAGGACAAATAGGCTGAAAAACAGCATCTATCCCAGGACAGTAGCTCTATTGAATTCTGCTCTATAGTGCAGTGTTGGTGCGGTGTCAGGGGTTTTCAGTTCAATGTGTGGAGGGTGAAGGATGTGTGTTTACGTTTATTTTCATGGTCATGATGTGCACTGAAGATGGTGTTTGATTTCGTTGTACGAGGTGGAATGACAATAAAGTAAACTAAACTAAACTAAAGTAAACTATCATTAAGCAAACCCAGGTCCTCCATTGACTTTGCTTGTCAGAAGTCAGTTGGGAAGGTCACAAATGACCCTGGGAATACCACAACTGTCATATATATTTTAATCGTGTAAATATGGGGATGCTACAATGGCTGTAACTGTGAGGACCAGTTGTAAATCACTTGTTTCAGTACCATTGTGTGTTTGAATGATTGCTAAATAGCATAGAATAACAGAGTTGGAGGGGACCTTGGAGGTCTTCTAGTCCAACCCACTGCTTAAGCAAGAGATCCTGTACCATTCTGGAGCCAGTCTCTTCTTAAAAACTTCCATTGAATGATTATAAACCATTGAATGGTTTGTAAGTCAAGAATACCTGTCATAATAATGATGTAACCATCTTGATTGAAAAGCAAGATTAAAAAAATATTACTGCTGCCTCATGCAAGATTTTAGCCATTACAAATCTTTTCTTATGCCAGTTTTCTGTTGCAATTCTTATATTCATTTGTTTTCTAAAATTCTGCAGAACTGAAAAGACAAGTGAAAGAATGCGAAGGAATCAGTGCTAGGACAATTTCCCCCCAGATTATCAGGGATTTTGCTACCTCCTGGATATAAAATTATGGGGGCATCTGCTTTGCTTTGGTAAGTAATTGAGAACAAAGGCTTCCAAGTTTTAGTATTGAGGGGTTAGAAAAAAAGGGGGGACGGATTTGCACGATATGCTAAGTTCAAAATATAATTCACTCTTTTGTTTGGTCCAGTAGTTGTGTGGGGAAAAATGATCTTGTTATGTGCATATTAAATACAAATACTGTGCCATATTGTGCTACATCGCATGTGGGTTCATTGCTTTATGCTGTTTCAGTTAAGTTTGTCATATTATGTAGACTTATCCAAGGTTGGAGGGTGGAGGGGAGAGAGCAGAGACTAAATGCATCCTTTTGTTTGATGGAATTCCTATTTCAGCCTAGCATTTAATTGCCTCGTTTCTTTATTTCTCTAACGAAGCGCTTTGGAAAGTAAATTTTAGTTTAAGAAAGCTTTCTTTCTTTCTTTCTTTCTTTCTTTCTTTCTTTCTTTCTTTCTTTCTTTCTTTCTTTCTTTCTTTCTTTCTTTCTTTCTTTCTTTCTTTCTTTCTTTCTTTCTTTTCACCAGACCTGGAGTAGAAACAAAAGCAGCTGATAAATGATAACACTTCATCAAGCCCCTAATACAAAGTAAGACACCATCCCACAAATACAAATGCAGACATAAAATATATATAAAAGAAGAAATAGGAGCAGCCCAATTGCCATTGAACCATTACAATTAAGGATTAAGGCTCACTGGTGCCCTAAGCACTGACAAATCTTGATGCCCCCCCCCTCCTTTATATATACTGTACAAACAAAGCCAAGCTTAGGCTACATAAAAGTTTTTGTGGTGCCCCCTTTGGGCCTGATGCCTTCAGCACGTGCTTAATGGTTAATACCCAACTGCATTGAACTAAAAAAAGTTTTGTCTAAATATTATTGTTTTGTCTAAATAAAATATTGAAAGATGTTGATACTCTAGAAAAAGTATGGAGAAGAGCAACCAGGATGACTAGGGGACTGGAGACTAAAACATATGAAGAACGGTTGCAGGAACTGGGCTTGGCTAGTCTAATAAAGAGAAGGATCAGGGGAGACATGATAGCAGTCTTACAATATTTGAGGAGCTGCCACAGAGAGGAGGAAGGGGTCAAGCTATTTTCTAAAGCACCTGAAGGCCAGACAAGGAATAATAGATGGAAACTAAACAAGGAGAGATTCATCCTGGAAATAAGGAGAAACTTTCTGACAGTGAGAACAATCAACCAATGGAACATCTTACTCTCAGAAGTTGTGGGAGCGCCATCACTTGAGACTTTCAAGAAGAGATTGGACTGCCATTTGTCAGAAATGGTGTAGGGTCTCCCGCTTGGGCAGGGGGTTGGACTAGATGACCTACAAGATCCCTTGCAACTCTGATTATCTGTTAAGAATCTGTTATTGTTCTTGCAAAAAGTTCAGTAACAAAGAGACTGTGTACTTCGGGGAAGGTGTCACGACGGTTCCCCCCACCCCGCAAATGCAGTAAAAAAAAACATTTTTACTGCATTGCCTTCACTAACTGCTGTATATACAATGCACTCCTTTTGACGTTGAGATAGTTTTCAAAGTGACCACTAGGTGGCTCCACTAACCTGTGACTCACCTGTACCCAACTTATGTCTATTGTATATTCAGCCTGTTTCCTTTGGAAAAGTCATGCATATTAATTCATTTTCCAGAACAATTATAATATCCCTGAAATATTGTGCATTTCCTTGAATGCACCCTCCATTCTGTTGCAATCTCACCATTGCACCCTATATTCTGCTGCAAACTCACTATTCAGTTGTTCCCGAATTGATGAAGGAAGAATGTAAATTAAATTAATATTTCATATTCAAAGGTCCCAGGGTTAGGTGATCACCATTTGCAATCTTCCGAGGCAGCCTCTGATAACTAAAGTTAAGGTGCGGGGAAGCCAGATTTGTTTATCAACTCCGTGAATCATTTAACAATTACAGTGATTCAGTTAACAGTCATGGCAAAATGGGTCATAAAATCAGGCACAATTCACTTATTAATCGCTTTGCTTAGCAACTAAAATTTTAGTCCTAATTGTGGCTGCAAATCAAGGACTACTTACAGGTGTCTTGTGACTGGTGTTGCCCATTTGGGCTAGTTTCCCTTGATAGCTATTGTGTGAATGTGTCTATACCACAGTATCCAAATTCTAAATCTACCCATCCCCAGGTGCTTACCTCTGGACTATTTACCTATAATCCCCAACCAATTTGCAGTTTTTCAAGCTGCAGAAAGCTATTTTAAAGCATAATCTTAAATTTAGAATCAAAGAGCATGAATTATTATGCTAACATAACTGATTGTGTGAGGTATTAATACCACTCTATAAGTAAGGCCACACCTAGAATACTGCATCCAGTTTTGGTCATCATCACAGTATTAAAAAGATGTTGAGACTCTAGAAAGACTACAGAGAAGAGCAACAAAGATGATTAGGAACCCGAAGGCTAAACATATGAAGAACGGTTGCAGGAACTGGGCCTGGCTAGTCTAGTGAAGAGAAGGACCAGGGGAGAGAGGATAGCAATGTTCCGATATTTGAGGGGCTGCCAGAGAGAGGAGGGAGTCAACCTATTTTCCAAAGCACCCGAAGGCCAGACAAGGAATAATGGATGGAAACTGATCAAGGAGAGAGTCAACCTAGAAAGGAGGTGAACCTTTCTGACAGAACAATCAACCAATGGAATGGCTTGCCTCTAGAAGTTGTGGGAGCTTCATCACTGGAGGCTTTCAAGAAGTGACTGGACTGCCATCTGTCAGAAATGTAGGATCTCCTCCTTGAGCGAGGGGGTTGGACTAGATGACCTACAAGGTCCCTTTCAACTCTGTTATTCTGTAAGAATACAGCACTGTCTGTTTACTGCTTCTCTCTCCCTGCAGCTCCTACTCCTTGTGTCTTTCAACAACCGACTTCACAAAGGAATCCTTGTGAAAGAATCTAGTAGCTCTGGCAATGGGGAAGTGTGCCTGGTTTACAGAAAAGCTAAGATTTTATAAAGCACTTCATTTCCTCTATTTAATGGCTTGGAGGTGAGAAAGCTTGCAAGATCAAACCCCCTGCTCAGCCTTTTGCATGTAATTTGCAAATAAGTTGTCTGGGGTTTGCTCTGCAGCAAGGCAGTCACTTTCATTGATTTTGAAAAGGAAATTGCTGGTTCCTTCCTAGGAAACCCGTTTTTTCCCTAAGCTTATCTTTAGATGCTGTTAATCTACAGACTACCACATTTACAGCTCACCCATGCCAAAAGAAGAATCTTCTATCTTTTTTCTTTTTCTTTTAAACCCCAGTGGTTTAACATTTAACCTGGTTAACAGTTTGGATTACTTCAAAGGCTTGCTCTCCTAAGAAATCTTTTCTGAGCTAATGTGAGAGCCCTGGCTGCTTAGTCTGTGCTTAAAAGCATTTATTTCCCCTCTCCTCCAATTTGGATCAGAGCCCTGGTACTACGTCGGCGTGTGTAACTCTTTCCTTCCCTTGTTTGTTCTTCTATTGAGGATACCTTCCGTAACTGTACGGATGGTCCTCAACTTACGACCACAATTGAGCTCAAAATTTTGGCTGCTAAGCAAACCATTCTTAAGTACATCATGCCTGATTTTATGACCTTCTTTGCCACAGTTGTTAAATGAAACACTGCCGTTATTAAGTTAAGAACATGTTTAACTTGTTGGTTAACTTATGACTTATGATTATCTTTTGATTTATGATTTTATCACTGTTGCTTGTATGGTTACTGAGAGCTTATGCACCAGAAAAAAAATTGTGTGTCCAATCACACTTGGCCAATGAAGAATATTTCTATTCTAATCCATTCCATTCCGTTCCGTTCCGTTCCCTACCCTACCCTACTCCATTCCATTCCATTCCATTCCATTCCATTCCCTATTCTATTCTATTCTATTCTATTCTATTCCATCCCATCCCATCCTGGGATTCAAATATTTTTACTACTGGTGGGTGTGGCTTGGTGGGCGTGCTTTGCGCGTGTGCACACTTGCGTGCATGCGTGTGCCAAATGCACACTTTGCACAGGCGCAGAGGCATTCCAACTCACCTCCTGCAATCCTGCACTCTCCCAGTTGCTTCATTCAGGGGTGGGATGCTACCGGTTCTGCCCAGCTCTGTAGAACCTGTAGCTCTGAAGAGCAGCAGACCCCGAACCCGTTCTGTGTTTGCTGCTGTTTGGCCCACCCGGCCGCCCGGGTTCTTACCTGTCCTTTATTTCCTACTTTTTCAACCTTTGCACGGCACAGCTGAGTTGAAAAAGCAGGAGAAAAGAGGCTTTTCAAATGCTGCGCACCTGCACGCTGCGCTTTCCAGCTCTCCGGGCGGCACAGCTTAAGGTTTTTTTACACGTGCGTGCAAAATGTAGTCACCGAACCGGTAGTAACACCAGTTGAATCCCACCCCTGCCTTCATTGTATTTACTCCTGCACCATTCAAAGGGTGTTCATCCTTGCCTTCCCATGTACTCTTCCTTTTTTAAGCTGTATATTTTTTCCCTTCTCATTGTGGTTTAGGTGGAGCAAAGCAGGGGATTTATTTTATTATTTAGTTATTTATTTAATTTATATTGCTGCCTATTCGCCCAAAGCGACTCGAGGCGGCTTACACAATGTAAAATCATATTTAAAACAAAAAATGAAAATGAAAACAATAAGAACTAACAAAAAGAATCAAATAAATTAATAAAGTACAATAGAACAAAATTTGGGAAAACAAAACAAAAACTAACTCCCACCCCCCTCCCCGATGACAGCGGATCACACTGGCCATCTGATGGGTTCCATCCCTCTCTGGGTTCCATTTACCTGGTACAGGTACTCTTTTGGACATTCCCACCTACATGCCTCTCTTGAAAATCTGGGCCTGGGTTCCTAGCCTTCTTCCAGAAATTGTCCCCAAAACTGTAATTTTTAATGTGATGGAAGAGAAAAATTATTCCCACATCCTCCCATCACCAGCAGTCCTCCTTAAATTGCTTTGAATTAATTGAATTTAAAATTAAAACAAAGCAATTGTTTTCATTTTTGTCCTGAATTATTCCATGGAGCTCAGTTCCTAGCAAGCAGCTGATGAAAAAAAGATTACTTTATATACATGTATGTATACCTCTTTCCTTTCATATATTCTCATACCTTGCAAGTCCTTTTGTGGTTTTGCAAACTGACCTGTCCTGTGCCTTCCTCACCTTTCTACCCCAGCTGTCATTTTCCCTTTCCCCTCTATTCAGATACTTTGCATTTAGCTTCTGTTCCTTACACATTTTGGGTAAGACCAGAAAGGCCCAGGACACTTGCATTGTATGGTGGTGAAAGTGTGTAACACCTCTGCACCTTTTCAGGGAATTATTTTTGAACCTGGCATTCCCAAATCTTTTGGCAAGAGGGCGCCACTGGCCTTGATAGAAAGTGCTTGCTGCCTTCGACAGCAAAGCTTATCTTGATATTAATTCATGCGTTCCTGTCCTGCATTCTTGTGAAATGGTGGTAGGGCAGGTGAAGGAAACCATGCTGAGGTTTGCAGCAACTGGTAGTGCTGGAGACCAGATTATCGCCTTAAAAGGTGTACCCTCAAGTTCTCCAGAGGCAGAGGAAGCAAAGAGAAAGACTGGGATTTCTTAGAAAGCCATTTTGACGGTTGAATTTGGGCCTACTACCGCAGGCCGAATGTTCTGGAAGGGACTATCCAGCCGAGATAGCTATTGAGCGAGGAAAGGCTGTGGAAATCACGAGAAAAATCCAGACTATCTAAACCTGGCTATTTCTCGGCTACCAAAAGGCCATTCAGGTTGGAGAGCAAAAGTAGTAGAATGCTAATTAACAATAAAAACCTACTTAATTATCTTTTTTACCCAGAAAATATTTAAATAAATAAACAGCAAACATCTCTAACCCAGATATGGGTTAACTAATTTTTTAGGATTATACCTATAAAGCACACAATGGCAATTAATATAATTTTAATGCTTGTAATATTATTTTTCCATGTTATTTGGTGCAACCATAAAATCATCCTGGAATGCTGTGGGATTTCCAGTGATCTCATCTGCTGCCCAAGCTTCCAACTTTTGCACCTTCCCCTTCTAAGTCCCTGTGGCTGGTATTTCACCAAAAGCATAGCTCTAAATTCAAGGAAACTATGAATTTAATCAAAAGGAGTTAATTATCTTTTGCTAGGAGGATGTGCCATGAACAATTCTACAACATTCTTTTTTGCATTCAGGATTCTACCTTGTAGTCTGTCTATTGCTGGTTTTTCATTAAGATTTTCTCTTGTTTGGTGCAATTGGTCCACAAAAAGACATAATTTTCTGTTATTTCCTACCTATCTCCTCCCTTTTAATGTTTGTTCCCGAGATACGTGAGCCTGTCAGCACACCAATAACTAGGCTTTGGGTGAAATATATAAATTAGAGAATGGAGGGCTTGGTTCTTTGATTTTCCTGGAGCTTTTAAAAAACCGCTAGATGTGTTTGTGATGTGTCCAGTTAGAAAATGCAATGTTCCTGCAAAAAGTTAATTTAAAAAAGTACACACACCAAGTGCAATGTTCCAAATGACATTCATTTAAGATGTGATAAGTGTACAGAATACACAATAAGTGTACATGCTCTACATGATCTAGCCTTCTATGGTAACATGTACTGAATCTTTATGGTCGAACACATGGACTGAAATGACATGCAAAGCACCAAGCATGTCAGCCGTGGATTGGGCACGCCAGTCAGACTGAAGGATTGGGATATGCCTGTGTGTGCCTATGTTGTAACCATGGAGCTTGGGATCTCAAAATAATTTAATTAATCCAGTTTGATTTCCAAGTTAAAAGGTTTGGAGGCGAGATTTGCAATTGTTGATACTTATTGTTCAATAAAATTGGGTGCCTTTTTCTTGATGTTGCTTCCAGGATTGTGATCCTGAGTTATGGTACATGATCTGCTTCCTTCGTCACTTGGAAACTAATAAAATCAGTAGTTTTTTTTCCACCGAGCAACAATAAGGAAAAAAATCCCCATGTTGTCCTTCGCTCACTGGCATTCAACTTAACAGTAAAACACATTTGGTACAGTATCTGCAATCCTCAATTCTTAGCATCCACAGACCTTATAATCACCAATTACAGCACTGTAGGCTAAAGAAAAAAATCAAACATTTAAAGAAATAATTACCTTGGAGTTAAATGCAACAGTTCTTCATTCCCCACACCCCCCTGCTTCTAAAATGCTTCACTGTAACCCCCTTCATTCTCCATATTGTACAAATTGATGTTTGTGGTTCTTTTGACCCCAAATGTGAATTTTAGACGAGTTTAATAATTGCAAGAACATTTCAATTTTCTTTCGGCATGTATGATATACTCAAATTATGTATGAAAATGAGGATTGCATAAAGCAACAAAAATTTCAAGTTACTGAAAAATGTATGAGTCAAATGTGTGTATTTAAAACTCAGGCAATGCAGCATTTATTCTGTAGGTAAGATTTTGAGACTCCTACACATAGCTAATGACCAATATGTAATGTAATATTTCAAGAATATTTCTTACATTTTTTTTTTAAGTTAGAATATGACTCCAGTAATTTCAGAAGCCAGGCAGTTACATGTTCTATAAAAATGTTACGGCAAACAACGAATACCCAACTGAATCCATCCAAATGTATCTCTCACAAATATTGTTTGTAGTTATTAACTATTTAACTAATGAGAATTAATTACCACTTCAATACTATCAAATAGCAACACTGTAGCATACACTATTCATAGAAAATTAACAAATTAGTGGCCTAAATTCTAAAAATTCAGCATTCAGACAAATGTGGTATGACATTCATATGATGCTCTATAAGTTTAATTCAATTCTGCACCAAATGTTTGAGGCTTTTTAGTTTTTTTAATGCTCTTCTATTTTTAGAAAATGCTTTTACAATAATTCTACATCATAAATATATAAAATCAAAGAAGGAAATTGTATAGTTCTGTTTCTGAAAATTAGTTAGATTCCTTGTACCACATTTCAGCTATAATATTCAGCTACCTAAATGTATTTGGAAATTAAAAACTGGGTAAGCTGCTTTGCCAAATTTGTCTTTTGTTGATATTTAGGGCATTAAATGAAGGCTAATTTCCATTTAATGTAATAATCTTAAATACTGGATACATTTCTTCTATTTTTCTCTTTCCTTAGTTTGTAGAGCCTAAAATTCTAATGTGCTGAATATTATTTTGCATAGATTCATAGATTGTTTCTTATATATTTTTTGCAAATCCATATTACAAATCAAGTCTATTTAAACAATACTAAATTTAACATTTCCATCTGATTAGATCAAAGAAATTAAAACATTGCAATGCATGTAATGAAAAATATTTAAACACCACTCTTTGTTTATTGTAAGTTGCTTGTAAAAGTTATCTTTCTCAATGGCATGTTTAATTTATACACATTCATTTAATGGTTTGGTTATTAATTTTCAATATTCACTCTATGTAAAAATTAGAATTGGTTTTATACATGATTTTAATATCTGAGGGGATAATCATCAATCCAGATAATTCTTATTTTAATAAGTAACCTGTAGAAACTTATAGCATTTGGTTCTCTTATATAAAAACAATTTACCTTTTATAAATTTTAAATGAAATAATTTTGAATGTTAATCCTTGATATGAAAACATTATTTGAAAAAGAAATCTAATTTTATTTGCCTTTTAGTTATTTTATTTACTGTTTTTTTCTGAATATTTACTATTTACATTTTTTATTTTTATGTGGTTAGTATCTCTCTTTAATTAGTAATGATGCTACTCAATGCTTTATTTAACAAAACAGACTTATTTTATTTAGATACTGTATTAAAATATTCAGCATTCTTACAGAGCATACATTATTTTGTATACGATTGTAATTTAAGGTGAAATGCAGGATTTGATCATTTTGGTGCATCACTTTTAAAAAATGGTTCACATGCAGTACTGTATATTTTTTCTGATATATAATATAATTCTAATGATTTCTCAATAATATTATGATTCTTAAATATGCATTAAACATAATTAATTATTTTGCATATTGAAATTGTTTTTTTTACATAAGATTACCTTGCTGTTCAGAAAAGGATGATACAGCTTTTTGACTAAGACAATTGCAGCACTGTTGTTTAGCATACTTTGCATGCAATCTTCTTTAATTATTTTGGTGTAGGACATGTGAATAATATTCTGAATAATATACAGAAATATTACTAATATTATGCTTTGTACCTAGCAGTCCCAGATAGAATATTATTTTGTAAATTAGTCTTAAATCTGAATATGCACACAATCTATTGCCACTATTTACATACTACCTATAATATCTGCTCCCTGTTATTTGGAATAATGGAATAGTCTAGCTTTCTTAGCAGTTTTTACTAAAAATTCTAATCATGTGTATATTTTTGCATATAATAACTGAATGCAATAATTTTAATCCTGAATACTAAATAGATTTTTAAAAAGTGTTTGTTTTAATGTGCTTAGTTTCCATATAAATATTGCTTCATCTCCTTTGAATAGTAATTATATTAAAATCACCAATATGCATAATATAGGACACTTAGATTTTGATTTAATCTTTTCAGTATGTTGCAGTGTTATATTCATAACCAACAGATTTTTTTCCACGGTCCCTTGAATGAGGAAACATACTGTAGCATACTTTTCATTTCCAAGAGATGGGTTTAAATAAGTGGAAGCCAATTATGGAAGGAAAACACTTGGTTACTAATAGGACCTTTAAATTCTTATGTCTAATCAATGAAAGTACAACACTGCAAAGGAGGGGTAAGATATAACACACCAGCCGATGAATATTTTTTAAAGGTTTAGTTATATACATGTGGTGTATTATTTGCATATTCATACATTTTGCAATTCCAGGATTCTGAATTATGCATGCATAAATTTAACTAAAATTAATAATTAATTGGTCACCGTATAAACTTCTCTCCACAACTTCTATTTAATGCACTCAGTTTTAAATTTGAGGTGAATTTTTCCCTTCGGCTCCCCAAATTTATAGAAGTTTCATATCCTGTCAAACCCTGGCACCTTTTTCATATTCCCTTATACCATAGGTTAGGATATCACCGTATCCTAAAGTTGGAAGTGCTTATGTCCTATGCCCAATTTTGCTATTTCCCTCCATTATCTATTTCTAAAGACTTCAAATCTTAAACTGCCCCCACTTCCTGAGCTGACCCTCCCCCCCCACATTTTTCTTAACACCCCCCCCCCCGATTGAAACTGTCTGGGTATTTTATTCTATTTCATCTTCTCCTCATACCTTTCTTTCCTTTTTCCCTGTTCTGGAACTCTTCCCCCCTCCCATAGATGTTTTTTTTTTTTTTTAATACGGAGGGTGCCTTATTTCTTCCCTCCCTATCCCTCATTTCCAACTCCCCCAACCACCACCTCCGACTTCGATAAGGGCTCCTTTTCAGGCGCGCCCCCTCTCCATCCCCATCTGCTGTTGCTGCCCTGACCATCTTTTATCCTGGTGCTGATGCTGCTGCATCTTTCTCGTTGCCCGGGCAACCGTCGCCGGGAATGGGGAAGGGAGGGGGGAATTGATGGAGGGAATCCAGCGCGCGCCTGGGCTCGCGCTCTGAGTGCTGCCGCCGCCGCCGCCGCCGCCGCTTCTGCTATTGCTGCTGCTTCCCCCCTCAGTCCCTGTGTATCTGGGCTGCCCCCATGCGCGCATGGAGGAGTCAGCTTGCGCCCACCGATGGAAGCAGAGGTAGGTGCAGTCTCTATGCAATCCCCCCCCCACCCCGCCTCCTCCTTTCCGTCTCCTTCCCTCTCTCTCCCATTTAAAAATCTTTAAAACTTTGCATATTAATATCTGCACTTTGCATAAATCTCACCCGCTCTTTATTGATTGCAAAATGCTTAATGCAGCAGCTGGTCTGTTGCACACACACGCAGAGAGACACGGCAGTCTATTCCTTTCTCTTCGTCTCCCAAACCGGCAGCTGCAATTGTTCCTTCCTAGAGCTTTCTTTTTTTTCTCTCTCTGGCATTTTTTTATTATTATTTTTTTAGATGGTGGTGTCCGTGGCTCAACCTTTAAGGAAAGGGACAAAAAATGCAAACAGGGGAAATAATAACGGACGATACATACATATAAATAGATATAAAACAATGCAATTTTTTTTTTGAAAAAGCAAGTTAAAGGGAGAAATGATGCTGGCGTGGTTTTAAAAGACATTTTTATTCCTTGAAAAAGGGGAGGTGGTTTTTTTTTGCAATGGTTACCAAAAAAAAAAGGCAATGTGTTTGCTTCCTGTTATTTCCTTTTACAAATGGCTTTGTGCATTTAGCAAAGGTCGTTGCTCTTTTTAAAGCTTTCGCTAAAGAAGTGTTTGTATGGATAAAAATGAAATAAAATCGGAAGACGGAGGAAGAGCTTTTGCGGATTTTCTGTAAATGTCTTTTGGCTCTCGGCAGCGGTAGTTCGGCTTTTCTGATACTCTGGCGATGGAAGAAAGAAGGGAGGGGAATTGAAAGGGAACGAGACCCAAGGAGACAGGGCGTTCGTTCGTATCTCCGGCGTTTGCGATTTTGAAAAGCGGGCAATTTAATGCTCGGCAAATATGTGTCGTTGCAATATTAGGAAACCCCCCCCCCTCCCCGTGTGCCCTGTGAATGGTGGGTGCTGGCTTTAATACAAGGGGCGAAGATTGAACGGGACTGAGGCTATAATGGTTTTCGTCTCTTAAAATAAAACTCAAGTTGCGGAAGAGGAAAAAAGGAAGCTTGGAAAGCTTTGGGCTGTCCGGAGATCTGAAGAGTGTGTGTGTTTGTATGGGGAGGGGGGGTGCGGGTAAGAAAAAAAAATAAAGTGGGGGAGGTGCAATGGCTGAAGAAGGGAGGGGAAGCAGATAAATACAAGAAGTGGACTCCTCTTTTGTCCGCGGAAGGGGGGGTGTGTGTGATTGAAAAAGAGGAGAGGGAGGAAAGGATGAATGTTATTAATAATTATTAGTAGCCCATGGCAGCTATTGTTAGGAGCAGGAGGTATTGTCAGGAGGGGAGGAGGGGAGAGACGGAGGGGTAAGGATGGGTGAAGAGGTCAGATCCTGACTAGGGCCTGGAAGTGGTGGGGCAGTGGGTTGTCGAGAAGGGATCCCATATTTAAGGGGAAGGTGGATAGAGGTGGTGATCCCTGGAGCAAACGATGTGGCAAAGGAGAACAACCAGGGAAGAAGGTTAAAGAGGGTTGGTAGCTATCAGAAGCTCCAGGACGAAAGAGATTTTGGGGGTGGGGGGTGGGGACATTACACCGAAATATCAGGCACATTGGAGTGAATGGAGAACACCAGAATATTGGATATATGTAAGTGGGGAGGGGAACAGGATTTAACCTCCCTTCCCCCCCAAAGGAAGGAAGAGGCTGCAGCTCTCCTGGCCCCCCAGATCCAGACTCAACCCCCACCCCGGTTCCTGCAACTGAAGCACTGCAGTTTTACAATCCTTGAGATGTTACTTCTTGCATGCTGGAGAGTATGATTTTGCTGGGGAAACCTGCAAAGAGAGCCCGCCTGTCTGGCTGCTGCTTCCTTTGCCTCAAACTCTCAGAACCGCCAAGGCGGATTTGCATTTCTAAAGTTCTCCTTAGTTACTTGGAGTTCATAGCAATGATTTCCGGGCCTTGAGACGGAGGGGTGCTTATACCTGGTGGCGGTGGTGTCACGTGTGGGCACTTACAGGAGGTTGCCATGGGGAAATTGAATCCCTGTGCTACCAAGACCCCTGCTGAAGAAACCCTCAAGAGGAGGGTCTTGACACGTGGCCCCTTCTGATGGGGAGCTTGCGAGACTCCTTGACACTGACTCGCGCCTCCTTCCCGCTTGGGGAATGTACTAATTTCAGACATTACATATTTTTACTCCTGGCTGCTAAATTGCAGCGTTACTGCTGCATTGTTGGTTAAGGGAGTTACAAGGCTCTTTGTAGGCAGAGCTTGGGAAATAAATGCATAAAGGACAGTTGGGATTGAGAACATTTCTAAGCCAGGGGGACAAGAGGAAATTACCGAGCCTGAATTGTGTGTGCGTCTGGGGGTGTGGTGTGAAGGGGGAGGAATGGGCATGTTCATGTAGTCCTCGGCTTACGACTACAACTGAGCCCAACATTTCTGTTGTTAAGCTTGAGTTTTGTCCCATTTTACAACCTTTCTTGCCACAGTTGCTGAGTGAATCATTGCAGTTGATATGTTAGTCACCTGGTTGTTAAGTGAATCTGGCTTCCCTTGCTTGTCAAGAGGTTGCAAACGGTGATCGCATGACCTTAGGACACAGGAACAGTCATAAATATGAACCAGCTGACAAGCATTTGAATTTGGATCACACGATCATGGGGATGCTATAAAGGTCGTAAGAGTGAAAAATGGTCATAAGTCACTTTTTTCAAATGCCATTGTAACTCTGAACAGTCACTAAATGAAGTGCTGTAAGTCAGGGACTACCTGTAGTGAAGCATTTCCGTGAATTCCTAAACCCCTGTAAAATTCATCCTGCTATGTTAAATATCCTGATCAAGATCATTTGAGGCTCTCCTTTCAGGAGCACAGACTGACTTCCTGAGAGAAGAGGTTACTATGACAGTCTATCTTTCCTGGTATGGCATGGATTAAATTGCCTTCTAATGTGAAGTGAACCATTATAAGTACATCAGAAGACTGCACACCTTTTATTCCATAGTAATTTTTAAATATTTCTGTTACGTGCTTTGGTGTCCATACAGAGGTAGGAATGGCCATTGTATAACTGGATTCAGACACTACACTAAACCATAATGAATGTGCTTTTGGCTTGTATGAATCCAGCATTGTGACCAACAAACTATGTTTGATGGTTTAGCATTGAACGTAAACAAAAGTATCATGGCTTATTCAGCAAACTGCGGTTAAAGCAAATCATCGCTTTTTGTGATAAGTGAACCCACTTCTGTGGTAGGTACTCTTTCATTGCCTGAATGTTCAACCCAACTACTCTGGGTTAATTAATTTGAAAGAGCTGACATTCCCTGACATGAAACAGAATCCTCATTTCTTGTACAAACATTGACAAAAAGGTAAAAAACAAAATCTGCCCTTTATCTCTTTGACTCAGTAATGTAAGAGGCACAAAGGCTCTTTACAGTTGTTTGCATTAAATCCTCTTGCATATGCACACTGAGCATATACTAAAGGATGATTCAAGCATATTAAAGGGGTAAAAACATCCTATGGCCTTGAGTAAGTGTTAATGTAATTGAGCAGGTCCTTTTCTACACAAGGACTCACAAATTATCTTCCAGAACAGTTGTCACTTTTCCTGTCTCCATCAGCTTCTCCGTGGGATGACTCTTTATAACTGAAAAGGCTGGGCTGAAGTTCTGGTGCTGAAGACTATTGCAAGCTTGGCTCTCCTACAGCAGATTCCTTGCTAGAAGTGGCCCACTCTTGAGTCATTTCCTCTGTATATGCAAAACTTCTTTTTCATCCTCTGGAAAAATTATGGTGGAGTGATTATCCTATATTGTCAGTGGCGGTCCTTTTGATGGCAATGGTGAAGGAGCTACGGTTCCCTTTCTATTTGTATCAAAATTGCTAGGAGGCCTCATTTTATGAGGGCTGGAGTTAGTCCTCAGGAATCATACTGCTAAAGGTAGTCCTTGACTTATAACAGTTCATTTAGTGACTGTTCAAAGTTACAATGACAAAAGTGACTTAGGGGCATTTTTCACACTTCTCACCTTTGTAGCAGCCCCACGATCGTGTGATCAAAATTCTGATGCTTGGCAATTGGTTCATGCTTACGACCGTTGCTGTATCCCAAGGTCATGTGATCACCTTTTGAAACCTTCTGACAAGCAAAAATCAATAGGGAAGCCAGACTCACTTAATAACCGTGTTACTAACTTATCAACTGCAGTGATGCCCTTAAGAACTGTTGGCAAGAAAGGTCGTAAAATGGGGGGGGTGGGAAACTCACTTAACAAATGTCTCATTTAACAGCAGAGATTTTGGGCTCCATTGTGGTCGTAAGTCGAGGGCCATTTGTACTTTCTGTTTAGCCAGTGAGGATTCCCCCTTGGTTTCTCACACTGTGTAAGAATTCCTCATGATGTACTAGAATCCATTCAGCCTCCCTCATTCTGTGACCCAGTGGCTGATGGTTTTTAAGAGGTATATAATACCACATCAGATGAATATAGAAAAGTGAAACCAGGTATGATTTATGGGGATCTTATACCTTAATTCGTGGGTGTTTGGTGCATGTCAGCCTGCTATGAATTAAATGCTTCTTTAGTGTATTTGCCGCCGCCTCCTCCTTATAAGCCTTTACATCTGACATGGTTCACACTGTTTTGTGGTGTATTCTATCAGTGGGTGGGTAGATGTGTTTGCTTGTGTATGTGTGCGTCTTTGTTGGGTGTACTTCCGTTGTTGTCAAGTGAGACCTCATTTCTCTGCAGTGACCTTTTTTATTGATGCCTGGTGTGTGTGAGTGTGTGTGTGTGTGTGTGTGTGTATGTGAATATGTGCACTTGTGTCTTTACCTCTCAGTAACTCTTTCACTACTGCAGGCACTCTGCCCCTGATCTTCCTCTACATCTCCCCCTACTGGTATGGCCTAGCAGTGAAGCTTGTTGGAGCTGGCCTGCCATTTCTCTAGGCAACCTGCTTTTCTGTCCCTCATTTATGCTCCCTTCCCCGACATTTCAACCTTGGTTATATATCACTCTAAAGCTTCTTGCTGTTTACTGAGCAGCAGCTCACTTCTTTATCTG
Organism: Bungarus multicinctus; assembly: GCA_023653725.1. Lineage (NCBI taxonomy): Eukaryota > Metazoa > Chordata > Lepidosauria > Squamata > Elapidae > Bungarus > Bungarus multicinctus. The sequence goes on along the minus strand of CM042835.1, from coordinate 5,828,071 downwards.
AGGAGGTATATTCAGTTTGGCTCCAACAATGACCAGCTCAACGTTTGGACGCCTAAGGATCCATCCGCTCACGTATTTCAATTCCCTTTTTATTTTTCTTTCTTATCATTGTATCTTTATATTCTCTTCAAACTGTGCACTGATCAAATATTATATTTTTTTAAAAAAGCCTTTTTTCTTGCATTGGGATACCTTCCCTTTATTTCCCATTAATGCATTTTTGCTACTTTCTTTCCGACGCTTGTTGTATTCTTTTTCAGTTTCCCCCTCTTCTCTTCTTCACAGACATTTGTGGCCTTCAGTTTCTGTTTTCACTTCTCTTTTCAAGACTCTTCGATACAACCCCTCCAAATTCTACTCCTTTCTTGCCTCAGTGCATTAGCCTTTTTTGTCTAAATAACCTTTCCCCCCTAAAGTCTGCCCTCCCCACCAAAAGTAATATTTCCAATGGAAGGAAAAGTATCTCCTTTTCCTCCTCTTTCTTGAAATCCAGAATATGAAATGTGATAGTACAGCAATTCTTAAAATGAAAATGAACACAAAACAAAAAAGCATTTTTCATGTAGGGAATCGGAAGAGAGAGAGAGAAAGATTCTGATTTAAGCTTTGTAAGAGGCAGTGAACCCTACACCCAGTCATAAGGAATTTTGCTTGAGTGGAGAATTCTGAGCCACAGTTCTCCAGTACTATGCGAAAAGCAGCCATTTCCTGGTCAAGAAACTGACCGCCAGCTCCATCTCACCCGACAAAGAGTCCAGGTCATTTATTCCCTGAATGTCACCTGGGGAGGGGGAGAAAGGAAGAGAAAGCAGTCATAGCCTCAGCCATCAAACACGCCATCTCCTCCCCTGTCTTGTCCTACTTTGGTGTCAGTTTCATAGGGAATTAGATGCTTCTCACCACATCCTCAAGCACACCTTTACTATATTTTTTTAATCTGGGATGGGGGGAATCGTTAGAAGGCCTGTTTCATTGCCGGTTTGAGCGTCTGTTGTACAGGGAGAGAAAGAAAATATATCTGGAGTCGTTTATCAGAAAAGAGCCCCACTCTTGAACTCAAGTAGAATAGAAAGGCCAGAAAAAGCAATGAAAGGTGAATTAAAATCATTTCTCCCTTCGTTCTTCTTGAATCTCTTGAATGGGTAGACGGGCGTTTTAAAAGAAAGAATTAAAATTACAGATTCTCTGCTGTCAAAGTACAGAAGGGAAGACGTACAAAAGAAGATAAGCATCTGTAAAGAAAAAAGCTCCCCCCCAGTAACAATTAAGAAGAATCTGTTGTTATCTGTACAATTTAACTCTTGTGCTATTCGAACTGGCTAAGAGATCCATTTATAAATGCATGTTAAATGGAAGCTAATCAATTTAATCAATACTCTGACTTATTTTCACATGTAGTGTCAAAGTATAAATGGCAAACCCATAAGGGTAAATTATAAATTTTTCCCCGATTTGAAAGGTTTTGAAATGTAGTTAATAAAGACAACTATGCTTTACAAATACATGAAGACGCTTCACCTACAAACAGAGGATTGATTTGTACACAGTAATTAAAAATTACAAAACATAACCCTTTTTACAATATTAAACAGAATCTTTCTGAACCCCGTTACTCCTACACACGCACATAATGCCGTCTGAATTTTTCTTTACAAAGCCTTTCAACTTGTCTCTTCTTATCAATATTATTTTATAGATTTTAAGATAGGTACATATAACAGGTGTTTTCCTTCAGATTGGCACAGCTATACAAAAGATCAGTGTTTCGGTGATAATAGAGAGAAATTCTCATTTGAAAGTATGTTTTGTTTTGAGTATCTGTAAATGGGTCTGTCAATAGCAGAATCAATTGGTGAATTCATTCAACTGTATCAATAATATCCAGTATCTTTCTTTAGAACACAATTCAATAAATAGAAAAGGATCGATGTATAAACCTATAAATAATATACATCACTACACCACATCCTTCATTCTCCATTACACCAAGAACACTTCAAAGCACTTACGCCGTGTAAAAAGACTACTGTATTATAAAACAGCCGATCGGGCCCCACTGGCTGCAGATTTTAAAAAGCACTCTAACCAGAATGAAGTGCTAGGCCAGAAATACCTGTTTTTGAATATTTTTGCATAGATTTGCACTGTCAGTTTTAGAGGCAGACAAATTATAAAATTAACTGATTTCAGTCGCCTACCAAATTGTAGTATCTCCCTGTTCCTTCCCTCCCATTTTTGCTCAGTCTATCGCTCCTCATTATAGCCAAATTAAGCATAGCCCATAATCAGGTAGCCTTGTTCTAAATAATACTTGAAGATGCAATTGACATGAAGAGAGAACAAGGTCTCTTATATTGGCTCCGCTAATCCTTATACCCATTCTTTAAAACATACTTTGAACTAATTGTACAAGCTTGTAAATATGTAATTGTCCCAGCTTAGTTTAAATATATAGATACAGATGATTGGTTTTTAAAAGAGATGTATTTATATGGAAAAACTGCATGCCATATCATTTTAAGCCCCTTTCCTAAATATTGTAATTATTCTTTATAGGTACTATAATTAATTTATCTATGGTTCAAACATTTCCTATCCTCTTGACATGATTCAAGTTTATTTGGAAATAATGGCCTTCTGTTATATTCCAGATGCAGAAGTAAACTGAGGTTTCTGTTTTTTGTTTAAAGTCAGCCACTGAAATTTGGGACCAGATGAATGTATGCACAACACACCCAAATATACATATCTTGCCTTCCAGTAAATTTCCCAATTAAAATTTGCTTCAGCAGTTGTACTTTAAAATCATCATCAATCATCTTTCATATTGTTCTGAACAGAGAAATTAAAACATTATTTCCCAGAAATGAGCCATTTAACATGAGCTAGATGTTTTAGGAGAAATGTCTTGGGGTTTGGATAACATACTTAAAAACTAAAAAAAATGTCAAGGTGATCTGAGAATGGGATAGAAGTAATGAGAATTAGACTAATGGATGAAATCATATTTAGTGTTTTCGCAGAAGAAGAACAGCTGGTGTGAAATTTGGATGGACAAAAACCTTTTATAATATAATGAGGTTTTAGACAAATTCTAGGCATGTATACTTTGGGACGTTGCATTCTCTTTTGCAGAGGTAAATATCACTTCTCTAGTTACAATAATCCTGCAGCCTAACGGTCTGGTACACTTCAGAGAAAGCACAGTCACTCCTTTCTTCACCATGCTGGGCAGGCAACAATCAGGATGTTAAATTTCCCCACAGCTGTGAAGACGGCCACAGCCACCTCATCTTGTAAGAGCGAAATGGCCTCCATGTTCTGAACGACAATGCACATTAATGGAATCCACTGAAAGGAACAAACAGTTCTGCGCTGGGTGTATATATATATATATATATATATATATATATATATATATATATATATATATATATATATATATATATATATATATATATATAGTGTTTGTATGTGAATGTGTATATATGACACACACACAAATACATACAAATTCACACAAACATCTCTCTTGTGTATGTTTTGGCATTATCTAATTATCTTTAATTCAGATCACTAAAACAATTTGGGTTACCTTCTTTGATTTTTGGTTTGGAAAGTAAGTTTTCTGAGGTAAAGTTACTATAATTTTTACCATTTTGGCCTAATCACCATATGTGTGCAGTGCAGTCTGATCCATATCTCTGCCTAGTTTCCCGTTTGCTTCTGAGGGAATGAGAACATGATGGGTCCTTTGCGAATCATACCTGGACACTCCATTGTGAGCACATTTACGAAGGGTTTATAGTGCTTGTCTCATTTGTCTTCAAACCATCTCCTGGACTAGACATATAAGTGCCAAGGTAGGTATTCATGGATTATGCTACTTTAATCCAGTGACGTGACTTTATTTCAAATGAAATGTATTCTTGTTGATTGGGAGATAAATAAGAATTTTGATATTTAGTTTATATCTTAGTTTTAAAAAGTAGAATAGATTAAATCCAGGTATTTCAATTTAGTTATTTCTTGATTTATAATACATGTTATTGTTTCTTTCCCATAATGTTGGCTTGTATATGCTACTTAACTTAGCTATCATCATAGTAGCCCTGATAATTATCAAAACACCCAGCTCTGATCGCCTGGATTCCCTGGTGAACTCAAATAGAAACTGTTCCAAAATATATCCCATCTCTTGGCATTTTCCTCATCCCGATTTTTAATATTGTTAAAAGCAAACCTGACTTCAGACTTACTATTTCAAGAGGACAGAATCAGAAAACTGTTCTTTTTATCTTCTGAAGAATCTATAGGCCACTACCTAAGGTAGTATCTTCTGATTTCACAACGTTTTGATGAATAATAAAATATACTTTGTTTCAAAGCTTTTGAAATCTTCTCATTGCAAAATATATTTGGTTGAAATAAGCTACATATAATATGTTGCTATTAATAATATTCTATCAAGCATTTCTGGTTTTTCTATTGAATAATTCTGTGTCTTAAATTCCATATCCAAAGATATATCTGATAATTAAGCAAGCAGTTAAAAATGGCATCGTGGTTTTGATGTGGACTCTTTCCCTTACCCTCTATTTCTTCTATTAATTTGGTTCCTTGTAAAAAGAGGTTTTTAATACACAGACCAGATTGGAGGGGGGGAGGGAAGCACTATTTTTTTTCTTTTCAAAGAAGAGACAAGAAGTCTTGCATTTGATATTGAAGATTTTTAATATATATATAATTTAAAATATTTGGAATTAAAGCTTACAGTATTGTTTTGGAACAAGAAGAGCATTTTCCCATGTTCCTTTTGATAGCTGGGGCAAGTACTGTATTTTTTTCACTCAAACCCCTGCAGACCAATAAATCTGGACTAAATTAGCATTATTTTGAAGTGGATTGCTAACTTGCAAATGGATTAGAACCTGATTTAGCCCATACTTGATTGTTGAAAGAGATGAAAAACCTCTTTTGTTTCTTTTTTAAGCACCCTGATTATGAGTGTAGGTTTGCTCAGATACTTTTTAGCAGTAATTAAATATTGCCAGGTATTTTGAATAATGATTATGCACTGTTTCAGAGAAGGGCTTCTTAATTAAAGTCCCTAAGAATTATGAAAGGCAGTTTGTTCTCTATTGCTTTCCAATGTGCTCCAAAGTGAGAGAAAACCATTTTCTTGGGACAGAAAAAGAGGCTATCATAGGTAAACATGTTCCCAGGGTTTTCAGTCCAGTCAATAATCTGTTGGTACATTTTATTTTCATTTTGTGCTCTCAGTCAAGTAATCAAGTGATGAAATGTATAATTCTTTCTCCTCTTCCTCCTCCTGGTCTGTATAAGATTGTACACCCCGTTTAAAAAAAATTTTTTTGGGAGAATTTGAATGTAGAATCAGGGATGGCTTTAAACCCGTTAGTTCATTCGTAATGAAGTTCTTGGAACGCCCCAGTGTAATTAGACTTTAGCAACGTTACCAATTAGCATCTTTTTTAAAGGAGCACATTGTACATTAAAGGATTGTTCCTTGTTTTCAGATCTTACAGTTTCTTTGTCTATAAAACATAACATATTTTCAGGAAACTGCCCCTCAGAAGAGATAGAGTGAAGCAGAGAGGGTGTGAGAGGATATGAACAGAAAGCTTGAACTTCTTTGCTGACCAGATGGATTGTGGGAATGTAAAACTTCGGCAAAGGAATATGGGCAAGGTAGAAGAAGAGATAAGACAATGTGTTATAGTAGCAGCAGCAGCCTGGCCTGTAGAATCCTTAGTAAATGGATAATGCCTCTCCCTTATACCAACAGAATAAACGGATTGGCTGATTCCTGTTTTGGTGCCAAGCTTGCACTGGGCTTTTCGTTGTTGTTTTTTTAATGATATAATTCAGGACATGATGGCTATTTTTTAATCATGCAACAGAGGACCAATGGTAGAATAACAGAGTTGGAAGGGACCCTTAAGATCTTATAGTCCAACTTCTTGCTCAGGCAAGAAACCCTGCATCATTTCAGACAATGGTTTTCCAGTCTCCCAACAAGGAAAAACTCAGCACGGTCAATTTCCAATCTCTGCCAAAAATGGTATAAAAATAGTCCTCAACTTACAGTCATTTGTTTAGCCAACTGTTTGAAGCTACAGCGGGACCGAAAAAAAAATTGACTTATGATTGGTCCTCGCACTTATGACCATGGTCATGTGATCAGAATTCCAATGCTTGGCAACTGGCATGCATTTATGACCGTTGCAGCCTGGGGGGGTGGGGGAGGCAGATGATTGCTATTTGTGACCTTCCCAGCCGGCTTCCAAACAAGCAAAGTCAATGGAGGCAGCTGGATTCACTTAACAACAGGCAATTCACTTAACAACTGCAATGATTTGCTTAACTGTGGCAAAAGAACTGTCATAAAATTGGTTGGGACTCACTTTGCTTAGTGATGGAAATTCTGGTTCCGATTATGGTTGTAAGCTGAGGAGTAACGGTACCCCTTGAACTTCTGCAGTTTTATCCAGCTGTTTAAAGTAAAGAGTTTTTCTACTAGGGAAGGACGTGTGGCTCTTGTTGTTTGTTGGAGCAAAGGAAAAAAGCCTGTAATTTGCATGAACTGGAAAAGAAAAAAAAAATGCCCATACTTAATAACCAATCCTGCAGCAGGTGGCAGCACTTGGCCGGCCTTGTCTGGGCCAGGAACTGAGGGTCCAGCCTGTTGATAGGTGAGAAGGAGGCCACCAGAGAATGTAGGCTAGACAAAAACTAAAAATAAATTGTAGAAGTAGAAAACGATGAACCAGTTCATGGACCTGTGCCTGTTATTCACTGCTTCCTGAAGACTTTTTAAACTTTATTTTAGTTTACATCATGATGGAGAATGATTGGATGGGAGACCACCCAGAAATCTTAAGACTGGGTGATTTAAAAAAATAAAATCAAGGATGTAAGCAGTGACCAATCACGTACGTATTGCTGCCTAGAAACCATATATAAGCATCTATGGTAGTCTTTGAGAACTGAGTTCAAGTTAAGGGGGAAGAAGGACCTTCCCAGAGGTGTTTCTCTTGCCTTGTTTTTTGCAGTTTGATGAAAGAGAAATTGCTTTTGGTGTTTGCTTCAAAGGAGAAAGGCAATTCAGAGGAATCTGTATGGGTGGCATGTTATAGTCTTGCACCTCCTCAGTTATGAGGTGATTGCCATTGGCCTGGCTTCCATGTTTTAACTAAGGATCCTTTCAAGGGAGAGGTCTGTGGAAGCAGCTTCAGCCTCCGTACTTCAGCAACACTAGGAGAACTGAGCTGCTTTATCTCTGCCTGGCTCAGCTGTGATGCAGTTTGTTTAGGGGAGACGTTTATGGTTCTGCTTTCCCTTGGAAGGAACTCTTCCCTACTTTTCTCCAGCACCTGAGCTTCACACTCTGCAAAGAGGTAGCTTGCCTGAGGGCTGCCCAGCTGCCTGAGCAAAAGGAGCAGGGATTTGGTCAGTTGCCTCTTTCTGTAGCACAGGAGGACTTTGCATGCAAAATTCCTTCCTTCCTCCCTTCCTTCCTTCCTTCCTTCCTTCCTTCCTTCCTTCCTTCCTTCCTTCCTTCCTTCCTTCCTTCCTTCCATCCATCCATCCATCCATCCATGTAAGTATTTGTGTTTGCTGCAAGATGTAGAGCAGCCCTCCATATGACTGTGATTTCTGCTCCTCATTCTCTGCATTTCAGTTTGGCAAAAATAAAGACAGTTCTGGATCACTTCCTAGTTGATCGGTGAAGTGTAGAGAATCTCTATGCTGCTGTTTCTCAACCTTGGCTGCTTTCTAAGATGTATGGACTTCAACTCCCAGAATTCCCCAGCCATCATAGAGTGGCTAAGGTCGAGAAAGACTGCTCTATGTGATCGGAATGTCCTGGAGATATGGTGCCTTTGGACTCTAACACATTAAGAGTGCTCACCTGGGAGCATCAGGGATGTTCCCAGGTGATCAGGGATCCCCAACCTCTAGTCCCTGGATCGGCATTGAGCCATGGCATGCCAGAAACCAGGCCATGCAAATAAGTGAAGTCCCATCTGTGTGATACAGGCAGCATGCAAAACCATGCTACCTCCGGTCCACAGAAAAACCTCTCTCCATGGAACTGGGTCCCTGCTGCCCAAAGATTGAGGGCCACTGCATTAGATAGTTTGTTGAAATATGGGGATGCCCCTGATTTCAGTGGTATGCATTTTTTTTTCCAGTTTTGCGCTGTTACAGACCTGTTGCTTCCTTTACTCTTTATTGGACGATGTCACAAAATATGTTAGGCTGAAAAATGAGTTGGCTGGTTTGTGGCACAGCAGGCTGTGCGAAGAGAGAAAACCTGAAGTCAGAGGGTAAAGACAGCCATTGGGTGTAATGTGGTGGAGCTGCTGCAAGTTTTGAGCATAGGCGATCGCCAGGTGATTCCCAGCCCTGTTGGGTGGAGTTTGGAAGATTTGTTTATTAAATCATCTGACGTGAAAACTGTAGCTAAGCCAAACATGATTTGAAGTCAGCTTGTTTTGAAGCATCCCATAGTTAAGCTGTTATCAATAAAAGTTGTATTGGTTCAGACAGTGCAACATGCAGGGTTTAATCCCCTAATAGGAAGCTCAGACTTTCTTACAGCTACAACTGCAGACTGGCTGCAGCTTTCTATGCTTAGCTGTGGCTCAGGGTAATGTGGCCATGGTGGATGGCCTTTCTCCATGGCACACTATATTCATTTATTCTGTAGTTGTCAGCCCTGCAGGGGTGTCTGAAAAAAAAGTATTGTTAAGTCCCTTGTTTGTAAAATAGAAATGCTCAATTTAATATATGAGGTACATGTGGTTCATATTGAATAAATATCACAAGATATAACATACACAGAACTGAACATTATGCATGGAATGGTGTGTGTGTGATCACCCTGGCGACGTATATTTAAAGCTGGCGCAGCACTGGAAAGGTTCACAAAAAGTAGCAAACTATTTTATAAGAGGGTTTCAGAACCAGAAATGGTGGACAGCGTTTGAGAGAAATTGGTACAACTAACCTAGTAGGAGAATTTATCCAGACTAGGAAAGGACTAGACTTTCCAAGGATTAGGGGCAAAATAATGGCAGTGTTCCAATATCTAAGGGGCTGCCACAAAGAAGAGGGAGGGGTTTTCAATCTATTCTTTAAAGCCCCTGAAGGCAGGACAAGAAGCAACGGATGGGAACTAATCAAGGAGAGAAGCAACCTAGAACTAAGGAGAAACTTCCTGACAGTGAGACCAACTAATCAGTGGAATGACTTGTCTCCAGAAATTGTGGGTGCTCCAACATTGAAAGTTTTAAAGAAAGAGATTGTCTGAAACATTTGTCTGAAATGGTGTAGGGTTTCCTGCTTGAGGAGCGGGTTGGATTAGAAGGCCTCCAAGGCCCCTTCCAACTCTGTATTTCTGTTATTCTGCTTCCCATATTTCTGGCTGGGGATGGATGTGTCCTTGCATGGTATAAACCTCTGGCTTCTGCAAGTGTATGTGGATCCTCTAGGAAGCTTGCAACCATGGGCAAATGTAATTATTCATGAGAGGTTTCATGCTGCTATGGAGTGTGTTGAATCAGGATATTGCCGAGACTGCTGGTCCCCATCAAAACTGTAGGTTTTTGTAGACAAAGAGTATTACTGTTAAACTAGGTTCAGCACTTGTAAAGTATATAATGAAAGCAGAGGGAGAGGACATGTTCTTTATGAAAGAGAAAGGAGTTCTCTACAACAGACGTCAGCAGAATATAGCTTGTTTCATGGCATCCGAGGAGAGAACTCTACAAAATTTCATGAATGTGATCTGCTGTTGTAAGTGTGGTTATTTAAAATAAGAAGAGAAAAATGGAAATGAGCTTTCAAGATGGCTTCAGATGTGGAAATTACACACTTGCTTTCATGTAAGCATAGGAATAGTGGGAATCTACAGTAGTTGGCAATTTCTCAAGTTGACGCTGTTCTCTTTTAGCCTTCCTCACAATTAAGCTCTCTCTTGCTAAGGAGTCAGTTAAATGAAGCTACCTTTTAGTGATAAATTTAAACATTCTGGGGCATGAGTAGATTGATAAGAACAGTTGAAGATGGTTGGATTCAACTCCCAGAATTTCCCAGCCAACAGTGAGGGAGTTGAAGTCCAACCATCTTAAACTTGCCAAGATTGAGAAAAACTGAATTAGAACATAGTGACACCACTTGGTTCGATCAGGGCTATTGGTGTTTTAAAAACCTCTGTACAATATAACCAAAGGGTCTTGGCCAAAATCACACGAGAATTTTGTGGCAAAGAGAATGAATCAATCTAGAAACTTGCATTCTCTGAATAGGGTCAATTGTTTCTCTCTCCACACTTTTACAATTAAAATAAAAGGGAGCCTCATATCGTGTCCAACAGACTTTTACAAGTTTCCTCTTATTGTTAAAGCTGCTGTAGATGTACAAAGGGAATGTCAAACGTAGCAAGATTTGAAGGGAGGGCAGTTTATCTGAAGGAGGTTAGATCAGAAAAGTGGACTGCAGTCGTGTAGCAATCACCCAAGTGAGTTCTTTAGCCGAATAGATTTGAATGCCAGTCTCCTGGGTCTTCTGTACTTTTATTATCACTCTTGCTCATTCATGGTTTGATCCAATGACTTATAAAAATGAGTTTTGGACTTTGGACAGAATCATTGGAGAATGCTACAGAGGTGGGTTAGAACCCACAAGCACAGAAGACAGTGGGCCATTATTTAGAGTGCTTGCTCAGTTCAGGCAAAGCCTTGCATTGAGAAAATGACATAACGCTCTGGTCTACAGTGTTTTTTGTGTTGTGGGCTGCATTTATTTATTTTTAGTGTAACCCATAATAGCTGCATGTTACGTGAGTTAAAACAAACAATAGGTGGGCCAGAACCCAAAAGCAGCTTTTCTGCCTGGTTTTTCTCCCTGGTTTTTCTCTTCTTTCTGATTCTGACATCCTCTTTGCTTTCTCCAATAGGGAAGAAACCGGGATTTCTTTCCAGAGACATCAACTAATTTCTTGCAGTGGATTTTTAAAGTGAGGCCTAGGGGTTTTGTGTAGCTTGCCCATCTCTGATTTACACCAGTTTTCTCAACCTGGACTGCTTTAAAATGGGTGGACTTTGCTGGCTGGGGAATTCTGGGAGTTGAAGTCCACCCATTTTAAAGCAGCCAAGGTTTGGAAACTCTGATTTACACCTATAGTCTGCAGAAGATGGTCATGGTGACAACTTGCTTTCTTTAGAGAATCTTGTGCACTAACTTAGGTTTTTTTTTAATGAAACTTGAAAGATTTAATGGAAATACTTTTGACTAATGGAAATACATTTGGAGAGCACTGGAGTGGGCAGGATCTATGCAATAGGTGTGAAACAATTAATCCCACATTTGCCTCTTGAAATGCCTGTTGCTCATTCTCTCCTGCTCTGGCCTGCTCTGTTCTACTTAATAATTACATATGGCTGCCCATCGTAACCAAGGACTACCTGTACTTCCTGAATCCCTCCAAGTGACAGTGTTTCACATAAGTGATCTAAAACATGCCCACCATACCAGATGTGCCCACAGGATAGGCAGAAGCCACCATCATAATATTATCTTGCTTACTTCACTGGCTGCTTTTCTACTATTTTCAGTGGAAACGTGATGGCTTCTAATTTCTATACTCAGAGGTGGTATTCAGCAGGTTCTGACCAGTTCTGGAGAACCGATAGCGGAAATTTTGAATAGTTTGGAGAACTAGCCAATATCACCTCTGACTGGCCCCGCCCCCATCTCTTCTCTGCCTCCCATTGAGTCCCAGATGATCAGCTGGGTCTTCTTCAGTTGCCCTGCACAGGAGTACGGAGTTGGAAAGTAGGTTAGTGGGGTGGGGAGGGAATGGGGATTTTGCAGTATCCTTCCCTTGCCACGCCCACCAACCCACGCCCCATCCACCAAGCCACGCCCACAGAACCGGTAGTAAAAGAATTTGAATCCCACCACTGCTATACCTCCTTCATATTTTCTAACAAGATAGGAAATTTGGGCTCTTTTCAGAAGTCGAATCTTTCCATCTAGCTGCCTAAGAGGACAGAAGCAGCTCTTTCAGAGGGCATATTATTGGCAACTTCGTTTGAGTGTGCCCCTTTCCCAGTTCTTGTTTTGTAATATTTTGATACATTGAGTCCCAATTTTAAATTGTCAGGAAGTTACTGGGATTCTAGAATAATTATTTCAGAATTCAAAACTGCTAAGAACAGGCTCCTGCACACCATTCTGCAAAAGGTAGTGCAGAAATGATAAATAGTAATATTGATCTTTCTGTATGTCCCTTAGGACAGTATTATCAGGCCTTCCAGCTATTAAAAGAAATAAACCTCTCTCCATATAGAGATGGTAAATCTACCGTCAGAAAGGGAGTTTCTCATTTTCTAGCTCTCCTTGTTGAGTCCAACAGCCTTCTAGGAGAGTAAGGGAACACGTTTTCCTGAGCCAAGGAAAATCTGGTTCAAAGTTTACCAAAACGCACTACCTGTGATAGGGATGAATATTGGTTTGGTTGGCCAACCAACCAAATAATTTTCAGGGGGCTTTGGGCTGCAGATTCAGGAAGACCCCACTTTCTGAGGAGGTCTCTTTGTAGGCTTTCCTAACCAAAGGCTTCCCAGCCCCCTAGCTGGGACAAGATTCCTACAGGGGTTTGTAATGTTAAAATATTAATTTGTTCTCCACCTCTCTTAAAACGAGCAAAAGGTCACCGATACAAGTCTTCTTTCTTGGAAAACTGAAGATTCTTCAGTGAGATTTGTCCCAGCAGATAATCAATCCCCCAAAGGATTGATCTTGACCTGTTACTTTCCACAATGGGGGAGTGGGGTGTGCGTGCCCAATGGACAGCTGCCCACGTGGTTTGTTTGGGCCATAGAAATCCATCAAATACTTGCAGTTTTGCTCACTGGATACTCAGCTTTAGCACTGTTGAATAAAAATTTTGCAATGTTAAATAATTATACAGGTAGTCCTTGAACAATTTGTTTAGTGACTATTTGGAGTTACAACGGGACACTGAAAAAAGTGACTTATGGCTGTCTTTTACACTGAGAACAACTGCAGCATCTGCATGATCACATGATCAAAATTCAGATGCTTGGCAACTGGCTCCTATTTATGATGGTTGCAATGTCCCTGGGTCATGTGATCTGCTCTTGCGACCTGATAAGCAAAGTCAATGGGGAAACCACATTCACTTAACAACCATGTTTCTAACTTAACAAATACACTAATTCACTTAACAATTGAGTCATAAAATGGGGCAAAACTCACTTAACAACTGTCTTGTTTGCAGCAGAAATTTGGGGCTCAATTATAAGTTGAAGACTATCAGCCATGGTGGCGCAGTGGTTAGAGTGCAGTACTGCAGGTTACTTCTGCTGACTGCCGGCTGCCTGCAGTTTGGCAGTTCAAATCTCACCAGGCTCAAGGTTGACTCAGCCCTCCTTCCTTCCAAGGTGGGTCAAATGAGGACCTAGATTATTGGGGGCAAGAGGCTGACTCTGTAAACCGCTCAGAGAGGGCTGTAAAGCAGTATATAAGTCTAAATGCTATTGGTATTGCTACCTGTACCGTTGGAGTTGCTGGATTTCAGACAGGTGCGGAATTAAGCAGTTAAAATTCTATTTCTGTCAAGAAGGCTTCAGAGGCCTAAGAACAGGTGCTGAGACTTTTCTGGAGCAGGTCTATCCAGCCCAACGTTTTTTTTCCAAATGCAGCGTGACAGGCCTCTGTGGAAAGGGCACTTTCAAGTCAATGGCTTCTCTCCCTGTTGCCTTCTGAGGTTGGTTTTCAGAAGTACGGTGAATGCAAGCCGGTAAACATTGGTAGTCCTCCTCGACTTAAAACCCTCTCAGCAGCAGTCAGAACAAATAACCTTTCACAGACCTGTCCTCGGTGAATTTGTTTAACCCCCACGCCTCCAATTCCTTTCTAAGCTGTCTAAATTAGTGGCCATCACCATACCTTGTGCTAGTGGTTTTCCATAAGTTAATTACATCCTTTGCGAAAAAGCTCCATCTTTTGGTCTGTCATGAATCTGTCCTGCTTAATATCTGAACAAATAGCTCCTGTTTCAAGACAGAAAGGGAAAGCCAAGGAAGAAGTTGGCAACCTGACAAAATGTATTGCATCCATGGAGGAAGGTGGGTGGATGGGGTGGGGGCAAAGTACAAGCAGTCCTCGACTTAACAACAGTTCATTGAGTGACCGAAGTTGCAACAGCACTGAAAAAAATGGACTTATGACCGTTTTTTGCAGTTACGACCGTTAAGCATCCCCATGGTCACGTGATCAAAATTCAGACCCTTGGTAACTGGCTCACATTTAGAGGCAAGAAAGGTTGTAAAATGGGGCAAAATTCACTTAATAGATGTTTCATTTAGCAACAGAAATTTGGGGCTTTATTGTGGTTGTAAGTCAAGGACTGCCTATACAATATGTTTCTCTTTTTTTTCCCCATCAGTTGGGGATTTGCAAAACCGAGGGATGCTGGGAAATTTTTTGCTGCACTTGATAACATGACCATGGGGATGGGGTCATAAGTGTGAAAAATAGTCATAAATCACTTTTTTCACCAACAGTTTGTAAGTTGAGAATGATCTGTACTTGAATTAAGAGCCTTTTGCACAGGGCAGAGTATCAGAGAAGACAGCAGACCCACAACTGGCACAAATAATTTGAATTGTGGCACCGGACAGACATTAATAATCAGATAGATTCAGTCAGCCTGCTACTCAGATGTTGCAAGCTCTCAAACTTCTGGGCAGGTTCTACATAGAAGTTTCTTTTCATTTGCTGTCTGTGTTTTCAGAACGGTGCATATGCATGTTTTAAATAAATCGAGATATGAAAAAGCAACGTGGATGGCTACACAGGTGATTTAAAGCTCAACCTCCAATTGAATCAGCTGAGAGTAAAACTTGAGAGTGCAAAGCCTGAGTTGTTGGTTCCGATGAGAACTGCAGAATTTTAGGTGCTCTAATGGGAGGAATAATGCCTTATTAGACCAGTTTCTTCTCCATGACAGGGATTTTGTGAGTAGGTAGGAGCTTAGGCTATCTTGGCAACGATAACCGTCCTTTCTGATCAATAATACATAATGAACACCACGTCATTAAATAATTCATTCGCAGCAAATAATTTCTGTGCCCTGAGGAGAAGAAAAAAAAAGCCATCTCTTTAATGCCCCGCTGGGCCAGCCTTGTGGTTTGCAGTGATTAATTAGTTTTATTTCATAATCAGCCCCCATTCTATTGCTCTGATAGAAGATTCCCTTGCAGAAAAACTAGCTTGAAACCCTTGGGGGTTTAGTAAGAAAGAAAATAGATCAGTGCTTACCAAATTGGACCTGGTGTTTAATTTAGTTTCCTTCCTTCCTTCCTTCCTTCCTTCCTTCCTTCCTTCCTTCCTTCCTTCCTTCCTTCCTTCCTTCCTTCCTTCCTTCCTTCCTTCCTTCCTTCCTTCCTCCCTCCCTCCCTCCCTCCCTCCCTCCCATCTGTCCGTCTATCCCTTCATTGTAAATAATCTTCCCTCATCTGCACACAGCACTGTAAAATCTATTTTACAGCCAACTTCGTGCTACAGTTTGTGTGTATGTGTGTGTGTATGTGTTTGTTTATTTTGTCTGGAATTTTTAAAAAGGGGGACAGGGAGGTGTGGCAAATTCCACCATGATCACGACAGGTCCCTGGACTGCAGGAAGCCTGGATTTGCATACATTGGTCCTATCCCATTGCAGAGGCTTGATTTCCCACTATCTTTGCCTCTCCTCCCGCTCTCCTTTCCTAGAATAAAGCATTAGGCTATAACTGAGTCTGCTAACTAGATTTCTGGAGCAGATTTTCACAGATTCAGCAATTCCTGACTGAGGATGTTGGGCTGTACAGTTGTTCAGTTTCCCATCCACATTTATTCTGGTCCAGCAGTTTAAAAAGCGAGGGAAGAGAGAGGAAGCTAAGGTTATACCGTAGATGTTTCTTTTCTTTTTTCTTTAAGGATGTCTGCGTATCCTGCCTGGGTACACAGTAGAACAGTTTCTCTTCCTTTGACCCTTGTTTGGTCTCTTGTTAGTTTCAGAATGAGTGGTGTTCCTCCTTCTGCAGAAAAAGACATTGGTGACAGCTGCTATACAAAATGAGATATTATGCACATCGCTAGCATCACTGAGAGCATGCATTCAAGTTTGCAAACATTAACAGAGGTGTATATTTGAGCCCAGCGCCCAGTATACCCCCACTTTCCTTCCTTCCTGACGGTTGGCAGGCATTTCTGGACAAGCTGCACCTACGATCCAACGTGCTGTTATTTTTCTCAAAGCATTTGGGAGTACATGTGAATATAAAATACATTTCAAATGTGCAGGCATGCTGCTTTTAAAATAAGACACCCTACTAGAAGGTATATTTACATCCATGAAGGTTATTTCACCCTACAACAAAAGACTCTTAACCGTTCTTGAAAATGAGACGCCCTGGCATGCTTTTAAAGGACTCTGCAATCTTCCTGTACCAGGCTAAATATTCATCTTATTCACCATCCTCTTTCCAAAAATAACGCATGAGAACACCTTGAAAAATCCACAAGCCAGATTTCAACGGGTCTCCTCCTTCAGTCCTCAGCACATGAGTAGATCTTGGCTTAATTTGAAGCTTTCCTCTTATTTATCCACTCCAATTTGACTTCAGTGCGTTTGAAAATGCAAATCCTAGGAAGCAGCCTTGAGCATATCTTGACCTCTTCTGTCCCAAAGATGTTTTTTTTCAAAAGGCAGTCAGACTTGGCTTTTCCTTGAAGACATTTCGCTTCTCATCCAAGAACCTGAAGAAGCTTCTAGGATGAGAAGCTAAACATCTTCATGGAAAAGCCAAGTCCAGTTGCCTTTTGGGAAAAAAAAAAAAACACTTTTGGGACAACCATAACCTGGATGAACTGAGAATCTCCATAGATGTTGACCTCTTCTGTTTTCTCTTTTTTTATGTTTATATGTTCCTTCATTCCGACTGTGGAAGGTAGTTTGAAAAAAAAGAGAGGCAACTTGTATATTTTCTTTTCTGGAGAACAGGCGTGGCGGGTTTGAACAAACTCGCCCCAAGCCTGCCTGTCCAATGACCATGATGAGAAACACTGCCTCTTTGACCATTTTCAATCCTGGAATAGCCATAATTATTTATGTCTCTGGCCCCAGGGAAACGAATTAAAAACCAGTGGAGCAAAATCATTAACATATATACTGTTACTTACTCCGAATACATCAAGAGATGTATTTCTTCTTTGCTGCACGGGTTGGGTTTTTTTTAGTATGGATGAATTTCCTACGTTGGTATCGGTGCCGGCTTGTCTGTATTTTCTCAGATGTATGACTTTGGGGGATATATGTGCGATAGTGTTCTGTTTCTTGCTGGTTTGTCCCAGACACTATTCTGTTGTGGGGTTTTTTTTTTCCCCTCTTGCTCGTTTTTAGACCTTGGCATATTTTGTGGCCAATGGAAATATCAGGCTCCTCTCACCAATCATGTCTCTTAGCCATTATTCCTTGCCTGCCCTTGTGACCTTTACCACGATGGTTTCGAATTCATATTTATGGGGTCATAAAAGGTGAGGGTGGGGGAGGAGTGGCAAGACAATGGGATCCAGGGAAAACATGACCCCCCACCGTACCCTGTACATTACCAGCCATATGGACACTCCAACCCATACTTGCAATATATTCTCCGCCCTATCCAGGAGTATGTAATTGTGGGGTTGTCTTTAAAGACCCAGTTGTGCCTTGAAGTACACAAATTAATTAAACACCATCCAACAGCTAAAGTATTGATGCCGTCCCTGCTCTATCTTATCCAGGCGTGTTGCTCATGAAAGGGGAAAGGGGAGGAGGGAAACCAGCTCGGAGTTGTTGAAAGAGAAGGTTTTTTTTGCAAGGTATAAAAAACAGGAGTTGCGGCTGAATGCTGTTGACCTATTGGGGAGGCCTAGAGGGAGGTTGAAAAAGTCAGGATGGCGGCCACAGCCATGTGACCAGAGCCCCGCCCCCTTTTTTTTTTGCACACGCCGTGACTTGACGATCCTCAAATCTCATGAAATATTTGTGGCAGAATGGCCTGCTAGTTGAGGTTCCTGCTGCCTGTTTTTCTGGCTTGGAGTTGGCAGAGATAAGATGGGAGAATCAACCTCTTCTTTTCAAGAGGCATCAATATTACTGAATAGGTTTGATGTTTCGTGTGGCTTCTTTAAGCCCCTCCCCACCCAAAACGTAGTATGGTGCCTTTATTCTTTATATTGGTTGCTTGAGTGGGCTGGACATTTCTAAGTCCTGGTTACAAGTAGTCCTCAACTTACAACTACAACAGGGAGCAGAGTTTTTGTTGCTAAGTAAGACGGTTATTAAGTAAATCACTCTTGATTAGGCAGACTTTTTTGCCACGGTTCTTAAATGAAACACTGCAGTTGTTAAGTGAGTTACACCGTCGTTAAGCAAATCTGGCTTCCTCCGTTGACTTTGCTTGTCAGAAGGCACCTAAGAAGGTTGCAAGTGGCAATCACATGACCCTGGGAGGCTGCACTGATGATGTTACCTAATTTGATCATGAAACATCTGCAAGAAAACCACCAAACTCAGAGAGCACCAAGGACTCCACAGTTCAACCCTGAGCTGCCAATATTCCCTTCTATCAGCAAATTACTTTGGAACTGAGTGAGCAATGCAGATTTTGTAAATTGGAAAACGTACTTTTCTCTGTTCAGTTGCTATCTACCATACATCTGGCACAGATGTGGGCTCATACTTGAAAATTTGTTCTAAAAGCAAAAGTATTCAGGAGTTGGGATTGCTGCCTATGAGGTTAGCTTCCAGTGCCTGTGGTGGTACCTCAGCAACCCAGAATTAAGTTAAAACTTTTAGTATAAATCAGATTGCAGTCCCTGAACTTCCCTTTAGTCCCTTGTAATCCTCACATTTCTTGATCGCTTTCTAGTGTTCTTAAGTCGCTTTATACTGAAGAAAGTAGAAAAGCACTCACCCAGAAAGCTGGATCCATGCCCTCCCTCGCTTTGCTGTCCTGTATTTTCTTGGTTGATCACTGATCACTGGTGTTCTCCCAGGTCCTCCTTTGTAGACATGGAGGTCCATGAAAAGACTCAAAATGCCATGTTGCATTTAAAAAAAAAATGTTTCTAGACCTCAGGATTCCTGCTCCCAATTTTTATGGAGGCAGGATTGGCCAGTGGTTGGAAAATAATCATTTGGACTGGCCAACATTGGGACAGAAAATGGTGCTGCAATTGTGAACCTTTTTAAAACAAAGATGATAATAGAGGTAGATTATTAAGACAAATCAGTTTAGCCAGGGCTCTCCAGTTTTTTGGGGGGGCTTTGGCCCTGAAGAAGCAACTGGCAATAGGGTGACATGTTGAGCAGGTGTTCCCTGTTCTTCACAGACTGCACGTGGGTCTTTTCCTATACCTCCTAACCCACAGCCCATGTATTTCCCATTGCCCTGTTCCTGTCGATAAGTTAATTGTCCAGGGTCAAGGTTATTGACAGCCTGATTAGTGCCCCTGTCAACTCTCTACTACGCTAATCTAGGCGACCACAGCCTAGAAACACCAACACATTGATTGGGGGGGATTCCCAGTGACCCCCGCGCTGACACATTGATCTGGCTCCGGGGAACGGGCGCTTCGTCAGTGCCTCTCAGCAAGCCTTCCTGTCCAAACCACTTCTAGTCAATCCTACACTTGGAAGTCGGTCTAAGAGGAGTCAAGACTTGCCTTTGTAACTAAAGGATTTTCTTATATATATATATAAAATATCCAGTGCACTATCCCTTGATTTAACCACTAGGCCACAGTTGCCTCCTCCAAAAGGGCAGGACCCACTTCCAACCTCAGTTTGACACCTAGTTTTGAAGCCGCTCTGGAGTTGCGCTGCCTGTCAAAGACAAGCTTAAGATGAGGCTCTTTGGCCTCCTTCCCAAATAAGGCCCAGGATAACGTAACAGAATAATAGAGTTGTAAAGGACCTTGGAGGTCTTCTAAGCCAACCCTCTGCTTAGACAGGAAGCCCTATACCATTTCAGACAAATGGTTGTCTAATCTTTCCTTAAAAACTGCCAGTGATAAAACACCCACAATTTCTGCAGGCAAGCCGTTGATTGTTCTAACTGTCAGGAAATTTCTCCTTGGTTCTAGGTTGCTTCTTTCCTTGACTAGTTTCCATCCACCCATTGCTTCTTGTCCTGCCTTCAGGGGCTTTGGACAATAGCTTGTCTCTTTCTTCTTTGTGGTAGCTGCTGAGATATTGGAACACTGCTTATCATGTAACCCCTAGTCCTTCTTTCCACTAGACTAGACTTATCGAATTCCTGCCAACTGTTCTTCCTATGTTTTATCCTCCAGTCCCCTAATCTTCTTTGTTGCTCTTCTCTGCACTTCTTCTAGAGTCTCAACACCTGTTTTGTTTCGTGGCAACCAAAACTGAATGCAATACTCCAAGTGTGGTTTTACCAAGGCATTATAAAGTGGTACTAATACTTCAAGTGACCTCAAACCAGAGGTGGTCTTCAGCAGGTTCTGATCAGTTCTGGAGAACAGGTAGTAGAAATTTTGAGTAGTTCAGAGAACCGGCAAATACCACTTCTGACTGGCCCCGTCTCCATCTATTCTCTGCCTCCTGAGTCCCAGCTGATCGGCTGGGTCTTCTTTTGTTGCCCTGCACAGGTTAGTGGGATAGGGAGGGAATGGAGATTTTACCGTATCCTTCCCCTGCCACACAACACCAAGCCATGCCATGCCCACCAAGCCACGCCCACAGAACCGGTAGTATCTCAAACCTTTTCTTTGCAGCCCTCCCCCCTCCCAAGCTGCCTCTGATTACTCCTGCTAAAAATGGGTGGCATTGCTGGTCCACATTTTAAGGAAGTCTTAAGGTGCTTCAAAACCCCAAGAAACGGTTCCAAAATGTTTTCCCCAAACCTAAGCCAAAATGCCAACTTTTCTCAATTTGCATCATGGCTCCTCCCACTGTGTCCCTCTCCCTGATTTTAATCATGTTGCGCTCAGCCATCAAAACATTTAGCCTCCTTGATCGAAGTGGCATCCTGATTGCCCCCCTTTTGAGGAGAACCAGTCTCTGATGCTTGATCTTAGGCCTCTTCCTCTTCTTCAGCCATCTCCTACCTGGTCTTTTATGGCAAGGATTTCCAAATTTGTGGGCGTTAACTCCCAGAATTCCCCAGCCAGCCAGCTACTTCCCAGAGTTCACTGTAATCGTTGGCTCCCCTCAACATTCCATATCCTCCCATCCTCCTGGAGCAGCTCTCAACCTCTTTGCTTTTCCTTCTTCAATCCCAACTGCTCCTGAGAATGAATATTAAGAAGGCACGGGAGGGAGGCATCTGTTGCTACAGCAAATGCATTCTGCCCACCCGTTGGTTTCAAAATGCTGCCCTAAGCAACGGCCCTGGCATTCAGCTTTTTCCCAAAGTCAGCCTTTCTCCCCCAGGGCCCTTTAGCTGGAGAACAGAGTCAAGCACCCCTTTGGAAAATGTTTTTTTCCTGCCCCCGGAAGCCAGGCTTCTAATTGACCCAGCCCAGAATCCTAGAGTTTACTCCATTGTGGCCCCCAGAAGGGAGCCCAGAAAAAGCCGATCTTAATAACTCTGCAAAGGGAGATGGAGAAAAACCTGCGTAGCCTCCCCTCCAAGGAAATAGCAGGTCGAAGATGTAGGATTTCCTTCGTCGGTCCCCAAATACAGGCTTCCTCCAGCTTTCAAGTTCTCTAGTGCAAGTCTGGGGTTCCCCTCTTCCCTCCCCCCCCCACCCCCTGCCATCACTTACACAAATATTGACGCTAATGGCTGTGTAACAGGATGTAGAACATCCCAGCCTTCTAATTGTTGTGACTGGGGATCGGCAGGCCGATTAAACGGCATTGATTTTCTCATACTAACCGCATTGATTTTTAAATTTCCTATTGATTCCTGCCCTAAATCTCTTTAAGCAAAGACTTCACTCCGCAGATGACATCGGCTGATTAGCAGGAACAACCGTGGGTGTGCGCCATCGCCAGGGGTGGGATGGGGGGATGGGGGCAAGGGGCAGGGGTGGGTTGGTGGGTGGGTGAGGTCGATTCCAGAGGGGAGGGCTGAGAGTCAGGAGTGCGGGAAGATGGGTGGGCAGAAAAGGGTTACAGGTGGAAAGGAAAGGTTTTGGTAAAAGACATTGAAGCCGAAAGGCAAGGTGTATTTTGAAATAATGTGTGTGTGTAGTGGGGGGTGGGGGAAAGTCACAAGTGCGCTTGTGAATTCTTCTGCTGGTCCATGGTGAAACCCAGAACCACTTTTATTCACACAAGAAAGGCCCCTTCCTTCCTTTTTTTCACAGGAGTACTTTGAAATATTGGCTGTGGGGACAGCTGAAAAAGAAAAAGAAAGAAAAAAGATAGAGGAAGATATATGTCTCCTTATCCTTTTCCAAGTCTGGTCTTGAAAAATTCCCCTGCCTTTTTAGGGTTGAAATATTTATTTCTGAGAATTGCCCTGACTCCGAAAAAAGGCCCTTTGAACTCATACAGTTGGTTAACTGCAAATTGTACCCGTTTTTGTGATACTGGGCAGAATCCAGAGGGGTAGGGTGAGGAATTCATTGGCCCATTTTAGAAGAGTGACCCTGCAGAAGAATCTAATTCATCTCAGTTGTGTGATCCTACATTTAGTGACTAATCAGAGTGGCAATGAGTACCTCTGGTGTGCAGCTTTGCACAGGCCCTAGGTAGCCCATAGATGACATACATATAGTCCTCAACATACAACCCCAATTGAGCCCAAAATTTTCATTGCCAAGCAAGAGCGTTTTGCTCCATTTTATGACTTTTCTTGCCACAGTTGTTAAGTGAATCACTGTAGTTGTTAAGTTAGTAACACTTAAGTGAATCTGGCTTCCCCATGGACTTTGCTTGTCAGTAGGTTGCAAAAGGGCATCACGTGATCCTCGGGACATTACAACTGTCATAAATACATGCCAGTTGCCAAGCACCCAGATTTTGATCACGTGATCTTGGGAAATGCTGCATCGGTCGTAAGTGTGAAAGATGGTCATTTTTTTCAATGCTGTTGTAATTCAAACGGTGAATGGTTGTAAGTGAAGGACTACCTGTTAGTTATAACTCTTGACTCTTGACGAGTGTATCTTTTCTTTTATATATACTGCACCAAGACAAATTCCTTGTATGTCCAATCACATTTGGCCAATAAAGAATTCAATCCTATCCTATCCTATCCTATCCTATCCTAATCCTATCCTACCCTACTCTACCCTACCCTATAAATGATACAAGTTCAAGGATTCTGTAATATTCATAAACAAAAGCAGGAGGGATTGGATATGACTGTTAAGAGAGTTGGACTTGGGTGCTATTGCCCTCCTTAAGCTCCCAAGCTTAAAAAGAAGAGGCAAAGCCATACCATGCTGGTTTTCTACTCTTTGTCTCTTTCGCTGAGCAGAGTAACTTCTAATAGATGGCCCAAACAATAGACAGGGATGATGACCAATGCTGACTTTGCCCCGTGGAGCAGAGGTTGTATTCAGCAGGTTCTGACCAGTTCTGGGGAACCTGTAGTAGAAATTTTGAGTAGTTCGGAGAACCGGTAAATACCACCCCTGACTGGAGATTTTACAATATCCTTCCCCTGCCACGCCCACCAAGCCACGCCCGCAGAACCAGTGGTAATTTTTTTTAAATCCCACCACTGCTCTGGAGACCTTCTGTCATTCCCTTTTTCTGCGGCAGCTCTGCCCCAGAGCATAATATTCAGCTTCATCAGCCATCCATTGACACATCATTGCTGTCCGTCACTAGGGAGCTAAGAAGGAGCATGGATATACCGAAGGACATTTGCTTAGGGTAATGATATCCAGAGTTCAAACTGGCCCTGACTACTGGCCAGAAATTCTGACTTCGATAGGCATACCTTTGAATCATACTACCTTTGGTTGTAGGTCTTTCCAGGGCCTATGGGTGGAGAGATTGGGGGAGATTAAACTTTCCATCTCTACTTTTTGCTCTTACAGTCCAACTTCGCCTTTTGCTTTACATTTACAAATTAGATGGGTGGCTTCCGGATCGGTTCAGCTTGAGACAAAGAGGGTTTGAGATGGCTTGAAAGATGCCCTTCTTTTTCTGGTTCCACTGTTGTCTTTGATCCGTCAGGTCTTGTGGCTTTGCTAGCATTTCAAAAGTCTGCCAAACTTGTTTGATTAGAGGCAGCTATGGGACAAAAGAATGTGTGCAATAATACCGTGGCAAGTCTGTCTCTGCTGCTTTCTTGAAAATAATTCTCTGCCTCAGATTATAAGATGTGTTATCTCTTCTGAACTTATATAAATATATCTGTATAACTATATCTATATTGGCAGGTTGTCAGATAATCCCTGACTTTCAACAGTTCATTTAGTGACAATTTGACATTACAGTGGCTCTGAAACAAGAGACTTAGGATTGTTTTTCACGCGATTCTTGCAGCATCCCCATGGTCACGTGATCAAAATTAACTTGGCAACTGGCATGTACTTACAATGGTTGCAGCAACCTGGAGTCATGTGATCCCCTTTGGCGACTTTCTGACAAGCAAAGTCAACGGGGGAGCCAGTTTCACTTAACAACCATGAACATAACAACTGCAGCGATTCACTTAACAACTGTGGCAAGAAAGGGCATAAAATGAGGCCAAACTCACTTAACAAATACTATATATCCCACTTGGTAACTTTGGGCTCAATTGTGGTCATAAGTCGAGGACGACCTGTAGTTGATGCAGTGCATGCACAGATTTGGAGTGCCACTTTTTCAGTGGGCATCAGTGTGTCGTCTCCAAGCGACTTTCTACCCACAACTGACTCATTTCCTAACCCAGAGTTTTCTTTCTGCAGGTTCTGGACTGGACTGGAGTGAATGTACTACAGCTGCTGCTTCTGCCTCAGAGGTCAGTGATCCTCTAAAGTCTGTTTCTGGGGCCAGTGGGGAGCCTGCTGAATTATCCTCCTAAAGGAAAAAGAGAGAAAACACTTGTTTTTTTTTAAAAAAAAACACATTTTTATTACACTCCTCTTACAGATAGACATATGCAGAAATCTAAGACAGGTAGTCCTTGATTTACAGCAGTTCATTTAGTGACTGGTCAAAGTTACAAAAGTTACAGAAGTGATTTATGACTGTTCTTCACATGACCGTTGCGTTGCAGCATGTCAAAAATTCAGATGCTTGGCAACTGACTCTTATTTATGACCGTTGCATTATCCTGGGAGCACACGATCACCTTTTGCGACCTTCTGACAAGCAAAGTCAATGGGGAAGCCAGATTCACTTAACAACCGTGTCACTAACTTAAACACTGCAGTGATTCAGTTAGCAGCTGTGGCAGGAAAGGTCATAAAATGGGGCAAAATTCGCTTAACAAATCTCTCACTTTGCAACATAAATTTTGGGCTCCATTGTGGTCGTAAGTCGAGGACTGCCTGTAATGGGTTTCCCTGAGAATTTGCTGGATGGAAAGAAAATAATTTGGGGCTGTGAAGCATTTATGGAGGGAAGCATTCCCCTCCAATTGATGCCCTTTTGATATCATCGGGCTACAACCGGATTTTTACCACAGGGTACGGTCAATGTTATAGCTCAACTTTCTCTCTGTGAGGCACATGAAAACTGATAAAAGTTTTGATTCCACTGTGGCAGCTGCCCTTTTGACTTTTTTGACTGTACCTGGCAGCTGCATAGCTTTGGCTACGAGTCTCATCCTTCTCCATCAGCCTGGCCATTATATTTGTTTGAGGGTGTTGATCACTGTAATCAAATTGATTTAGACAGTTTCGGATTGGAGAAAAATTACCTACCTGATATAGTTTATGGAATGTATAATCCTTTTTCAACCTTTTTCGATCCTTTTCCGCCAATTCATACTGTTCCCTGAATCAGACGCCATCTTCCCAGCTCCAAATATATCAGGTAGTCCTCCACTTACAATCATTCTTATAGCGACTATTTGAAGCCACAATGACACCGAAAAAAGTGATCCTTCACACTTACGATCCTTGCAGCATCCCCACGATTACATGATTAAAATTTGGCCAGCTTGGCAACCAATATGTATTTGCAATGGTTGCAGCATCCCTGAGTCATTGGATCGCCATTTGCGACCTCCTCAGCTGGCTTCCAACAAGCAAAGTCAATAGGGGAAGCTGGATTCGCTTAAAGACCATGATCCACTTAACAACTGCAGTGATTTGGTTAAGAGCCATGGCAAAAAAACCCCAAAAGATTGTAAAATCAACTATGACTTACTTAACAACTACTTTAATTGAGCAACAGAAATTGTGGTCCCAATTGTGGTTGTAACTTGAGGATTACCTGTACATCCAAGAGAGTCTCTCATAGGATAAAGGAGAATTGGCAGGCAGAGAACAACTTAGATATTCTTCAACAACTTTTTCCTTGAAAAATTGGCCTGCTCATGTGGGCTGGGGAATTCTGGGAGTTGAAGTCCACATACCTTAAATTTGCCAAGGTTGAAAATGCTGCCCTAGAGGAATAAACCTTAACACGGCCATGAGGAAAAGCTTCAGTTCTGTCTGTCCTGTGTTCTCCTACCACACCTTTCAAGTTTTCTTCTTATTCCCTCCTTGTCATCAGTAGCACCGAGTCCCGCTTTTGGGAGAGGGGCGGTATAAAAATCCAATAAATAAATAAGTAGCACTGGCTGATGTCTGTCTAGAAGCACTCTTAAGCCCAATGTGTGCACCACCGATCCTATACCATCTTTCGTATGGAGGCTATAGGTCTTTGCATGCTGCAGATGCACAAAATAAAGGGATAATATTCAGCAGGGCCACTAATGCAGCACTCCCAAGACATTATAGAGCAGCGGTCTCCAATCTTGGCAACTTTAAGTCCTGTGGACTTCAACTCCCACAATTCTCCAGATCACCATGCTGACTGGGGAATTCTGGGGGTTGAAGTCCACAAGTCTTAAAGTCGCCAAGTTTGGAGTCCTCTGTATAGTAGAAGCCCTAATGGTTAAACTGCATAAAACTGAAGGCTAAAGTTCAAAATGTATGAGCGAAATATTGTGTGAGGGAAATATTTTTTAAAAAGCCAGCTGAAAAGCTAGGAGACATTCTTAATGGAATAAAAATGCAAGGATTTTGGATCGACACCCCCTGGAAAACAGGGGGCTTCCAGAATTCTTTTTCATGTCTGCTACAGCTTCTCTACATACATTCTCCGCTGGCAGCTCCAAATAGTAAATATATCCCAGAGCTCCACATCAGCCTTGTATAACCTGGCAGTGTCCTCCAGATGTGCTGGGTTACAACTCCCCATTGTCCCTTAACATGCTTAACGTATCCAGAAAGCAACAGGTTGAGGAAAGTTGAACTCAATCGGATCTCGTGCAGAAATTTTCTTCTGATGACAGCTGCCATAGTGAGGAAGGCTGTTTAATCCTTTCTTCCTTCCCTAATCCATAACTGCTGTTAGCTATACAGGGGAAAATATACAGGCACAACCCAGAGGAATGTTTTCTCCTTGGCAGCTAACAGCAGCTGCTATCTCGATATGTGATTTGCAGTCTGGAATCAGCATTATCAGGGCGGTTAAGTCTGCTGCCCAAGCCTCGGTTCTAGTAAATCTACCTGTGGCTCCTATTGGACAAAATAAAAAAAGGGGGGGGGGGTGTGAGAAAAGGAAAAAGACACCTGAAAGATGTTGGGAGGAGTATTCACAGAATACTGAGGTCAATATGTGGTTGGATTGTAAGCAAGAACCATTGCTATGAGAGAGACAGAGACAGAGGGAGAGAAAGAGAGAGGAAAATAAAGCAGCCAAGAAAGAGGAGTGTGTGAGAAAGAGGAAGAGAGGAAGAGAAGGGGAAAGAAAGGGGGAGAGAAAGAGAAAGAGAGAGAAAGGGAGAGAAAGAGAGAGAAAAACAAAGCGAGGGAGAAAGGGGAAGAGAGTGTGAGAAAGAGGAAGAGAGAATGGAAGAGAGAAAGGGGAAAGAATGCGGAAGAGAAAGAGAGGGAGAGAGGGAGAGGGGAAGAGAAAGCGAGGGAGAGAAAAAGAGGAACAGAGTGGGAGA
Source organism: Bungarus multicinctus (assembly GCA_023653725.1). Lineage (NCBI taxonomy): Eukaryota > Metazoa > Chordata > Lepidosauria > Squamata > Elapidae > Bungarus > Bungarus multicinctus. The sequence goes on along the minus strand of CM042835.1, from coordinate 5,799,905 downwards.
GAAAGAGGGGAAAGTCACTCACTCTTCACAGATTGATTGTGCACTCCTGAAACTCTCTTTTGTCCTTTCTTCAGAACTGTTCTACTATTTCCTAGCCAGAAACAATGAACAAAAATCCACAAGAATAGCGTGGTGGATTAAGTTTTGGACCAGCAGTGAGAGTACCTAAGTTTTGGCTCACCCTTTTATGGAAACTCATTGCCTGACTTCTTTCAGCCAATTCTTAGAATGGATGTGTAGGGAAAAGTTGGAGGAGATAGTGCTATGATCATCATCTTGAATTCCAGGGGGAAGTTTAAAATTAGGAATTTAACCAATAAATGTATGGAAGGAAGCTGGGAGTTTGGAGAAACATATGGTAGTTTTGACTGGCATGTTAGGGCCTGCTTCAACAGTAGACCATATGTAGTTAGTGGACATTGTAGGCACCCTCAGTGGAGGATGAAAGAAACCTTGGGTGTTGGGTTTCCCAATACATAAATGCTTGATGGATGCTACTGTCTCTCTGTGGATGCTTAAAGAATGGATGGGGTCTGTAAATCAGGTATTACTGTAGTTAATCTTTTCAGATTAGTTTAAGAAGATACAATGCTAAATAGTGGGATTGAAAGATGCATGAAGGAGCTAGGAATTCCAGCTGTGTCTGGACAGTGGTTCCTTTGGTTTCCTGCTGAAGGAATGCTGACGAATCAAGACCCTTTAAAAACTGAGCAGAATTTGATGGGACTGTTTATGGTACAGCTTGCTGGGATTTTTGTTGTGTGTACACTTTCTTCCATCGTTGCTTGATGGCCAGAGATTGTTAAAAAGTGCTATATAAATAACCCCATCACCTCATGGTCACCATCCAATTATTTTGCTCAGGTTTGTAATGTTGCTAGTAATTCAGATTGAAGAGCAAGGGTGGAGAACAGAACTTCATCTGTCCAACCAAACCTTTACAATGCAGAGTTTCTTTGAAGTGGCAAGGAATATGGTCTTGGCCTCCTCTATTAGCCTCTAATCCAGAGTCAGAATAATTGGATAAAATACAGTATATTTATGCATCCGATTCCTATAGAGCATCTGTTTCATTTAGTGCCCACCGCTCCGATTCTGCAGTTCTTTCAAATAAACAGCATTCTCCTGTTCCACATTTTAAAATGCAGAGTTGCCTTTATTGAGTATTTTGCATGCACGAAGCAACAGACTGTACAGTTTTCGGAAAGTGACATAGATGATTACCAAGTGGGGTTTCCCTGCACACCAGCCTTCTGCCCAGTTTTATTGGCCTCTTGAGGAAAAGGTGTGAAGATTTAGGATGATGTCTTTGCTAAAAGTAGAAAGGATTGTCCCCAAAGCCTGCTGACATCAATACCCAAGGCAGGAATAAAGTAACGCAAAACACAGAGACCCTTCCACCCACATGTTGAAGGTTTAGCCCAGATGTTTCTCTTCTGTATTACACAGACAATGCTTCCTTCGGCCATTCACTGTTATTCTTTTGCAGCAGTCCTTGTTTTTTTTAAATATCTCCACTTCTTTAGATAAGAAAAGTACACTGAGGATAGAAAGCTTTTTTAAATACCTTCCCACTTGCACCCTAAAAAGAACAAAAAGGAAAGGGAAAAAATGATGATGTTCCCCCTCTTACATTCAGTGATGACACCCTAGTGAGTATTCTATATCAACAAAGGAAGTCCATCTTCCATTCTTCTCTCTTTGTTGCCTCAATGCCCTTTTAATTTTATTTTACTTTCTGAAAGAGAAGAGCTATTCTGATTAAATTTACCCCTTTAAAGAAAGGATTACCTCTTCCTTTCAAGGCTCTGTTAAGGTTTTCCTCTGTAACTGCTGGGAAATTAGTAAACAGCATTAAAAAAACACAGAAAGCTTTAGAATTTTAGCAAGGCTCTAGAATTAAGAACCATAATAAGAATTGTTCCTGATTTTTTAGCATCAGAGAATCCACAAAACATGCTATTAGATAATTTTATGGAAGGAAAAAATTCAAATCCTCATGGATATTGTAGTACAGTAATGAGTTACATAGCTCTTTAAACTTCCAAAGTTTTGGAGGGGTTAGGGTGCTATTAAGCATAGGTTAAGTTTGTATAGGAAGAGAACTGAAACTGCATCTTTTTCATTCTAATAGTTGTTTAAAGGGCAAAGAGATAACAGGTCAGCAATGGGAGGGATGTTGCATATTTCTAAAACTTTAATTCTCAGTGAAGGAAAAAAACAATTCTAAATAAAAGCCAGAATGTTATTTAGAACTGCAGAGGCCTTAGATTGGCAAAAACAAGAAGAATGCTTTCTCATCTGTTTTACAGGATGAATTTTAATATTTCAGCTCATCTATACACATGTTCCGTGATCATTTTTTGGGAGGGGCTGGTGCTACTAGTTCTGATTTAAATGACTCAGATAAAGGTGGATGTGATGGCTTTAGTTTAGCAAGAAAGATCTATGGATAACAGACTGGAAGGGATCTTGGAGGTCTTCTAGTCCAACCCTTGCTCGCTATACAATGTCAGACAAATGGTGGTCCAAACTCTTCTTAAAAACCTACAACTTTTGAAGGCAAGTTGTTCCATTGATCAATTATTCTGTCAGGAAATTTCTCCTTACTTCTAGGTTGGTTCTCTCCTTGATTAGTTTCCATTCATTGCTTCTTGTCCTGCCTTTTGGAGAATAGATCCACCCCCTCTTCTTTGTGGCAGCCCCTTAGATATTAGAACAGTGCTATCATGTCACCTAATCCTTCTTTTCATTAAACTGGACATATCCAATTCCAGCAACTGTCCTTTATTTGTTTTAGCCTCCAGTCCCATAATCATCATTGTTGCTAATAATTAGATAATTAGATCCTTTAAAAAAAGTCTTTCCCCATCAAAAAACCTGTTGCTGCATCCATCTTTTAATTGGATGCAAGCATCTAGGAATTTAGTCTGCCCATACAATTCTGAGTAGCAGGAAACATTCTGTCGAGCCCAACACCCACATGTGGATACTGCCTCTTCTTTCATCTTCCAAGAAGCAGACAGGATGCTCCATGCAGTGTGTATAGTTATTATCTGCATCTTTTAATTGTGTAGAAAACGGTTTTGCACTCGACTGTCTCTGAACCGCAGCTAGAAAGCTGGGTTAATTAGCACATACACACATGCGCACCTCTGTATGTTCTCTGGAGAAGAATGAAGGCCCAGAGAACAGCATGAATGGGTGCTTTCACTGAAAAGGGCTTTAGCAAACTGTTATCAAGCAGGCCCTAGTTTTGAAACAATTTTAAAACCAGTTTGTGATATAGCAGCTTATGAGAAAAAAACAGTTGAAAATCCCACTGGCTTTGAGCTCACCTAAAGAAACTCATTGAATGTTAAGCTATATATATATAAATATATATATACAGTATATATATTTAAAAACCCCTCTTTTTATCCATTATTCTCTGTGCCATCTTACTTTCCAGCTCTGATTTTATCTTCTTCCATACTTGAATACTGCTGTAGAAAAAAAGGCGTATAAATTGAAAGAATACATAAAGGTAATAGTAAATACTTTGGGCAGCCATTATATTGGAAAGCAGTTATTTTGAACAGTTACTTTTACCTGTCTCCCCTTCTGGTCTGAGGGATTTGGGGCAGGCTGCATGATAAAAACACCCCTGTTCAATTTGTGCTTCTCTATTGTGCCTAGTACAGAATGGGTGGGGATTGAAAAAAAATAACATATCCACCATATTTTTTTAAAGAACAGAGTATTTCTGTTTGGCTTGGGCTGAAAGGGGAGGGGGAGAAGGCCTCTAGAGATCAGAGAGAAAAGCATTTTTTTCACAGGCCACCCTCGCCTGGGAAGAAGCATTTTGAATCTTGTCAATCTAGGTTAGGAAGTGGGACAACACGATTCTCAAGGTACATTTAAATGACACATGTGGGCTGTGGCACTTTTACTGGTTGAAGTGGCCCTTGTGAAAACAGCACACTTCTTATTAGGTGCTTTGTACGGATTTTTTTCTTCTTTCTTTTTTTGTAAGGTGGGTGGCAGATTTGTGATAACTCAGCTCCTCTTTCCAAGCATTGGTTTATTATTAGCATGTACAGACCTTTCTTTGCTCCCTGGAAGCAGGAATGGAACGCAATTGCAGTCTCTTTCCCAGCTTCTTCTTCTTCTTCTTCTTCCTCCGTTCTGGCTTTTGTTATAATACAGGGGGAGCATCTCTTACAATGAGTGTAGGTGTGTCCTGTGTGTCGTTTTTGTGACCTAGGCACGGGGAGAAAGAAAGAGAGAGAAGGTACATATTAACCCTCCCAAGACACCCACCACGTACTTCGAGGCTAGCGGCAGTTAATTTTTGACCTCCACACGGTGGTCCTGAATCAAATAATTGCCCTCCTCTTTCTGCTATTTTCTCTCCTCTCTTTTTCACTCTGGTGGAAACCCTTCCCCCCCAACCCTCTGCCCCATACATATTCATCTATTTGCCCCACCATCAATCTGATCCCTTTCTATATCACACAATATATATATATATATATATATATATATATATATATATATATATATATATATATATATATATATATATATATATATATATATATATATATACACATATATACATACATACATATATATATATATATACACATATATACATACATACATATATACACACACACACACATCTCTCTCCTTCTCCCTGTCAGTAATATATTTCCATCACATCTTCTGTCCATCCACCACCAACCCTGACTCTTCCTTTCATATACTGGATCCAGCTTTCTTTCTGCCTTCCCTACGGCACTCACTATATACATCCCTCTCACTATATACATTCCTCGTACAACATCCCCCCCTTTAAGCCTCCTTGGTTTACTTTCCAGGATGGTGGGGGAGGGAGTAGGAGGAGGAGAGGGTGTCAAATGATGCACAAAAGAGGAGCTCACACGGGACGCAGCAATAGCCTTGACGGTGGCTTTCCTTTGCCCCCCCCTCCTCCCCCCCGGTTTGAAATATGCTGCGGATCAGGAGTTTCGGAATTAAAATAAGGTCCACTTTTGTCCAGGGAATACACGGGAGAATTGAGGAAGGGGGAATATTTAGGACCTTTGAAGTGGGAGCACTTGCGAGCAGCGTTAGGCTTTGGGGACGGGGCTGACCCTGGGCGCTCGGCGTTTCGGTTAAACCCGGTGGGTTTCATGCGGGAAGGATTGGGGGAGTGAAAGGAGGACAGTAGGACAGGGCAGAGAAGGGGCGAAGACTTGCTTTGGGCCTGCTTCCTTCTCCCAAATCGCGAAAATCAGAAAGTGGCTCTCGCTCTTATGTCGATTAGTCGGGATCTCCTGCCCGTAGGCGATGGCGGTTCGGGGCCAAGAGCTGCGTGGCCGGACCGAGGAGACCCGAAGCCTCCGTCCTCGGTAGCCCCTTCGGGGAAGCGACTGCGGCCCCCACGGCCGGTTTGCAGCCGCTCCTGGCCTCCTTTGACCTCGAGGGGGGCCGAAGGGAGGGGCGGCGGAGGGGTCCTCGTCCAGCCGGGGCGGCGGCAGCAGCAGCAGCGATCTCTCTCCCCCGCGGGTCTTTTCCGGGGATCGAGGCGGCGGTGGGCGACGAGGCCCCTGCCTGGGCGCGGAGGAAGCGGGCGGCGCGGCGGACGTAGAGCTCTCCCTGGATCCGGAGGAGTTGCTCGGCCTTGCCTTCTCTCCTCGAGAGGCACGAGTTGGGCAAACTGCGGGGCGATTCCGGGAGAGGCGAAGGCGGCGTGAACTCTGCAACGAAAGTGGGAGAAAGCGAAGGCCGGCTGGGTGGAAGCCGGTGGCGGGGAAGAATTATTGCTTGCGAAAGAAAAGAAGAAGAAGAAGAAGAAGAAGGGGGGAAAAAAACCCCGCCTAATTATGTATCCTAGGGGCTGGAGGGGGGGAGCGGGAAGGTCACCCCTTTATTATCGTGGTGCTTTGCAGTGATTATCCGTGTAAATCTCTCCCGTAATAATAAACCTGGAAGGAGCCGCGATTGGCGGCGGCGGGGGTGGAGGGGGGGCTGTTGGAGGTGACACGTTAATTTAAGGAAGCCGGAGGAGAAACTCCGCGGCGATTAACGCGGCTTATTTTTAGCGCCACCAAAGCGGAGTTTGACCCGCAAGAAGGTGTCAGGTGTGTGCGCGTGTGCGCGCGCGTGCGTGCGTGTGTGTGTTGGTGTTAATTTCTGAAGACGGAAGGGCAGGCCAAAAAAAAAAAAAAAAAGATTATTTGCTGGGAGAGAGGTGGGGGTTTCTGTAATTCTCCCTTTCCCCAATTCTTCTGCTTCCCCTCCTCTTTTTCTTACACCCACAGTAAGCTTACACCTAAGGAGTAATTGCTTTTGTCTGAGTAAGGACTGTACTTGTGCAAAGAGTGAAGAAAGAAAGAAAGAAAGAAAGAAAGAAAGAAAGAAAGAAAGAAAGAAAGAAAGAAAGAAAGAAAGAAAGAAAGAAAGAAAGAAAAGGGGGGTGGAATTGGAAGCGGAGGAGCCCTCGAGGGGGGGGGGACTGCGAGGGACGGCAAGTCGCTCGCTTGGATGTCATCTGTCAAAGCGGGGTGGTTGGAAGGAGAGAAGGAGGGGGCGGGCGAGGGGGGAGAAGCGCGCGAGAGATAACGGAGAAGACAATAAAGTGGGAATCGCAGGCTGCGAGTGACGGGAGGGGGCCAGGCGAAGAGGGGAGAGGAGAAATTCGGACCAGGCTAAGGGGGGGGGGGAGCAGCGGTCTCTGAACGGGGGCACCACAAACACACATTCACAGGCGTTGTGGGGGGCGATCGGTGTGTTTTACACACACACACACACACGCACGCACGCATGCTCTTCGCCCCCCCTTCCTTTCCCTTCTCCTTTTTTTTTTTTTGCAAAAGCCTTAAAATGATCCTCGCGGTCCTGGTCGAGTGACCGAAAGCCCACACGGCCTTGCCAGGCAGACACGCACGCACGCACACACACGTCTGGCTCCCGACCCATGCACGCACGTGTGTAAGCGCCGAAAGCGGAGCGTTGCTGGAGGGGGAGAAGGGCGAGCTGTGTCCCGTTCCCACCCCTTCTCCCACCCCCACCCCCACCCCACCGCGCCGATTGTCACTCTCGGGAGAGCGTCCCCTGTCCGGCGTGCGTCTCCCCCACCCCGCGCCCGGCTCCCTTTGCCGCTCGCCTGCCCCCCCATCCTTATCTCTCTCTCTCTCTCTCTCTCTCTCTCTATCTATCTTTATATTTTTTCTCTCTCCCTCCGTGGGGTTATGCGGAGTGTCACTCACAGGTCCTCGCAATGTTCATCCCACTACCGGTCCCCTTGGTCTTCCAAAGATCCGCCGGCCCGGAGCACGGATGGCGCCTCAAATCGCCGCTCGCCCTGCGCTCTGCAAACGGTAAGGAGGGAAGCGAAAGGAAGAAAGCCGGGCGAGAGAGGGGAAGGGGAGCCCCCCCCCCAAAGAGGGCGCGGGACCCCCGGCCCGGCCAAGAAGCCCAGCCAGGGCGGTGAAAAGGCGCCCCCAAACTCTTCCCGCCCGGCCGCCGAAGAGAAGGCGAGAGAGGAAAGGAAGGGAAAGCGGAAAGTGGCGAGGGGCGAGCGGGTTTTTATTCAGGCGGTATTGATCCGGAGTGTCACTGCTCCGTATCGAACCTCCGGCGCCGGCATCCTGCGGTCGATAGACGGAGGGGGTGGGGGGCAGAGGGGGTGGATGGTAGCAGCGGCGGCGGCGGCGGCGGCAGCAGCAACAGCGGGAAGAGCCAGCCGCCGGCCGAAGGCGCCGGTGGCGCGGTCGCCGGTCGGAAGAGGACCCGGCAAACGCGGGGATGGGGAGGGGAACCCTTCTCTGGCTGGCGGGGAGAGAAAGAGAGGTGGGGGGGAGGCCCGGAAGAACCGGCTGTTCCCTCCCCGCCCGCCCCAGCCGTCGCGATCCCAGCAGCAGCAGCCTCAGAAGTGTAATCGCGATGGTTTCCCATCCCCTTAAAAGAACTTCCCGCATCCCCCCCAGTTGTTTCTGCGAGGTTCCGGAGGTTGGAAACAAACCAAGGTTTTGACTGATCGGGGAATCGGGAGTGGTGGGGGGGGGGGGGGGGGGTTGGAAATTTGGAGGAGGGGGAGAATTTTCCGGGACCAGGGGGAATTGGGAGGGGCAGCGGTGAGGAGGCATTGTGAGATCCTAGCAGAAATCCCAAGGCCTCCCCCCCAATTCTCATTTGTTTCAGCACATCGAAATTCTGCCTCTCCCCCCCCCCCCCAATACCTGGTTGCAGGTACAACCTCCATCATGCAGTTACTCTGATCCAGTAATTTCTGTTTTAAGTTGTCAGTGGTGCTCCATCTCCCCACCACTACCGCTCTGCTTAATCGCATACATTTAGTTGACCTGCTCCTGCTTAAAACTGAGCAAGTTCTTTCCATGTTAATGATTCTCACAGATCCCTCCTCCAGTTACTTCGAAGTAAATTCTAGGCTTGTGAACCTCCATTCCTGGTCTCCATGGAGTTGCCTAGGTGGGGGCAATAAATATGCCTACTGGCTTGTGCTGTAAAGAGGGAAAAAAAACCCTTATTTCCCCCCTCCCCAATTTGCAGACGGTTTCTGGGCTTCTTGCTCTCCCCAATTTTCAAGCATTTAGCCCCCAATCCAAGGGTTTAATCTCCACACTGGATCGGAAGTTGCTTTGCTTCCTTTTGTTCAGCTGCTTCAAAACATTATGCTCAATCACTACCTCCTCCTCTTCCTCACCCCCCCCCTCATTCATAGAGATCTTGGTGATTATTAAACAGATTTTTGTGTTCCTGTACCTCCCCAATACACAATCATGGGCACTGAAGTCAAAAGATAAGCAGAGTGGGTTAAGGAGGCCAACCCTGCTGGGAAGGATGGTTGTTGGGAGACTAGTGGTTAGAGCAAAAAGCAACAGGGGTGATTTATTTGGGAACTGGAATCCCTTGAATCTATGAAAGACATTTTTAAGTGCCCTTGGGGATGATGTATCTTCTGTCTCTTAAGATTATGAGGTGGTAGGTTGGATGGGGCCTGATGGATGCAGTATGCCAGAATTGGCATTCACCACGGCCTCTCCGCTTCTTCACTCTTTTTATCTCCTGCTTCCCAAAGTGAAGAGGAGAACCAGGCATTTGGATAACGGATGCTTCTACTATTACCCAGCTGATCCTGGGAGAGTCATTTTTCCTCATAGATTGGACAGATGAGATTTAGGAGTTGCTGGGAATGGGGAAGGGTCAGAAATATGGGCAGTGGGACATCCGTGGGCGAGCGGGGAAAGAACCCTAAGAAGGTGCAAAAGGCAATCTGGGATGTGATCTGGGCGAATAAAAACCAAGAGGCAGATTGCAGAATCTGCTCTTGACACATTCCTCCTCCTCCTTCTCCTCCTCCTCCTCCTTGGCTGGCGGGGTGGGGGGTTCAGAGAAGTGGCTGCAGAGCTGGCCCTCTGTGCGCACCCCTCCCCCAGCTCTGCTGCAGCCAGCTTGGTGTGGAAATTGTATTGGTGTCAAGCCCAGTCCGTGCTAATGAACCTGGAGGTCTGGGAAGTGAAGCTTGTTCAGAAGCAGAAATCGATTTTCCAGCCTGTAGTAACTGCCCCCCTCCACCCCCATATCCTCTCTCTCTCTCTTTCTCTCTCTCTCTTTCTCTGGGTAGAGTAGTAAATGTGTGTGTGTGTGTGCGCGCACACACATGTATGAAGGTCTGTGTCCTTGGTGCCTTCTTAGGTGGGGCTGGAAATGGGGTAATCCCAAACCCCAATCAAGCACTGAAGTTGTTGCAATGAGGTGTAGGAAACTTGAGTGTTCTTTACACAGGAACAAGGGGGAGGTGAGGAGAGGCATAAGATGACTGTGACTTTGGGTACCACATTTGTAGATTCTTTTTATTTGGGGGATCAATGTTCACATTACACACAGAAGGGAAAGGGAAAAACCCAATCGAGAGAGCAGTTGAGATTCTCAAAATGTGAGGAGGACCGGGTAGTTTCTTGGTTTTGGTAACATATTTGGGGAATTCGGTCTGAAACTCAGGTCCAGATGGCCAGCCAGATATGCTGACACTGGGGATCTGTCACTCTGTTCTCTCTTGTGTTGCTGTGTTGTGGGTGTGTGCATATGTGTGCACTCACTGGTGTGTATATATATTTACAGGGATCTTTGTCACTGATACCTCATAAGATTGTGTCTTCTTAAATGTTGCATAGTTGCTTTATGCTGTGATTCATATGTGTTTTTCTTAGTCCTTTTAAAAGTGTTATTAAAAGGTTGTTTTTCTTTCCCATTATCTTTATTTTCAGTGAAAACCCCTGGTATGTTTTTAAAGAAATAACAGCTGATAGATTAAAAAATCCATATACTAAAATGTCCTTTTTGATGCTGTATTTTAAAACTTTCAGTGTTCATAATTGGATAATGCTTTTATTGCCTGGTTTACTAATAGGATAAGGTAGAAAGCTTTTAAGTTAGACAAATGTGCACTTCAAATCGTTTTTAGTATCTGTCTTTGTACATTAAATAGCCAAAATATGAGAAAGAGTGCGAGAAGAATGAAGGTATTGCAATGGAAAATAAAACAATCCTTACATCCATTGCAAAAGGATAAAAATTTAAAAGACCACCATCTATATACTTTCATCAGACTAAAACCATGCCTCCAAAATGCTTCCTTAAATGCACAGTTTTAGATTTGAGCAACCATGCCTATTGGCAGCTGTTGAGATTTAAATTTGAATTTCATCTCTACATTTTTCATTTGACTAAACTTTGATTTGGGTTCCACAGCTTTGCATCGGAAATCTTGTTTAGTTTGCTTTGAGGACTGATTAAAATCAAAACATGCCTCTATCGGGAAAAAAATTCTGAACATAAGTTATATTTTGAATTCCTTTCTACTCAGTTGACACTAGCAAGTAATATATTTGCTAATAACACACTGAGTCTTCTATAAGCATGAAACCTTTGTGAATTTGAAGGACAAATTTCCAAACGCAGAGAGAAATTGGGTGAACATGCGTTGCTTGGGATTTTGCTATGCTATTTTGTAATGAAATATAAACTTTATATTCTACACAATGCTTTATGAGAGGCTCCTGCTACTTAGAAGCTATAAAGTATACCAAAGCCAGCTGAACAGTTCAAAGACATGCTGATAACATTTGCTTCACACCACCATTTCCACGGTATGACTGCCACATGATCAAACAGTGGATGCTTTATACTTCCTGAATTCACATACTGTATGAATGCTCAGGGAACAGTTGTGGTGCTGAGTTTATACAACACACTAAGTCCTAGATCTGGGTGAAGGGAACACAACCGCCATGTTTGGTGCTCAAAGAAATGAACCATATTATAGTTTAATGATGGTCTATTTTTTTTTTATAGTAACAGCTCCCAAAACCTTTCCTTTTCTTCCTAACATTTCTCCACAAATTCAGGGTTTTCTTTTTTCCCAATCAACCAAGTGTTGATCCATTTGGTTGCCATAGGAATTGACTGACAGGGTTTGTCTCCAGAGCCTGAGGTCGTGGGCTGAGAGAGAGAGAGAGAGAGGGAGGGACTGGCCCAGAGTCACCCAGGTGGGTTTCATACCTAAGGTGGGACTAGAATTCACCCTCTCCTAATTGCCTTTAACACTAGACCAAACTGGCTCAATTCTTGTGACAAGAATTGACTGACCAGTCTATGGCCCAAAGCTGACCTTGGGTACGTTTCCCCAAACCATACAACCCCAGTTAACTTAACCAGAAACATTGTGTGAATTGAGCCGAGAAGTATCTTGAACCATGAGAAGGATTCATTGAGTTATAATTTCATACCCTGATAGGCCATTCACAGCACTGGAAAGCCATGATCTCTTCCCCATGCATATTTTGATCTGTAACTTGGTCAAGAAAGCTGATTCAAAAATGATGATAGTTCTCTGCTGTCTCAGATCCATACGCGTGTTAGCACAGAAACATTCTATACATGTGTGCATGTACACCTTGCAAGGGTCAGTTACTCTTGGTACTAGCTCTTGGTGCAATCTTTGGTATGTTACATAGGGCTGGATGTCCAAGCAATGGAATTAAAAAAAGAAAAGGATTTGGTCAATATATGGAGGACACAAGGTAGTTTGGTCAGAGGACATAGCTATATAAGCTGGGTTTTATGGGAGGAAAAGGAGAATGGCTACATTTAATAACTGTATTATTCAGCCTTGGGCTTCTGAGGATGATGAGTCAGAGAAGATCTTTCCTAAGAGTTCTCTAGCTTTGCTCCAGAAGTGAAATATTCCTTGAATTGTCCAGTGGGCTCCAGTGTAAAATGGTGGCGCTCCTTTATACAGACCAAGGAACAGACCTGGGTGAAAATCAAGGGATCTGTTCCCTTCTGCTAGCGCAGCTGGGGGCCACCATATTCATCCCTCCCAACCTTCTTGAGTGAGGAGACCGCCAGGGGCTTTCTTACGGCCACTGCACACATGAACGTGCTCCTGTTGGGTCACGGCCTGGTTGATCCCAGGCAACATGGACTCCCAAGAGGCCGGGCAGGGAGTTTGGGCGACCGTGAGCCATGTAGGGGTATTTTCCATAAAGTGGCTGCCGAGAGGCCTGCTCTCCTTTGCAAAGCTCCCTTCCTCTTCCCCCTCCCCTGCCGCCTCCTGCTGCCTCCTCCTCCTCCTCCCACCCCCCCCTTCTCCTTTCCTTGCCTCTGCTTTTTCCCTTAAATAATAATCATAAAAAGGTCAGCGGCAGGAGAGCTGCACACCCTGATTGGCCAAGCTCTGGGCCCTTTGTTCCAGCCGAGCCTCCGGGCACAGCCACGCGCCAGGGTCAGCAGGATTGGGGGGAGGAAAGGGGAGGAGGACAGTCTTCCCAAGGGACTGGCCTTGGTGATGGTGCAGAGAGGGGGTCAGTGCTGAAGCTGGTGTGTGTGTGTGTGTGTGTGTGTGTGTGTGTGAAGCAGGGGAATGAGGGCAGGGTATAGAAAATCTTCTTTTTACCGAGGCAGCTTTTCCAAGTCTCTACAGCCCTCAACCTTTGCTCGCCTTTTCCCGTCTCTGGGTCCAGCTTCCTCCATCCATATGGATGATGCACCTTTTTTTTTGCCACCATTGATGTGGTCCAGATGTCACCAGAAATGGCTGGGCCAGGATGTAAGCCAGTGCCGACAAAGGGGTGCCTCTGATCCTCCCCAGACATACCAAGCAAGCACCTCGGACACGTTTGATTCTTAGCTTGAAGTATTTAGTCCTTGTGGCCTATGTTACTCCTTCTCCTTCTGAGACGCCTTCCCACCCTGCGTTTCTCATCCCGCCTGCCTCCCTTATTGCCTTCTTTCCTTCTCCACCTCTCCATTTCATACCCGGGTCCTTTCTTTATCATGCTTCGTTTCCCACCTCATGCACGATGGCCGACTGTTCCCCATTAGAGAATAACAGAATAACAGAGATGGAAGGGACCTTGGAGGTCCAACCCCCTCTCAGGCAGGAAATCCCGGACCATTTCAGACAAATGACTGTTCGCCTCTTCTTGAAAACCTCCAGTGATGGAGCACCCACAACTTCTGGAGGCAAGCCATCCCACTAATTAATTGCTCTCACTGTCAGGAAATTTCTCCTTAGTTCTCCCTTTGATTAGTTCCCCTCCGTTGCTTTTTGTCCTGCCTAATTCTAGCAGAGTCCCGCTAGAAATCAAAGTTTCTGGATGTCTCCTTTTTCGGAGCTCCAGGATTTACACCAAGCCCTTGAGTAGGCAACTTAGAGAAATTGTGTATGTGGATTGCCAATTAACCAAGGAAAGATGGAAGAAGCTATGAGGCAGCAACTGTGGTGAAATTCCCAAGAGCAAATGCTTGTCGGTTCTTCTACCTTCCCTTCGAATCCTCCCCACCGCCTTCCGTTTTGCTGACTACACATCTTTCTCAGTGCAAGGAATCCTTTTTGATCTGAGTATCTGCATTTCCCATCTAGCTAACCCCTGCACTTTTCCGCTGTCTGATTTCGGTCTTCTTCTTTGGAGTTTTAAGCCTCCAAATTTACCCTCTGTATTTAAAAAAAAACAAAAATATGTCCTCTACCCCCTGGCAGTTAAACATTAGGTGAATTCACTTTGGTTAGCAAAGGTAAAATGGCTGCTTTCCTGATGTGAACAGAGTCCAAGCGGAATTGTCTCAAGGCTCATGAGTGTGAAAGGAGAGTCTGGCGGAGAGGAAAGGATCTTGATATGTGTGTGTGTTGCATTGGAGATCAAACCATCATTGCCAACTTGTACCTGATTGCCCATATTCATGGCTAGCTAAAACAGGATAAGCTACTTACCTGTCTACTGTATGTTACCTCCCCCCCAAATAGGTAAAAGGATAACAGTGACTTACTTTTCACGAAGGTGTTTAATCAAACTGCCTCAGATTTCAAGCCAATTGTTCTTACTTGTACAAACCAGTGTCAGGAAGCCATTAAATATGAACCTGCTTCTTCTCTAGAAAGCCCCAAGAAGCTTCCAGATGGGTGTGAACTACATTTTCTATCACCCAAGGCCTACACCAGCATCTGGAGTTTTTCACTGACCTGGAAGTTGGAATTAGTGGGGTAAATCTTGGTCTAGTGATGAAGGCACCAGGCTAGAAGCCAGGAGACTGTGAGTTCTAGTCCCATCTTAGGCATGAAAGCCAGCCAGCCGATTCTGGGCCATTCGCTTTCTCTGTGTACAACTCACCAAGCAGAGTTGTTGTGGTGGTGAAAATAAGAAGAGGAAGGAATTTTAGGTATGTTCATTGCCTTGAATCATGTATAAGAATTATAAAGGTGGGATAAAAAAGATATAAAAAATATTGCCAATGCCTTCTCTATGATTCTATGCTGGCATCTGGATGCGCCCACATAAAGAAAGCTGTAATACTGTAGAAAGTTCATAACTAGTTGACCAAGACAGATGCTGAAAGCTTATCAGAAAGAAAAATGCAAACTCACTCCCGGTACACAAATATTTGCAAATCGTCCTGGGGTGTATGATCCCTATCGATTCCACTGATGTTATTCATCCATTTCATCTTTCAATATGTACCCTGCCGTTGTGTGATGAAGTCCATGGAATTTTCATGCGGAATGCCTATAAATTCCTTGGAATAGGAATTTGTGTGAATTTCTATAGAAAATTATTACTTATTTGATTTGTATGGCCACTCCCCTCACCTATCCATTTGGGATAGGCTCACAACAAGTAAAAACAAGTAAAAAACCAACACACCGACTTATAAAAATGACCCACAATTAATTAAAAAAACCCATAACATCAGGATCAGCAGCAGAATTCATTCTGCATCAGTTCAGTACAGCTATTTTAAGAGCTCCCCACTGGGAATAGGGGCAGAGCCATATCTTCAGAAGCTTCCTAAAGACTGAGTGTTGAGGCCAATCTAAAATCCGGGAAAATGGAAGCTTTGCTGAGTGCCTGCATAGCAACAGATTGGCTGAATGGGTTGACTTGAGTTTGGGTGTACTTACGAATTGCTGTCTTTGTGTGCTATTTCTTGTGGCCAAGCCTGGCTGTTATCAGTTGGCTAAAATGGGATTGGATGGCTAGCAGGTCAGCCTATCATGGTGCGATGTGAAACAAGCCATCATATTAGTATGGTTTATTCTCTGAATGTAGCCTGTTAGTGTATATGAACAATTATGTTTGTTAACTCAAGTATTGAGTTAGGCATTTTGTACAAAACCCAGCTTTTCTGTTTTATAAGCAAAATATAAGGATAATATCTTAAATCAAAGATGTGGTGGTAAGTTGTTAGGGAACCAGACTGGTGGAGCTGTTTTTGTATATGTGGGGGGTACAAATTATATAGTGAGTGTACCTTTAAGTTGCTGGAGGTGTAAGTAATGGTTTATTGATTACATCTAATCTAGCCTGTTCGCCATTTTCATTTTGTCTTCCCTCCTTGCACGAGATACCATAGGCAAGTTTTTGAATCTGTGAAAACTATTGTGGTTGTGCCTATTAGAATAAATGTCTATGGAGATTCTCAGTCATCCAGGTCATGGTTGTCCCAAAGATGCTTTTATCAAAAGGCAACTGGACTTTCTTTGGTTTTTTTCCTTGAGAACATTTCGCTTCTCTCATCCAAGAAGCTCCTTCAGTTCTGACTCAATGACCCTCAGAAAGAGCGCTAACGACCAGGTGACTGCAAGGAATATAAATCCTGCCATTCTCCACCGTTCAGTCAGAACTGAAGAAGCTTCTTGGATGTGAAGCAAAACATATTCAAGGAAACACAAAGAAAGTCCAGTTGCCCTTTGTAAAAAAGCACCTTTGGCCTGTTAGAATAGCGAAAGCTTTAATCAAGGTTTATGTTAAAGAAAACAATGGCACACATGAAACCAGCCCAAATGAGCAGGTAGGACAGCTATGTATCTCTAGATGGATGTTTTGGCCTTAGAGGGAGGCATCAGCAAAATAATTCCTCAGTCAGTAGAATTTGCAGGGGACCATAAAGATGGGTTGCCTGGCTGAGGAGCATGGTTTCCTTGAGCCAAGGAATTAAATCTCAGATCAGAGACTGGAAGCTGCTGGTGGGGAAGAATGCCCCATTGTTAATGCTGTGTATCTCTGGAGGAAGGTCTTAAATACTAATGGCACCTGCTAAGGTTACGATGCAAGAAAGAGGAAATGGTTGCCCACATGCCTCTTTAGTGGCTTTTGACTGCTGAATATTGTCTTCCAGTTTGCCACCACTAAGAGGTTAGGAACAGATGAAAACTAACACAGGTGGGCCCTCGACTTATGACCACAATTGGGACCAGAATTTCCATTGCTATACAAGGCAGTTGTTAAGTGACTTGTAACCAAATTTTACAACTTTTATTGCCGCGGTTGTGATGGAAATCCCTGCAGTTGTTAAATGAATCCTGCAGCCATTAAGCGAGTTTGATTTTCCCTCATTGACTTTGCTCCTACATGCTAGCTTTGTTCTAGCTTTGGCTTATTTCTTTTCTTCATTTATTTAAATTTAGAGCCTGCGTGGTTCCCTGGTTGGGTCATGTTATAAATATGACATATAAAAGATAGTAAAAAGAAAAGAAAAAAAAATCATGAAATATCCCAAATGTCCAGGAAAAGCACAAGGATGAACATAACAATAAATCTTTTTTCTTACTATTATATAGTTCTTTAAGAGCAGGTAAAATTTTCTAAGTGACTGAAGGATGAGACCGTCCCTGATTGTAGTTTCTGACACCTGTGGGACACATACAGGTAGTCCTCGACTTACAATAGTTCAGTTAGTGATCTTTCTAAGTTACAACGACACTGAAAACCCATTTTTCATACTGAATGACCTTTGCAGCATCCCCACGGTCATGTGATCAAAATTTGGATGATTATCAAAGACAATGGGGAATCCGGACTCACTTAACAACTTAGTAATAGTAAGAGACTGTTACTAATTTAACACCTGCAGTGATTCACTTTACAACTGTGGCAAGGAAGTCCGTAAAATGCGGCAAGACTCAGTTAACAAATGTAACAACTGAAACAATTGAAATTTTGGGTTCCATTGTGTTTGTAAGTCAAGGACTACCTGTCCTATACTAAAAGAAACAGGAAGGTGGGGAAGGGGAAGGGGAAAGAGAAAGGGACGAGTGTTTGAGCATAACATTGCTTGTTTCTTGGCTGAACTGGTAATGCTGGTTTGTCTTCTCGTTCCTGGGAGACGGTGTTTGTTTATTTTATCAAATTGGAAATATCCCTCTCAGACCAACAGGTTGTGTCTTCCATTGCACCTGATGTGAGCAAAAGTGATACCTTTCAACTCTACATCCCGGTTAGGGTTAGGGTATGAAATAACTTTTATTAGAGATGACATCTGAATGTTGCTCTTCCTCCAAGGATCTTCAAAGCAAGAGAATGTATGCAAATTCCCCCTTCATGTATCATTTGCAGGGTGGATAAAAATCAATGATTTTTTTAAAAAAATAAAAAAATCAGATTTTTTTTATTTAAATTGGATTTTCTTGATTTAAATTGGATTTTTTAAAAATAAAATGCTTTTTGAGGAAAATATATTGCCATCCAAAGATTATTCCATCATGAAATTATTAAGGTAATGATTATTTTTCTCCTTCCTAAGTACAACAGAAAAGTTGTCCGAATATGAATGATTAACCTATTAAACTGGGGATAAAAAAACTAACATGAAAAGTTGTTATTCTAAAAATCTTCATCTACTTGCATATTAAAGTTATACCAGCAAGAATTAGTCTTTATGTAAAAAATTATGATTTAAATCAAACCTTACTGACTAGTGATTTAAATTGTGATTTAAATCGGGAATTAAATCAGTTTGATTTAAATCAAATCCACCCTGATCATTGGTCGTCGCCACTTTTCCATCCATCCACTGCTTCCAAAGCATTTCTATGACATGCGGAAAATAACCCATCTCACAAGCATGAGTGTGGCCAGGATGAAAATCGTGACGTGTTTCTTGACTGTCCCGCATAAATAGTGAATATCAGCAAATGTTGGTTATACCAACTTTTGTAATTTCTTGGTGTTGTAATCAAATGGGAACAGGTCATTTTGGAGAAGAATTCAGATTGTGAGGTCTAACACAAGATGTACAGTAGCACAAACAGGTGGTTACTCTTCAGACAAGCAAAAAAAAAAAAGGCTATTTTTTAATGGTCTGGAATCTCCATAGTAACTTTCAGCCAAATCCTCTGTATATTTATTTAAAATAAAGCTTGACCGGTGGAATGGAAAAGATTCTTAAGTAAGCACACAAAGGATTGCAGACTTGACCCTACGTGTTATGAAAGTTATGAATGCCTTATAGAATAGTGTAGAGCGGAAATATATTTTCAGGCAAAACAGATATATTGATAGGGCTTTACTCTTCATCAATTCCCTCTAAAACAGCCCCCCACCATATTTACCCCACCTTTCTCCATCTACCCATACACACATACCCTCCTGACCCTCAAGACTGGAAGTAAAGGGCAGGGCCACTTTTGACTCAGGCCCTTACAAAAGTGGTCAGCTTAAATGCCATGTATTTGCCAAGGTGAAATCTTTCAGTGCTTGGGTTTAGGCAAGCTGCTTATTCTTGATAACTTTCCCTCCCTGATTTGCACAGTATAGAATATTGAACTAACTTTAGTGGTTCCTAAAACACTGTATGTTAAGACAAAAAAAAAAATGTTTGTGAACTCAGCTTCTCAATGCTAAACTCCCTTCAAAGCCCCTAAATCTTCTCCAAATATACATCGGTATTCAGAGGCATTAAAAAAAATAGCTTAGATGGGAAGGACAAAGGACAATGAGATGATGGAGAGAAGAAGCCAGAGAGGGAGAAGGGAAATATTTTTCACAAGCTGTGGTGGAGGGATATGTACAAGTGTGGAAGGAAAAAAAAACCCTTGAGATTTTCTATCTGACCTGTTAAATTGAAACAGCAAGGATTTATTTAGTTTTTTTTTTTATTCATTTAAAACATACCCTGGGCCTTTCCATCAAAGTAAACCCTCAAGGCAGCTTACAAAAACCTAAAAGAACCCAGTGTAAAATCGCATAAATATGCAACTAAAAAAAATATAAAATGCTACTTGGTGACAAACAGTGTCCAAGAAATATAACATTGGTTTTAAATGCTGTTCAAATGGGTATTTTTTTAAAAAAAATTGCATTTCCCAACTAGAAAGCCGACCGTGGTGAAGGCCCAGGAGGATATGGAAGCTCTGGGTATGCTGGAGGCAAGAAACTTCTCTAGCTGGTCTTCCCTAAAGTTTGGAAGGCTTTGTGGCTGAATAATTAAAATGTCTCCCGTTCTTATATGTAACTGCTTGTCCTCCCCTGTCCTCCAAACCATTCGGATTTATCTGAGTGTGAATGCAATGGAAGCCTAATGATTGAACAACATGGAGAAACTGAGCCAAGAAAAAAAAACCTCCGAGACAGATTTCCCCAATCTGATGCCCTGCAGATGCATCAGATACCAAGAGTCATGCTAGTTAGGGATTTGGGAATTGGTAACTTGGTCAGATTTAGAGGGCATCTGCTTGAGGAACTTCTCTGGATGAAAGGCAAAAACAAACAAACTGTGGTTGTGGCACCTCAATATTTCTGTGGCATCAAGTCCAAGTGAATTGCTTTTTTGGACTGTTCCACTCTGCAGTAAATCTGGCTAGGGTTGTTGCACAGATGCTTAGCTTGAGAATCATTACATTTTGTTAAATGTCTGTATCACTAATAGTGTCTGATAATGAAAAGAAAGAAAAATTAAATACTCTTCATTTTGAAAAGTGCAGAAATAGAAAGTGTCTTATATTAATTATTGTTTTTGTGAGGGTTTTTGTTTGTTTATTTCTTTGCATGGAGAAACATGGCTGCAAATTCCTATTCACTCAGAAAATCTCATTGAGTGACCTTGCGCCAATCTTAGGCTAAGTTCCCTGATAGGTTTTTATCCAGGATTGGATGGGAGAAACTTTATTATATTTATTTTATTTTATTTATTTTGTCAAACAATTATTAGATAACAGGTATAAGTATAAACATGGTTATAAATACATGAAATAGATACGAATAAGAAAAAAAGAAACAATAGGACAGGGACGGTAGGCATGTTTTGGTGCGCTTATGTACGCCCACTACACACCTCTTAGGAAAGAGGACTTATACAAACTGAAGTAAACCAGGCCACTAGGGATATCCAACCTTGGCAACTTTAAGACTTGTGGACTTCAAGTCCCAGAATTGGCTGGGGAATTCTGAGAGTTGAAGTCCACGAGTTTTAAAGTTGCCAAGGTTGGACACCCCTGCAGGCCACATCCCTTGGCAGAATATAGATATGTTCACCAGACAAAGCACCTTTGATGCTACACACAAGCTTAGGCCATAATTGGAAGGAAAGACCAGAAGCTTGAAATGTAGCACATCAACATTATTTTGAGTGTGTTAAAACCTTGTGTGTGTCTGGTTTGCTTAGTAGTTGAAGCAATTAAGTAATGTCTTAAGAGCCGTTGTCTCTTTTGTATAGGCTGGTATTTCTCAACCTTGATATCTTTAAGACGAGTGGACTTCCAACTCCCAGAATTCCCTAGCTAGCATGCTGAAAATATTGGGAGTTGAAGTCCACATCTTTTAAAGTTGAGAAACATTGGTCTAGGCACAGAGACAGGGAAAGAAACTTCTGCAAGATGGCTACATCTTTGGATTTCAGGCTCTGAAAATGAAGGAAATTATATACTTGGCATTTCCATAGTAAGAAGCCAATGCTTCTAAATTGATTTGGTGAGAGTTGGGGTGCCATTATAGATCTCAACTTACAGCCATTTGTTTAGTGACCGTTTGAAATTACAACAACACTGAAAAAAGTGACTTATGACCATTGCAGCATCCCCACTTGATTTGGTCACGTGATTAAAATTCAGGTGCTTGGCAACTAGCATGTATTTATGACAATTGCGCTGTCCTGGGGTCATTGTAACTTTCCCAGCTGGCTTCCGACAAGCAAAGTCAATGAGGGAAGCCAAATTTGCTTAATGGCTGCAGTGATTCACTTACCAATTGTGGCAAAAAGGGTCATAAAATGGGGCAAAACTCACTTAAGAACTGTCTTGGGCTTAGTTGCGGTTGTAAGTCAAGGACTACCTACATGCAGAATTACCAAATTCAGAAACCCTCCTTGGTGACTCTCGCCATCCTGGAAAGAAAGAAAGATTTTAGTTGGGAACAGAGTAAGAGATCACTGGAAGGGTTGCCACAAACCAGCAGCGGTTTCTTACTTTGAATGTTCACGACCGGCAAAAATTTCTCTCCTTCCCTTCCATTCTTGGGCTGCTGCAGTTCTGGTTTTCAGTAGATGTGTAGATTGAGACTTGTCTATGCTGATCATCCTCATCTCAGCTTGTTGCAAACAACTCTTTGTGTCCTGTCTGGTGATTATAAGCATCTATTTTTTAAAAAGTTGACTGTATAAACCGTGTATTGGTCCAAGGGTTGGCTTACAGACTTTTCTTTTAAAAAGCAAACAGCCAAATCGAACCTATAGAGAGTTTTTGGAAAATTGCATTTCACTCTTTTCCTCAAGCAGGACAAAGAGAGGAAGCGGAGGGGGAGAGGAGAGAAAGAAAATGAAAGTGAGTGATCAGTCCAAGATTTGGCAAGCAATCATATTTTAGTCCCTCTCTCTCCTCGTTATTTAATGAGGTCGGAAGTGAAGCTGCTTAATGAAGTTTAACAGGATTTTAATTACCAGCAACTCAGTGGAGACTGACTTCCAGCAGGGTGATGGGGGTGCAGCTGCCTTGCCAGTTGTAGAAAAAGCTGCCAGGAGAGAATTTGGGATAGGAAACAAATACTGTTCTTTTCGGAAAGCTTTTTCTGTCCTCATCCATTCTCAATTACAGCTTCCATTTTATTGGTTTCTTCAAAGCAGTAATTCTCAATGTTTGGCCATTTTAAGATACATGGACTTCAACTCCCAGAATTCTGGCTGGGTGGGGAATTCTGGCAGCTGAAGTCCACACAGCTTAAGGTCCTGGACAAAGGGAAATGGTGGATTTGGAGGGATGAGAATGAGATAATAGGGGAGACCATTCTTTTGCTCTTGTGCAACACCTGTATGTATAACGATTGTAGGAGATAAATGTTAAGGAGAATTTCATAGTTTACAGTCAGTGTCATTTCCACTTGTCAGTGTCAGGTAGAAATGAGAACTTTTAAGACCAGCCCAGAGTACCGAATTCATTTTTCCTTGGTCCAAATTAGAAGAATTCCCCTCAGCCTCAGTTTTATAGCTTAATAACATAGGGAAGCATATTCTGTTATAAAACTACATCTATTCCAGAGAAATCTTATTAAAGTTGAAGGCGTTGTTTTGTAATAAATGGATCATGGTTACGTTGAAACTGAATGTCTTATCATGGTACAAATGACAAGGACATGAAGATTCAAACGCCTTGTAATCAAAGAACATTTGAACTGAAGGATCTGATCCTACATAGCAGGTAGTACTGGAAATTTTGAATTCATCTACATCTTTGTGGTGATTTTGACACTTGGGAGATAATGCCGGTCTATTGTATTATATTCAGAGCTGGTTTGTTGTTGTTGTTGTTGAAAAAAAGCTTTATTATAAGCATGTCATCGCTTTACATTCTTCAAGTGGATGATACAAAATGAAAAACATAAACACAAAAGAGTGAAATGCTAAAAGCAAATAAAAAGATGAGGCATAAAAACACCACAACAAAGAACTTTTGAAGAGACCTCTTTCCTGTAGTAACAACTTTTAATAGGTCTTAGCTTCTCTTGGTTTTTGCGGTGCCAGTATATCCAGAGAAAGCTAATCTGGTGTAGTAGTAGCAACTGGGAGGCTGGAAGTTCTAGTCCAGTCTTAGGCACAAAGACAGTTCTGTGACCAAGAAAACCAAGGGACTAATTCAGAAATCAGCATTGACTTGAAGGCACAGGAAAAAAAAATTACTGTATATCCAGAGATTCTGTCTGAACTTCATCCTTGGTGACTTCCTGAAAGTAAGGATTTCTTTCTTTGCTCACAACACAGAGACATCAGGGATCTCCTAGCAGAGTGGGGGGACATAGGCTATAACCCCCTTTGTTATAGGAGGAGGTGTTACCATGACCCCCCCCCCCAGCCCTACTCCTGACCCCCTGAGGGTAAAGCATCCTCACCTCACAGCATGATTTCTAGCAGCTGACGCAGGCCTGATGGACAGGTCTGGCAATTGGGCAAATTGTATGTAGGGGGAGTAGGAATTGCAAGCAGCTTGAGAGGACCACTGGATTGGTTTCCAACCCAGAAACTCGCCCTCCCAAGCACCCTGGATATTTGGAGCTTTCCAGTCTCGTCCATGGTTCTCCAAAGTGAGTTGAAAGCCCTAGCCAGATGGGGAATAAAATGCATTTTTCTACAACGCCCAACAGCTGCATTTATACAAATGCTAGATGAAGCTAAGGTGAGGTTGAGTCATTTGTGTTCAGTATGTTGGGGGAAGCCATCCATCCTTAGAATGTCATCGAATTGGGCTGTCACATTCATCCATAACATGGTTTAGTGATTTGGGTAGTGCCTGGTAGGAATCACCATCAGCAAATGTGCTTTGTTAAGTTAAGCCAAATTTAAAATGTGTTGTCAGAACCCAGCCTTGCTCTCCTTGAATACCCCTGAAGACCAGGGCTGTTACAGGTAGTCCTTAACTTACAACAGTTCATTTAGTGACCGTTCAAAGTTACAACGGCACTGGAAAAAGTGACTTATGACAGTTTTTCACACTTACTGCCTTTGCAGCATTACCCATGATCACGAGATCAAAATTCGGATGCTTGGCAACCGCTTCGTATTTATGACCTTTGCTGTGTTCCAGGAGGGGTGTCACGTGATCTCCTTTTGCGACCTTCTGACCAGCAAAGTCAACGGGGAAGCCAGATTCACTTAACAACAGGGTTATTTGCTTATCAACTGCAGTGATTCACTTAACAACTGAGACAAGAAAGGTCGTAAAATGGGACAAAACTCACTTAAGAAACTTTAGCCACATAAAGTTTGGGCTCAACGGTGATTGTACGGTGAGGACTCCCTGTATTGAGAAGAGAGAGAGAATTGTTAGACGTTACGGTTTGTAGGTTTTAATCCTGACAAGGCCACAAAATTGGGAGACTAACTGAAGGTGGCAGAGAGAAGAAAATAGACATTTGAACCCTGGGCCCTAATTTCCCAGCAGCTTCTCTCAGCCAAGCTCAGTTTAAATAAAATTTAAGAACAAAAAAGTACTTTCTTGAGTGGCTTTTATTGATTTCCATAATACTGTGCCTGAAAACTCCTGTGGGGTGCTCCATAGTTGAAAGGAGCCAACAGGTGGTAATAAGAGCTTGGTGACCCATTTCTCCTGGTTATGTTTATTATGTCGTTATCTTCTGTTTTCCACCATTCTGGATGACCGATAAAGGCCATCATGACATCATATGCACCATGAGGCCATTGCGCAAGTGACACGAATCAAATAATGACATCATAAATGTGCACAGTGACATCATGAGTTGGGTGACATTGTGCTTCCCACACTCCCCACAGGCACCCATAGTCTGCCTTAGTTAACCTCTCCGCCCCTCACAAGTAAGTGATAAGACAACTGAGAAGGTGAAAAAAATGTATAATTTGATTTTTAAAATAACAAGGAGTCTTTGTTACTGCAGGAATGGCAATGGTGTGCCCTTACTTTTAATTTTTAATTTATTTTATTTATAAAATGTATTGACACATCCCTCTTATCACTCTGGGCAGTTGGTGCAATTAATAGTGATGCAATTAAGATAAAAGCTGAATAAGAGAAAAGGAGGAGGAAGCTTTGATTGAAAATGTATTTGAGGTGCCAATGTAAATCCAGGGAAAGTATGAAAAGACTTTACTTATTTATACTGATTTATATAGCTGCTTATCTCACCAACATTGATAGTCCTTGACTTAACAACAGCTCGTTCAGTGACCGTTCATAGTTACAACGGCACTGAAAAAGGTGACTATGACTGCTGACCGCTGCAGCATCCCCATGGTCATGTGATCAAAATTCAGATGCTAGGCAACCGTCTCCTATTTAGGATGGTTGCGGTATCCTTAGGTCACGCGATCACCTGTTGCAAATTTCTGACAAGCAAAGATTCACTTAACAACGGTGGCAAAGAAAGGTTGCCAGACGGGGCAAAACTCGCTTAACAAATGTCTCACTTAGCCACATAAATTTGGGGCTCAATTGAAGTCGTAGGTCCAGGGCTATCTGTACAGTTCTACGTGCCCGTGTGGTGTCGTAGGGATGAAGGTCTCGGAGCAGAAATGGAGAAAGGCCGGTTCACCCTCAGCCGTGATATCTCCACTGGGCGACGTTGCACCATTCGCTTCCACACCCCAACCTACTTTACAGGGCTGTTCTGGCGGGGAAATTGGAAGGAAAAATGTTGCCTCGAGCTCTTCTGAAGGAAAGGTAGGATATAAATCTAAGATGGCGATGATTTCTTGTACACTAATTGGACAGCAATAAAAGCAGGCTGGGAAGAGCTGGGGAAACATATCTGCGGTCAATGGAGGGAGATCTTTCAGGAAACTGTGGGACAGGAGGTTGAATTGGGAGGGGAGAGAGAGAGAGAGAGAGAAAGAAAGAAAGAAAAGGAGGCTGCCTGGAATTGGGGCCATTCATTCAAATCATTCGAAGAGATAAAGCAGATATTCAAGGGGGACAGCAGAAGAGGTCAGAAGCAACAGGTGGTTGGGAAAACTGGGGTGGTGCTGGACTGGGTCTTGGTGATGCTGTCTCCTGCCGGAGCTTCCCAAATTAGAATTTGTCTCTCACAGTTGCCTCTGGAGACCACCTGTCCCCATCCTATATACGGGTAGTCCTCTTGATCACAATTATGTCCAAAATTTATGTTGCTAAGTGAGGCAGTTGCTAAGCGGCTTTTGCCCCGTCTGATGATCTTTCTTCCCACCGTTGTTAAAGTAGATCACCACAGTTGTTAAGTGAGTAACACGGTTAAGTGAACCCGGCTTCCCCATTGACTCTGCTCGTCAAAAGGGGATCACATGATCCCGGGAGACCACGACCGTCGTAAATGGGAGTCAGTTGCCCGGCATCTGACTTTTGATCACAGGATCATGGAGATGCTGCGACGGTTGCAAGTATGAAAAATGGCCGTAAGTTGCAACTTCAAGCGGTCACTATAAGCGAATGGTTGTAAAGCCGGGGACTACCTGTATTCCCAACCCTCTGTATTCTTCTCTGCCGTTGCTCCCAAATGATTAAGTGACCTTGTAATGTAGTTGCTGAGGTATTTTTGGTGCCTCGGGTTCAACATCCTGATCGCACCCCATCCTTCCCTGGGGTTACGGTGCCATTATAAATTAAACAATCACCGTCTGCTGCCCTTTCACACAGCTGAATGCATTAGGCAACGGCCTCTGCTCAGCCTAAATGGCTTCTCAGGAGGACCAAACTCAAACCAAGCCGGCCCAGGGCTGTTCTCCACACCCTGAGTTTCTTGGGGATGATGCCCGTTGCGTGTCCAGAAGGAGCAGAGGTTTCTCCTGGGGAAGAAGGGGCCAGTGTTGATTTTGGGAGTCAGCAGGCACTGGGGTGAGGGGTACAGCTCCGTGTCTCTGGGTTGGATGAAGGCTGTGGGAAGCAGGAAGGAGGAATCGGGGTGCAGTGTTCCCACCCATCTGTTGTAGGCGTTTGTATGACCTTGGCGGGGTTCTTCCACGGTGGACGGTGGCAGTTACTGATTTCTTTGTCAATGTCTACAAAGGCTAGCGAGGAAGGTTTGGGGGTTATCTCTTGGTTCTCCACTGTGTGCTTTAATTTAATGGGGCTGGGGGCGAGGGGGGAGAGTTGGGTGAAAGGAAAGAAACCCAGCTGTTCCCCCAGGTTTTGTTGCTGTTATTGCTTTTAAAAAATTATTATTACTATTATAGCTTTGGCAAGGCATGCTGAGAACTGCGAAATTGTGACACAGAGAGAGAGAGAGAGAGAGAGAGACCAGACAGGGTGGGTATGTCACCTCCCCCCATTCCAAGCACCCCCCCCCTCCACACAAGTCTGCTGCAACGCAGAAACCAGGGAATGGAATAGGAAAGAAAATGAAATGCGTCTGAAGCGAGGAGAAGGGAGAAATCGCTGGGTGGAAAAGGTGTGGGGGGGAGGGAGGGAGGGAGGGAGAGAGAGAGAGCCAGCAAGTGAACGAGAGGCCTGGCCCTGCCGTAGCTAGCAGTCCCCTCTCTCCCCCCGCAAAGTATCGATCGGGCAGCCGTGGCTTGAAACCATTTTCATTGTCAGGCGCTTGGGCTGACGGATGCCCCCCCCCCCACAAAGCGCAGCCGCTGGGGGATGGAAAGGGATGTTGCAGCTCGGGGGCCGACTCCCCACGCCCCATTATATTAATCCTATTTATCATCCTGGCTTCAGTTTTATCCTTCCAAAATAATATCTCACTGAGAATTCCAGGGTCCCCTTCTGTATTTCTCTTTCTCCCCTGTCCCTCTCCATCCCCCCCCCACCCCCCCCTTTCCGTTCGTTGAGTAGAAGCATTGTTCACTATAAGGTGCGCCCCTCCCCACCTGCCCTTCCTGTGTTTCTGAAATTCCCCTTATCATCCTGGGGGCACCCTCCAGATCCCTCCATGTAAATTAGTTGCCTCCTTAGAGCACATTAAGCATCCTTCCTTACTTCTGGGCAGAGCTATTCAAGAGTGGTGGAGAGGTTGGGACATGCTGTTTCCCACACAACTACACACAAACACACACACACACACACACACACACACACACACACGGAGAGGGAGGGAAAGAAGGATAGACTCTTTCAGGGCTTCAGATCCTATATGATCCTAATCAAGTCTGGAGACTACAAGTATAAAACCAGGAAATAATTCACAGTAAAATTAATCTGAAGGCAGGCGTGAGAAGATTCAGAGATGTTTTCTGTCCCCACCACAGATGATGATACGATAGAGTGTCCAGTACTAATCCTGCCCAGTGTGAGAATGAATATGTAACTTGACCGAAGATTTATGGTGTTGATTCTGTGCGTAGAGTTCAGGGGAAGATTGTGCCGTGCTTCCAGGCCTGGGTTAAAAAAAGGAGCACCGAGTGCCGAAGCTTTGTGAGGACTTGGGGAAAACAAATAAATGTTGGAAGACATTAAAAATGGAGGTTTTGTAAAAGCAAGTTTGTGACTTGAGAAGAAAAGGGAAACACTCAAGGATCGTCCATGTGGAGACAAGAGCTTGTGTCCCGTAGTGTCGTTTTTGACAATCGGTGGTACACACTGTGTAGAGATACAACTATTTACAGCTCATTTGTGGCATGATTAAGCGTAGACAGAACTGAAAAGAAGGGATCGGTATTGTATTGTCAGCTCACCTTTTTCTCCACCTTCAGAAAAGTTCTCAGCATGGATTGTTTTAATGGGATAACAATACAGTCTTCAAATAATTCAGGAAATTTACATCCTTACCGAGGAACAGAGGTCAGCGTCCAAACTCACCTTTGAACCAGAGAGCACTTGTGTGAATTGACTCTGAAACATGCTTCTCCTTTCACACAGCATTTTTGTGAAAATTCTGCATAGGAATTCTTTATTGATTTACTTTGCAAGATTTTCAATTTGTCCCAGTGCTGGTAAACTCTTAAGTAAAACAAATGTAAACAGTTAATACAATGTCATAAAAAAAAATCCACATGTTCTGTGCCTCTTTTTCCTCTTTTATGATGATGTCCAGCTAAATTCTGACACTGGCCTTCATTGTGATGTACATTCCCCCGATTTCATACCACATTCATTCATTCTCCCTTGAATGTATTGTAAAACAGGTGGCCCTTTTGAGTTCCCTCCTTCATTTGCAGTGGTGCCGATGACATCGTCAAAACACCTTTTTTTACTTGGCAATTATTCGCTTGCACACAAAGACCGTGTCTGTGTCTGGCACTCTCCTAGCTCCACAGACAACGTCCCACAGACACGTCGTCAAAACACGTTGTTACTTTTACTGTGCGAGAGAAGGTACAAAAATGATTTTTGTTCACTCCCTATGAACACAAATGTAGATTTCTCTCTCCCTCCCCCTCTCTCTCTCTCTCTCACTCTCTCTCCCTCCCTCCCTCCTCCCTCCCCCCTCTCCTGTATGCAGCCATTCAACTCACACAATTTGTGTACTTACAAGAAACATTTGCCTACTTTTCACCACATTTTGAAAGCACATCACAATGAGGAAAAAATACTTTCCTCCGTTAATATTTTTTTTTTTAATTATTATTTTAAAGAAAAAAGAATTGAGGATTTGCGAGAATAGGCACGACATCGACAAACAACCCAAAGTCCTGAATCTAATATAGGAAGAATGTGGGATTGTTACGTCTTAAGATCCTTTTTTTTGTTAAACGGAATTTATTGTATGTGCTCAGCCCCCAATCTTCCCAATCCATTGTGTCTTCATGGCTGAGATTTTATGGGTGTCTCACAAGGAATGAGTCACTGTCATGTATTCACTCTGGTCATTTCTAGAACTGGGTACCGATAGGCTGAGTTGGAGACCCTTCTAATCCAAGTGATTTCGGGGTGGGGGTGGGGGGCGGGCTGCGGTTTATTCTTGGTAAGGGGAAAAGCACTTAGATCACGTTTAGACTCAATCTTTATTACTGAGCCGAGCCCTGAAACAAGAGTGCCAATTCTTGATTCTGATTAATGTCAAATTATCTGTGTTTCACCGTCATCACATATATTCCCCCCCCCCCCCAGTGCAAACATAGCCTTAGAATTTATCTCCCCGAGGAATCAACGTTCGTTATTTGTTATTCCTCTAGTTTTAAAATAAACAGAGCATTTCACAGAGCCTTGGAAAAAAGAAAAAGACATGTTCTTTATAATTATTGACAAGGTGCAAACGGGAAAAGCGCGCAGAGAGAGATTAAAAAGAAATCTAATAAATGTCATTTATACACAACACCCGGCAACTTGATGACCCCTTTTCTTTCTTCGGTCTTTCGTTACTATATAAAAATATTGCAGAAGGGAGAGAAAGGATCAAAAGTATTTTTACAAAGGGAAGAGCAGGAAAGACTCAGGGAGAAGCCAAAGAGAGCCTGAAACACAAATGAGGCTTTTCTCCACTTAGTAAAACTCCTTTAAAAAAAAAAAAACTGCTCTGGATTTTCATATATCACGGTCCTTCCATGTAATGAAGCTGGAATTGTTTGAGGAGCAATCAAAAGCTTATAATCCAGAGCACGGGAAGGAACCCTAAATAAATTAAGCAGGATTGCTTGACACAGAACAGGCTTGTCCCAGATGTTAGGCATACTCAAGACAGAATATAAGGGAAACCATTTATGTTTATTACTATAAGAAGAGGCTAACACAGGTGTAAAAAAAAAAAACTCACGTGCATACAGGTTATCTTTGACTTACAGTCGTTCACTTAGTGATCGTTCGAAGTTAACAACAACACTGAACAAAAGTGACTTATGACCGTTTTTCACACTTATGACTGCTGCAGCACTCCCAGGGTTCCATGATCAACATTCGGATGCTTGGCCGCTAGTTCATATTCATGACGGTTGCAGTGTCCCGAGGTCATGTGATCACCTTTTTGCGACCTTCTGACAAGCAAAGTCAACGGGGAAGCCAGAGTCACTTAGCAACCAAGTGATTCACTTAACAGCTGTGGCAAGAAAGGTTGTAAAATGAACAAAATTCACTTAAGTGACTCATTTAGCAATACCAGTAGAAGTTTGGTGGTCATAAGCCTGTATAAACGCATAACACATGAGTGTGTTTGTGTGTGCCAAATGTGTGTGAAAAGGTTGGGAACTAATGTGAGTGCAAATGGGAGAAAACATGCGTATGTGTGCAAAATGAAGCATTTTGCATATGATATATTCACCCAAAGTGTAATATGAAGATGGATATATTTCCTTCCTTATTTGTTTTGTCTCCTGGGCCCTTAAAATCCTGCTCAGCTTCATGGTAAGACTCTTCCAAGTTCTATAAGTCCTTTCAAATTTATCTTGGTTGCATTAAGGTCTAGAAACCAGCTGTTCCATAGGTATACGGCTGAAATCATCACTGCTGGCTTATTGACAATATAATAATTGTTAATATTCTTCTGTACCCTGATATAAAAAAGCCAATGCTTGCATCAGTTTTCCTGAAACTGATGCACTCCTAATGTTTGGATTGCAGTTCCCATCATCCCCAAACAGCATAACAATACACCTGCAATGCATCACACAACATTGAGGTTATTGAAAGGGTGCATATTCCACTTATTACAATTTATGAAAAAAAAATGTATTTCTCCTATCATCCCTCTTTAACAGCTGAAGAGCTTTTTTATAGGCCTGCAATTCTAGCTAAAACACTCCTAGTTGCCAATTATTTTCTGCTTTCTCATCACGATAACCATGTCTCCCTTTTGAAATAACTACATCTCTGCAATTTCATTTTCCACATCCTCTTCATTGTCTCTTTCCGTAAGATCTTCCATGAACATCTCAACCTTCTCCTTTTTCTGAATACTTTCTTCCAGGTTAATTCTCTCTCTATCTTTGTTGTTGCATATCTCATAACAAACCGTTTTGATTTCCCCTTCCACTCTAAAACTTTTGGGCAGAGGCTCGTGTCTTCTCGGTGCTAGATCTAACACCTCCCAACTTGGTGGTCCTACCTGCTTCAAGGCAATGTGGCTTGGTCATTTAAATATATGGAATGGTGCCTGCTTTTATAGAGGAGTCATTATACCTCAAAACAGTTGGCATTCTGTCTTTGCTACTACATCAGAGTAGCAGCATAAGAGAGTTTGAGATCTTCTAGTCCAATTCCCTGCTCATTTCAGACAAATGGTTGTCCAAGCTCTTCTTAAAAACCTCCAGTGTTAGAGAAGCCACAATTTCTGAAGGCAAGTCATTCCATGAATTAATTTCTAACTGTCTGAAATTTTATTCCTTAGATTGTAACAGATGTAACAGATAATCAGAGTTGGAAGGGACCTTGTAGGTCATCTAGTCCAAACCTTCCCTGCCCAAGCAGGAGACCCTACACCATTTCTGACTGATGGGAGTCCAATCTCTTCTTAAAAGTCTCAAGTGATGAAGCTCCCACAACTTCCGAGGGCGACTTCTGTTCCATCGGTTGATTATTCTCCCTGTCAGAAAGTTTCTCCTTATTTCCAGGTTGAATCTCTCCTTGTTCAGTTTCCATCCATTGCTTCTTGTCCTGCTTTCAGATGCTTTGGGCTCCCTCTTCTTTGTGTCAGTCCCTCAAATATTGGATCCTATGCATCCATATAGATCCTATCCTATGATCAATACTACTTGATATTATTGTTGTTCAGGAATTGTGTCTGATGCCAGAAATTAATGCTGTTTCCAGACCTTCATCTCCTGCCTGTGAGGCCCACTAGTCGTGCCCTTAACTGTCTGTGGAAACTCTTCCAGACTAAGAACTAAAAACTAACTCCACTAGTTTTTGGTGTCATTCAGTCAGGGATTTTTTCTGCATTCTTAGTGTACTTGCTCAAGTGGAGATATGTTGTAATAAGAATGCAGAGGCCAAAGATAGCATTAGTTCAGCTAATCTAGGTTAAAGTGAGACCCTCCCCCCCCCCCACAATCTGCTGGAATTGCAGTTTCTAGAATTTCTGCTCCTGAAACAACCAGAAAAAATATGGAGAAAAGAGCCACAAAAAAATGAACAGGAGCCTAGAAAAACTCTCCTATGTAGGCATTTTATAATACCTTAAGAGGGCTCATAATATTGAATTGAATTGAATTCTTTATTTTCATTATACGTATACACACAGTATACATACAACGAAATTCACATAACACCCAGAGACCAGACTCAACATAGTAGAAGCTTATACAAATTTTGCATAGTATGGGGAAAAACGGATGTGCTTATGTTCCCTCCTTTTATAACAGAGTCCTCCGCGGAAATTGAATAGCGAAAAATTCAGGACAGACAAAGGCACTTGTTTTCACAACAGACAGCCACAGAGTTAACCTATAGAATCTCACAGGAATATGTTGGTAAGAATTACTAGCTTAGGAGGCTTTAAATAAAGGAGAAACAGAATATTCACGGACAAGAAAGTGATTGTCAGTGGCTAATCAGGATGGCCATATCTTCTTCCTGGATCAGTGCAAAATGCCCCTCGCTGAGTCCATTGGCCGCAGGTCATTATAGACTCCTACTACTTTAGTTTGGTCACCATAGGAACAGATGATGAAGTGTAGCTTCTCCCTCCCCGACCCAGGAAAGTTTTGTCTAGATTTCCATGTAGCCACCTGAGGGAGTGGTGAACGATAACACCCCATTTTAAAAAGATTATGTGAATTGGCATGAAGGGAAATCAAAATAGCTAAGAAAACTTTGTCAGATCAAGTTGCAGTGGCATACCTAGTTAATTTTGGCTAAGGCAATAGAATAGAATAGAATAGAATAGAATAGAATAGAATTCTTTACTGGCCAAGTGTGATTGGACACACAAGGAATTGGTCTTGGTGCAAATGCCCTCAGTGTACATGAAAAGAAAAGATACACGCGTCAAGAATCAT
Organism: Bungarus multicinctus; assembly: GCA_023653725.1. Lineage (NCBI taxonomy): Eukaryota > Metazoa > Chordata > Lepidosauria > Squamata > Elapidae > Bungarus > Bungarus multicinctus. The sequence goes on along the minus strand of CM042835.1, from coordinate 5,765,816 downwards.
AAGGTACAACACTTAATGATAGATGCAAAGGGATGCAAAGGGTCCCGTATTCAGTCCCCAGCAGTGTCTCCATGGGTGGGCTGACAAAAAAAAGCCATGCTTAAGAATCTGGGGAGTACTTCCAGTCATTGTGGAGCTCAGGCTATTCATCTTCATACTTTACAGACCTGGAAATTAGGCTCACTATTTCCATTCGTGGTTGAAGTTGATGAGCTTTACCATCTGTCTCATCTGAAGGGCTTTGGGCTGGGAGAAGTGGCTGTCCTGAACTGAATGAGTCTTCCTGTGACTTAGTACAGGGTACCATAAAGAGGGATGTGTAACTGGCTGAATCTTTTAGATTTCTGCAGACTCCGTTTCCAGAAGAATATCGACAGATTAGAAAGCATTAAGAATTGGCCAACAAAGATGATTCAAAGTACTTTAGGACATGCACTATGGGGACAGGCTGAAGAATCTTGGGATCTTCAGAAACAGAGACATAAAAGTCATGTTTAGGTACATATAAAGGGATGACTCCAGGGAAGATGGACTATGAACTGTTTTTCATGGCCTCAAAAACTAGCACCATAAATAACAGGTATCAATTGCAGCTATCTAGACTCCATTTGAATATCAGGTCCAGCTTCCTGATGGCAAAAATCTGCTCAACATTGAAGTAGTCTTTCTGAATTGTGGCTCTTTCATCTCTAGAGGTTTTGAAGAAGAGGCTGGACAGCCAACTCTCATAGATAGTTGAAATGCTCTCCTTGCATAATGTGGAGAGTTCTGGTTCCTTCCAACTCGATAATTCTGTGGTTCTATGAGAAGAGAGAGAAACTAGGAACCAGGAGGAAGGTTAAGCAAGAATTCCCACCAATGGGATTCCCCGATCACCAGAGTTTCTAATAGAAAATCAGGTTCGCAGCTCAGCTGAAAATAAATTGGTTCAGCTGCCAAACATAGACAGCAGAATAGGATTGCACCAATGCAAAGCTCATTTGAAAGCCCCCTCCTGCCCCCTGTGTAGAATAGATTTTGTTTTGCTGCTTGGGTTTTTTTTTTTTAATTTCATGTTATTTTTAACATGAATCTCCCACCCTTTTATGCACGGTGGTTTTGAGTAGAAATGTCGAGGCCTAAACTTGCTTTATTCTTTGATGAGATGGGTGGTATAGAAATTTAATAAATAAATACATATATAATTCTGCATGCAAATACAAAGTCAGCCAGTGAGCTATAGACATTGATATAGATTCGGTGAACATCTCATCCAGGCAGGTGACTTTATAACTTTACAATGAGTAGGTGACTCCGATAAGAGATCCCTTGCTCATGGACTAGAAGCTTAGGTGAGAAGGGGAGGGGGATGATGTGTGGGACCTTCCCACACATCATCCCTCTCCCCTTCTCACCTTAAAAGAATGTCAATATTTAGCTTTCCTCTTACCTAGTCAAGAGACAAATTTATTTCAGCCCCAAGAGGATCCTTTTTTTTCCCCCTTTAAAAAGTAAGCAGCTACAGTCCAACTCTTTTTGGAAAAGTGGATTTTGGTGAGAATCCTGGAATCATAAGTTTGGAAGAAGACACTTGGGCGGTGAAGTCCAATCAACAGCTCTGTGCAGGAACTTTTCTGAAAGAAACTCCCAACAGCAGAAACGTCTATAGTTGGTTCAAAAGAGCTTTGCATGCTACTTTTAAAATAATGAAATACTACCCCCACATTTCCAGGTTCTGGCCACTATGATGGAGTTGGAATTGTCTATTTCAGGAGTGTCCAAGCTTGGCAAGTTTAAGAGTTGTGGACTTCAACTCCCAGAATTCCCCAATCAGCCATGCAGTCCACAAGTCTTAAACTTGCCAAGCTTAGACACCCCCGTCTGCCTTTAATCAAGGTCAACTTCTCATGCTGGAGAGAATACATTTGCCAAATGCCTTTTGTGATACACAACCCTTCAAAAGTGCAGGGCCCAGAGGTTTTTTTTTTTTGTTGATAACACTTAAATCTACATAAGGAGGCGTAATTCCCCCTCCCCTATTTCCTCCTCTTTTTTTTTTTATAGGCATGGTTACTTTACCTCTGACTCCATCTCCGATGCGAGAGCATGGTGAGGTTGTTTTCTGGTTCAGTGCTATGTTCTGCACATGCTTAAAAGTGACCTTTTTCACAGCCTCTGATGTTCTGTCACGAAATAAATGTGTCAACAAAACTGTGGGTAGACTTTGAGCCTCAAAGCTAGTGTGGCGACAAACTGGTTACATAGGTATAAGGAGATTCTTAAGACTAATTGTAAGAAGACTGGCTAACTTGCATTAATAGACCTGTGGCTAGGAAGTCAAGAGGTTGGGGCATTGGGGTAGGGAATGTTGTTGCTGCAAGTTGCAGCCTCTGAGTAGGCTGCAAAAAAGAAAAGGATTAGGCCACTTTCAGGCAAGCTAAACCATAGTTTAGTGGTTTAGGGGAAAGACTAAACCATACTTGAATCTTGGAATGCTGCCTTTCTCAAAGGCACTTTTTCAAAAGGCAACTGGCCTTTGTTTTTCCTTAAAAGCTTCTTCGGTTCTGAAGCTTCAGTACAAAACTGAAGAAGCTTCTTGGATGAGAAGCAAAACGTCTTCAAGGAAAAACGAAGAAAGTCCAGTTGCCTTTTGAGAAATCACCTTTGGGAGAACTACGACCTGGATGACTGAGAATCTTCAATAGATAATCCTGCCCTCTTTCTTTCTCCTCTGGCACAGCCCCAAAGATGCATTGGGAAACTGCCACATGCCTTTCACATTTACCATATTGTTAGAAGTTGACAAACGATGTCCATCTTAATTAAGCGTTGTGGAAACCACGACTTTTAAACCACGCTTGGTGAAGCTGGATTACTTTCAGCCGAGCCTCTAATTAAGATTAATCACAATCTCAGTTGGGATGGCACGCAGAACTGTGCTTAACGCTCAGTGGAAGCAGAAACGGCGTCACAGGAACGAAGATGTGCGCTCTGGATCAGAAGCAAAAACTGAACGGCAATCTCACCTGGATCAGGACTTGAACTGTGTTCCCTTAGAGCAGGCCCCTTTATCTCCTGAGGACTTCAACTCCCAGAATTCCATGGCTCAGGAATTCTGGGAGTTGAAGTCCAGATATCATAAAGGGGCCATAGTTCCCCACCCCTCCCTTAGAGTGAAATATATTAGGGAAACCCAAAGGATGCTTTTTCAAAAGACAGCTGCACTTTCTTTGTTTTTCCTTGAAGACATTTCCCTTCTCATCCAAGAAGCTTCTTCAGTTTTGAATTGAAGCTTCAGAACTGAAGAAGCTTCTGGGATGAGAAGTGAAACGCCTTCAAGGAAAAACAAAGAAAGAAAGTCCATCTGCCTTTTGAAAGAGCATATTTGGGACAACCATGACCTGAATGACTCCATAGACATATAGCGGGGAAATTATGAGAATCCTAAAGAGCTGAGCAAAATTTCTCAGCAGGCTTCTGTGTGTTCCTAGTCTGCCACTTAGCAGGGTTTGAATTTTGAAGTTTGGAAACTTTGGCACGGATCCTTAGGTGAAACCCGGGAGCCCTTTTAAGGCGGGCCAGATGTTTCCACACCTGGAGCAAAACTTAAGGAACTTTTGCACTGGTTTAAGCGAGAAGTGCAGTCACAATAATTCCTTGTGGACTCTGTTGGAAAAACTCGTTTCTCCTCACAGGCAAGAGAAGACACAAAGATCCCCTCCCTCCGCCTCTTTTCAAACTTGTTCTGCCATCCTGCCCCCCCCCCTACTTTCACCCCCCCTGCTCTTTCCCTCTTCTGCCCACCCTGCTCCTTGGTCCCCTGGGAGCGCACTCTAATAATGTATTTGATCGACTGGCGGCCGCGGACAAGCGATTATTGTCTTGTAGGGAGTCAAAAGTATTGATCGGGGGAGAAATATGAGCAGCGCGATGGAGCCGGCGCGTCACATACAATAACCACAGCCCCGGGGGAGCGCCCGCGACACCGGCCGTCTCCTCTCATTACCGCCTGCCTCAGCCAGCCATGGGAACAGGGAGACGGGGCTGGGCAGGGTGCCTGCCTCTTGGACCTTCCTACGGACCTGTAGGCCTATTGCTATTCTAGCCACAGGTTCTTCACATACAGCACTGGGGAGGGTGGGGAGGAAACATGGCCAGCTGTTTAATGAATCTCCCCCTTTCGCCCAAGACACAGCTCTGCTGTATGCCTCGTACAGTGCTTCCAACCTGTAGCTACCTCACCAGTCAAATACCAGGCAGAAAAACTTCCTCGTATTTCGGGTGGCCAGCAATTCCGAACGGTGAAGGCAAGATCTGTGGAGATGAACATGGGAGAAGGTACCACACCACAAGGTACCACGCCGATGAGCCAAACCATAGATCAGAGGAAGACTTGGATGAAACTGCACTCCCAAACTGCTCCTACCCTTTGTGTAACTTTGATAGTCAACTCAGACAGCTTTTTGTGCACTTTGGGGATGTTGGGTCCATGCACACGAGTCCCAAAAACTTTGGGTGAGATTTATTTTTACTCTGCCGCTAGGAATCTCAGCGTGGGGTCTGTCTTCACAGCAAAGTTTTAAAATAAGTGCTGGAAGAGTTCAAATATTAGATCCCAGATTGTTTTCTCAAAATAGAGCTAGGTGGCCATCAGTGGCTTATATTGCAATCCTAGGCAACTGATGAAGACAGCAATTTCATTAAACTTAGAAGGCTTTGTTTCCAGGTATTTTGGCGACTAAAGCCAACATTGGTCTTTCTTTCTTTCTTTCTTTCTTTCTTTCTTTCTTTCTTTCTTTCTTTCTTTCTTTCTTTCTTTCTTTCTTTCTTTCTTTCTTTCTTTCTTTCTTTCTTTCTTTCTTTCTTTTTTTCTTTTCCTTCCTTCCTTCCTTCCTTCTTCCTTCCTTCCTTCCTTCCTTCCTTCCTTCCTTCCTTCCTTCCTTCCTTCCTTCCTTTCTTTCTTTCTTTCTTTCTTTCTTTCTTTCTTTCTTTCTTTCTTTCTTTCTTTCTTTCTTTCTTTCTTTTCCCTTTAGAGATCAGCAGTAACCCAGTTTTACAGGCTTAAATGAACCAGGATCATTTTTAAAAAACTCATAAACTATTTTTATTATGACACTTCTTTGAAAAATTACGCCATTCCCATTTTACGGATAGTGGACTGAGGTGATTAAACCGAATATATAAATATAGGAAGCTATCTCATGTGAAGCTCATTTACTTAAGTCATGACAATGGATCTTTAAGCGATCAATAAGAGTTCCTTCCCAAGTTTGCAAGCTTTAAATCTTTAAACAGGAAGACTTGGGCATTGGGAAAAGGGATTGTGCATTTTTTTTCCTCAGGACAACATACGTTTTATGCAAGATGGAGTATTACTGATTCTGTAGCTTGGTAAATTTCCCTGTTACTGAGTTAAACTGCTCTCCATCCACCCTTGAGTCAGCAGAAAATTATAGTGTAATATAATTTGAGTTTCCATTGCAGATCCCCATCCTGCCTTTGCCGCCTCCGTAGCCAGTTGCATCAGTCACTTGACTTCCTTTCAGGTTAATGGGACATACAGCCTCACAAATTTTAGACACCTCGAGGCTGCCCTTGACTAATGTCGGAAGAGGAGGAAAACAACCCTGGTACTGCTAAGGACAACTTAAAACTGACTTATCATGGGTTAGGGACAAAGCATGGCAACGTCACAGGGACACAGCAGGAAAGGTGTTGCCAGATGTGAGTGTGGTGAAAGTCCCTTAGTCTGTATGCTGTGGGCATAAATAGCAGATTTGTATAGATATGAGTAGCTGTACAGGTGAGCCCCCAATTGCCAACTTCAGTAGAAAATTCAGCTTTGTATAACTCCACTACTATATGTGCCACACTGAAATGTGACATTGTGTGCACACAAACTAGTGGACTTGGTCCTGTAATGCCCTTCAGATGTACCTCTGAATTATCCCAAAGGTGCTTTTTCAAAAGGCAACTGGATTTCTTTTGTTTTTCCTTGAAGATGTTTCACTTTTCATCCAAGACGCTCCTTCAGAGATTTGAAGACATTTCTTGGATGAGAAGCGAAATTTCTTTAAGGAAAAACAAAAGAAATCCAGTTGCCTTTTGAAAAAGCATCTTTGGGACAACCATGACCTGAGAATCTCCATAGATACTGTTGAATTGGGTTGCATCTGCAATGTGGTTGTCTCCAGACAGACTTTTTTTTTTTTTTTTGGCATTTTGTAGGTGCATTCTGAATAGGACCACGGAATGCTCCCAAGTAGAAACTCTTCGGTGTCTACATCTAGTCGGAGAGATCAGGACAGAGTAAAATTTAGTGAATGCCGTAGAGGCCTCCTTGTCTGATGTTGGAGAACTAGACATGATGATCATAAGTCTGTTGCTAGCCTGGTGTTGCTGTCTCCCAACTGTTGTGGACTGTATGGCCACAACAGGTGAATTGGAGAATTTGTGGCATTCTGCTTCCCCCATGTGTTGAGTGGACAAAAATGCAAGTCTAACCGTTAATCTACAGCTGTTCTTTGTGGCTGTTTTACAGGCATTAAAAGGCGACTTTTCGGAACTTAGCTCCAAACCATGTTTTAGATGCTGGAGATCAGCCCCAAAGTGCATAAAGTAATAAAATATCCCATGGACCATGAACAAAGAGCTAGATTCTTCCTACTGGATCTTTAAGACATCCTGTGCTGAAATTTCCCTAGACACAAAGACAGGTGAAGAATTCTCTTCTATATACTATAAGTATTTTAGATCTAACAAAGCTGGATCCACTTTGGGTCACATGCAGTGAGTTGTGTGCTTCCTACAATGAAGACATCCACGAGTAGGTTTTTGTACAAGTGATGAGGATGGAGGTACTGCGGTTGCCAATACAGATTCTGAGATGTCATCAGGATGAGAGTGGTTGGGGTTCATGCACCATGTTAAGTTGTGAGGGTTCTTGTATAAGCCGCAGTGACTGGACCCCTATATTTTGCCAAGCCATAAGCCTGATTTACATACTTCAGTGACTGAGTTTGCAGAGCACACCAAGCCAGAGTCAAACAGATCAGGTTTGCCTGCTAGCGGCTAGGCTATTGGGACCACAGTTTCCACTGCTGAGAAAGTTGGTTGTTGAGTGAAGTTATTTCCGATTTTGCAACCTTTTTTTGCCCACAAAAAAGAGTTGCTAAATGAAAGCTCATGTGGCCATTAAGCGAACATGCTGTCTCCCCATTGGCTTTGCTTTTCAGACGGCGATCATATGCTGCAATGGTCATAAAGATGTGCCATTTGCCAAGCGCCTGAATTTTGAGCGTGTGGTCGTGGGGATGCTACATTGGTCCAAAGACCGGTTCCAGTGCTGCTGTAACTCCAAACAGTTGCTAAATGAACGGCTGTAAATCGAGCACTACCTGCAGTTCACAACATGCTCAGACCCCTCACTGAACCATAAAATGCCCAGCCACGTTTTAGCCTATGTATATATGTTCTATAGATCCTGTGCCATGCTGATCCTTAGAACTCAACTAAGGGCCACCCTGAACTTTGGACACCGCCGACTGAAGCATGGGCACCTATGGGCACCGTGGCAATTGCACACGTAGATCTGCATTTGCTGTGTGTCAGTCCTTGCAGTGTTCTTCGCTCCCCCCCCCATCACCACACACACACATACACCCTGCCATGTCTTCTTCCTCCCAGCTGCTTCCTGCCACATTCACTGTTCTTGCTTCTCAAGCACCCGGGGACTCCCCAGACCTGCCCCTAGCCTAGAGGCCCTTCCTTGTCCTGCCACCTGCTTTTCCCTCTCTGGAACAAGTACCATCCGTCAGTGGCAGGCAGGGCCCTTTGGGTCTGTCTCTTCCACATCAGAAGAATTATAGCCATGGTGAACTCGGGCCTGTGGGCAACAGGTAAGCGATAAGAAGCATACTGCAACTTGGAGGCAACTCACCGTGTTCTTTCTCTCTCTTTCTCTCTCCCTCCCTCCCTCTTTCCCTCCCTCTCTCTCTCTGTCTGTGTCTCTGACTCTCTCTCTTTCTCCGGAATGCATTGCCATCTTTTTTTCTGGAGATTTTCCTTGATGCCGATAAAAAGTTGATTGTAGGTGGTTGCAGGATGATAGGACCGAAGCAGTGCTGCTTCTCCTGGCTGCTTCTCCTGCTTTGAGGCTCGTGAATGCCCTCTCCTAAGCTTCAGGGCTCATCGAGATGAGCCCTGCTCTACAGAGTTGTGGAGTGTGTCCCGACCAATTTTGTCTGCCTCCCATCCTGTCTTGCATGGGGTGGCGGGAGAAGAGGGAACACTATTAGGGGAGGGGCTAGTAAACCCAAGATTGGAGAGAGGGGGGGGGGGGCGTACAGGGGTAGGAAGTGGGCGTAAGGGGAATTGCACCACTCAGTAATGCCTTAAGAGGACTTGGGAAGCATGAAGCAACCTTACACCAAAGATCAGCTAGAGATCAGTTGAAGAGGGAAAGCTTACCCATTCAGCAAAAGGGTAAGCTATGTCGACTGGATTCCTACTTGAAGTCACTGGATCTTTGAAAAGGGATAGTCCAAGTAGGAGGACTGGCAAACGTTTTTTGATTAGCTTGTGAGCCAGCCACTGTCACTGTGCTTTAAAACGGCGGTTCGATACACAAACAGGCTTCCTTTCCATGCTGTTTTGCTGCTGATCTCTGCAGATGTAAAGTTAAGGGCCATATCGGCATATGGTTTCTTAGACAAGCTGCCTCGTACCAAACCATGCCTGGTGTTTCGTAGAGCAGTCAGTCTGCTAACCTGGCTTTGTTGTTTGGAAGGTAATTGTTTTAGTAGGCTTTTCCTGGTGTGCAAAGTATATTTCAGGCAAAAGTGGATTTTCCCCTCCGAAATTTCCAAAGTAGACAAGGACCTACCTCCTTCCCCCCCCCCGCCCCCAGGCCACTCCAGTGTTTTTAATCCCAGGTTTTCCTGTAATTGGGCAGCCATAGAAAGCAAGGCAGTGGGAACTAGGACCAGAAAAGAAGAGGAGAGTTCTACCCGGAGCTGACAAGGGGGTTGGTTTTGGGGCTTCTGTTTTTAGTTCGAGTTTCAGTAAATTGGAGGCTTTTTTTAAACCATCTAAAAATGTGAAAGGGAAGCAGAAGTGAAAGCCGACAAAAGAGCGGCCAGCAGTTTGGAGAGAGGGGGTGGGTGGGTAGCAAATCCCTGGTCCTGACAAACTGCCCAGCACTTCCTGTATTTTCTGAAACACCCACCACCACCCCTGGTTAAAAAGAAAATCCCACCAGATTACAATTTTCCCAATGTCTGGCGTATTCCACCCAAAATAATCCAAACTCTGTCTACTAATACTTTAATATCTCCAGAAACTCTGAATTTCATCACAGACATTGCCGCTTTCTTTTTACCTTCTCTGCTTGTGTTTTGGGACATCCACTTGATCCTCAGACATATTAAACAACGGAAGCTTTTCCTCATCTGGAATTTTTTTTAAAAAAATGGAGAAAATTTCATTTAGTCTATGCCTGTTAAGACCAGCTGCTGCTAAAGGTTCAAGAGCAGAGCAAAAATGACATAGTAAAAACAGCAGATCTGAATTACAGGTAGTGCTCGGATTATGACCACAATTGAGCCCAGCATTTCTGTTGTTAAGTGAGGAGTTTGTTGAATGAGTTTTGCCCCGTTTTACGACCTTTCTTGCCACAGTTGTAAAGTGAATCACTGCAGTTGGTAAGTTAGCAACAAGGTTGTGAAGTGAATCAGGCTTCCTCCATTGACTTTGCTTGTCAAAAGGTCGCAGAAGGAGATCATACCATCCCAGGACTCTGCAATGGTCATAAATTTGAATCAGCTGCTAAGCATCCAAATGTTGATCATGCGACCATGGGGAGGCTACAATGGTCATAAGTGTGAAAAATGGTCATAAGTCACTATTTTCAGTCCTGTTGTAACTTTAAACAGTTACTAAACAAACTGTTGTAATTCGAGGACTTCCTGTATATCTGAATCTGGATACATCTTCCATCCTAGACTATAACACTCAACTTACTTTTTTTAAAATCTGGAGCATGCATTATTCACTTTCACTAGAATATTTTCCAAAGACGCTATAATTTGATTTGTTCCATCACGTCTTGTGAGTCATAGTTATTTGGAACCGATAGCTTTTAAATTTTTATTTGATTTTTTTGATTTTTGATTGTATTACTTTATAAATAACTCAAAGCAATACATGCAGATAATTCTATTTTTTCCTTCTATTTTTCTAACCACAACCCTGTGAAGTGGGCTGAGAGAGAGTGATTGTTCCAACGACACCCAGCTGGTTTTCATACCTAAGGCAGGACTAGAACTCACTGATTCCTAGTGATTGATCCTAAATCACCCAGCCAGCTTTCATGCCTAAGGCGGGGATTAGAACTCACATGCTCCTGGTTTCTAGGCCAGCCTCTTAACCACGATACCAAATTGGGTTTCTAAGTTCCAAATAACATATACAGTGGTAGTTTATGGCTTAGCAAAAATTATGAAATGGCCTCTACTTCAGTGGTGGGATTCAAAAAATTTTACTACCAGTTCTGTGGGTGTGCTTGGTGGGCATGGCAGGGGAAGGATACTGTAAAATCTCCATTCCCTCCCCACCCCACTAACCTGCTTTCCATCTCCGTTCTCCTGTGCAGGGCAACCAAAGAAGACCTAGCCGATCAGCTGGGACTCAGGAGGCAGAGAAGAGAGGGGGTTGGCGGGGCCAGACAGAGGCGGTATTTGCCGGTTCTCCAAACTACTCAGAATTTCCGCTACCGGTTCTCCAGAACTGGTCAGAACCTGCTGAATACCATCTCTGCTCTACCTCTCCTGCTCACTGTCACTTTTTCCTTTTATTTCTTTTTATCTTTCCTCCCCCTCCTCTTAAAAAAGTCTTTGTCAAACAAATCAGTGATGCCTGCAATCAGATCCAGTCCACGCAGGTTCAACCCAGGGACCAACCCTAACTTACCATTTGCTTATTTAAATGATGTGGAGTCCTTCTTTAAAAAAAACCACTTTCAGAAGGCACCTTACAGCATCCGAAAATACAAATAATGCTCATAGTTAAGGGATAAAATGGTTCAAGAAATAATAATATCCGAAGGAAATCCGCTACCTATACGAGCAACTATAACACAAAAATAATGTCATTCATTTTTGCATCACTGGTTAACCTTCCTGAATCTAGTCAACATCCTTCTAATGAAACAATTGAGCTATTTTGTGTTTTTTAATCTTCAGCAGAGATTGAACTATGGGAATTCCAGAATACAAGGGGAAAAACATGCCTTCGGAGTTAATTTCTGCTTTTGAAATTTAGTACATTGACTTTTAATAGCGCTGTATTGCAGACTCTAGTGAAAAATGAACACAAGATTCAGACACATCCTGAATTCAGTGTTCTAATACTGAGCCAGATTTAACAGAATAACAATTTGAAGATGCTTCTGACATGAATAAAGAATCTGCATTGATAGGTCTTGCTCAAAGAGCAGCTAGCAGCTGTAGCAGAATAACAGAATAAGAAGAGCTGGAAGGGACCTTAGAGATCTCCTAGTCCACCCCCTGCTCAGGCAGGAAACATACCATTTCAGACAAGTGTCCAGTCTCTTCTCAAAAGCCTCCAGTGTTGGAGCACCCAAAACATCTGAAGGCAAACTGTTCCACTGGTTAATTGTTCTCATTGTCAAGGAAATTTCTCCTTCATTCCAGGTTGCTTCTTTCCTTGATTAGTTTCCATCCATTGTTTCTTGTCCTGCTTTCAGGGGCTTTGGAAAATAACAGGTTGAGCCCCTCTTCTTTGTAGCAGCCCCTCAAATACTGGAACACTGCTATCAGTGCTCTCCATGGGTCTTCTCCATCCATGGGATGTAGACCTTCAATCAAGAATGAAGAATCAGTTCTCCATTAGTTTTCTGTGTGTCAAGAAAAGCTTCTTCCAGTTGAATATCTGCATGTTTCAGAAATCTTGTTAGGAGACAAATGAACAAGCACACAGTTCCAGATGAAAATTTGCTTAAGAAAATCCACCGCTTGGCTGCTTTTATCCCAAATGATCCTGAGAATCACGCTTGGATTTCTTTCAGCTCTGAAAAAAATTAATAGTCGGGGACATTGTTGATGAAAAGATGAATTTAACTTGAGCACAGGCTCCATTATATGTTGACTCTGCATTAAACAATATTCACATCTAAGAGGTATTTTCATATCTCTCATAAAAACCTCCTGTTCAGCTTTTATTCAGTCTCAAAATCCAATTTGATTCTTATGTACATAACGCCTCTCTATTATCTTTGATCACAGATTATAGATTGACATTTCTGGGTTATTTCACCAGCTGTTATCATACCTATGATCGTTCCTATATTACCAAACGTTTGCAGCATTAAATGCCAGCTGTGCAGATTCTGGTGGATATATGAGAATGCCATTTGCCCAGCATTATATACACACTATGTCTTTAGTGTGGGCTTGATAGAAAGAAACTGGGGTGTGAACCTTTACTTTCAACTATACCAGGAAAAAGCTCTCTGTTTGCTACCTCTCTTATTAGTGTTAGCTAAAAAGATAGCAAACTTAATTCCTTGAATTGCTGAAGTTCATTTTACTATGGAAATTATGTTCTCCAACAGCCAGCTGTAATTTAGTCAGAATGGCAGGATTCTGATGGGGAGAAGAGCAGAAATGTTTATTTTATTTATTTATTTGATTTATCAATCACTTACTAGATAATAGACATAAGGATAAACATAGTTATGAATACAAGAAATGAGTACATATAAGAAAAATAAAAAAGAAACAATAGGAATGCCCCTTATAGCAGCTGCTAGCTTTCAGAAGAGGAGTGAAATGGAAAACCAGACTGGAAAAGGAATGAATCTGAATAACTTGGAATATGGTTTATCCTCGACTTATGACCACAATTGCACCCAAAATCTCCATTGCTAAGCAAGACCCATTTTACAATCTTTCTTGCCACCGCGGTTAAGTGAATCACTTAAAAAGGTTGTTAAATGAACCTGGCTCCCCCATTGAGTTTGCTTGTCAGAAGGTCGCAAAAGGGAATCATGTGACCCTGGGACACTGCAACCGTCATAAATACAAGTCAGTTGCCAAGTGTTTGATCATGTGACTGTGGGGAGGCTGCGACAGTTGTAAATGGTCCCAAATGACTTTTTTCAGTGCTCTTGTATCTTTGGTCACTAAAAGAACTGTTGTAAGTCAAGGACTACCTGTACTCAGGGCAGGTGGACAGTGGATAAGAATACTTTTATCTAGCAACCTTTAGTTACAAATCTCAATCTTTAGTTGCAAGTTCTGAAAATATTTTGCTTTTGCTTTTTTTTGCATGGCATAACCTGAAAACTAGTAGAAGGCGGTGATGTGGACCATGGAGAATAGGAATGGCATTCCCTTCTAAAGATTGCTTTTTATTACAAAGTAGATGAAGAAATGTAATGGGAGAGGATGAAAAGGATTGGTTCCTTCCTCCCTGCTGTGTCTTTAATAGGTGCATGTTTGGCCGAATCTGTTGGACTTACCCTCCTCATTATATGAAGGTAAAGTCAGTGGTGACACTGGTTGAATTCCTGCTCTGATGTCCAGTTCTTTAAAAAGTGATAGCTTTCAGTGTTTGCTTACGGACCAAGAGGGATTCTGACTGTTGTTGAATGAATAGGAAAACACATAAAAGCATTTATCACACTGAAGAAGTGACCTTCCTTCCTTCCTTCCTTCCTTCCTTCCTTACTCCCTCTCTCCCACCCTCCCTCCCTTTCTTCCCTCCCTCTCTCCTTTCTTCCACACCCCCTCTCTCCTTCCTTCCTTCCCTCCTTCCTTCCCTTCCTTCCACACCCCCTCTCTCCTTCCTTCCTTCCTTCCTTCCTTCCTTCCTTCCTTCCTTCCTTCCTTATTTCCTTCCTTCCTTCCTTCCTTCCTTCCTTCCACATGCCCTTTCTCCTTCCTTCCACACGCTGTCTCTCTCTCCCTCCTTCACTTTCCTTCCTTTCTCCCTGCCTCACTCCCTCCTTCCCTCCCTCCTCCCTCTTTCCTTCCACACGTCCTCTCTCCTTCCTTCCTTCCTTCCTTCCTTCCTTCCTTCCTTCCTTCCTTCCTTCCTTATTTCCTTCCTTCCACATGCCCTCTCTCCTTCCTTCCACACGCTGTCTCTCTCTCCCTCCTTCACTTTCCTTCCTTTCTCCCTCCCTCGCTCCTTCACTTTCCTTCCTTTCTCCCTCCTCCCCTCCCTCCCTCCTTCCTTCCACACCCCCTCTCTCCTTCCTTCCTTCCTTCCTTCCTTCCTTCCTTCCTTCCTTCCTTCCTTCCTTCCTTCCTTCCACATGCCCTTTCTCCTTCCTTCCACACGCTGTCTCTCTCTCCCTCCTTCACTTTCCTTCCTTTCTCCCTGCCTCACTCCCTCCTTCCCTCCCTCCTCCCTCTTTCCTTCCACACGTCCTCTCTCCTCCTTCCTTCCTTCCTTCCTTCCTTCCTTCCTTCCTTCCTTCCTTCCTTCCTTCCTTCCTTCCTTCCTTCCTTCCTTCCTTCCGTATTGTGCTAGGTTTAAAATAGTGGTGGTTATAGAACTATCAAATGGCAGAACATCATTGATGGAAAGAGTGAATTATCTTGGCTGATGATGATGTCACAATGCTAACCTGTAGATTCTTTTGCTTCTACTGGATCTTGAACAGACGTTTGGTGAACTCTAGTGGTAGGATGGTGTCCGTTTCCAATCCCTATTCTGCTAGATTACCATATATAGTTTATTTAGCACACACTGTAGCAATATCTAAAACAGAAGAACAGCCAAGCTGCTAGATAACCAGAGTTGGGCACCTCCAGCATCTGCTGCCCGAGGCCATTGTATTACTTTATCTACTGAAAGGACCGGCAGTATGAATAATATTAACAACCGGTCACAGCATAATTTCTTGGAAACAAATCACTAAATAAAGCGTCACAGAATCGATGTCCATGATAGGGGCTTTTATTTCTACCCACTAAAATGAGCAGACCTAGCATTAAAAGAGGCTTACTTGCTTACTTACTTACCCATTTCCTGCCTCAGAAGGGGAATAAACCTGGTTCTCAACCATGGAAGCAACATGTCAGGTTAGTTTTCTCAACATAGGACATAAATGGGAGAAGATGCTTTATAACAGGGGTCTCCAAACTTGACCACTTTAAGACTTGTGGATTTCAATGCTGAGAATTCTGGCTGAGGAATTCTGAGAGTTGAAATCCACAAGTCTTAAAAGTGGCCAAATTTGGAGACCCCTGCTTTATTTAGAAAGAGCAAAGATGTATCAGGGCCAAAGATCTCTGGATCAAACAACCAGATATCTCAGGAAAAACCAGAAGTTAAGCTTGAAGGTAACAACAACCCCATCCTTGGGTTTCCTCTCTGGCAATAGTCTTAGTGCCATTTTGCAAAACGAATAGGCAGCGTCCTAACTTTCCTTCTCCATGGCTGTCTTAATCCTCTATTAAAGTCCGTGGTTGTGACCCCCATCGCACAACCTCAGATTCCTGAAAACAGAAATTGTCCTAGGAAAATAGCAGGCAGTGTTTTATAGAATAGAATGTGCCCATCTAGTCCTGATATATAATAGACGGGGTCTATTGAGGGGTTCCCCTTCTTTACAAGAGCCATGGGGTACAAACCAGACAATGAGCCTTCCAATGCTGGCCCCCATTTTTAGGTTCCTCTCCTGCCAAAGCTGTGGGTGGTCCCAATCCCTGCTTGTGTTTCACAAACGACAGAGAATTATTTGGGTTGAGCATCTTTTGATTTTGGAGACTTCTGAGGCCGCTGGATGTTACTTTATTTATTGAAGTTTTGTATTATTCTCTTGCATTGTTATCTGACTACCATGGAGGAGATATTTAGGTATTCAAAAAATGAAAGAACAACGAATTCTTGAAAAAGTTTAAGTGTACACTAACTGCTCTGCAAAAATCTGGATAATCACTGAATGGCAAATTCTAGTGGTCATCCATATTTCTGCAGTTCCAATGTTTAGCCCTTGCAAAGTATATATTCATTTCTGTTTTTTTCTTCTTTCCTCTTTATCCATCCATGCTGTCAGCTGGTGCTCCATTCAATATCCAAGAAAGAAACACTTAAACTCCATTTTGTTAGAGTAAAGATATCTTTTACTGGAAATCAAAGTGGTAGCAACAAAAGAATTCTGAATCTGAAGAAATGAGCGCGAAAAACACATATACAAAGTGATGGCAACGTTCCCACCCCCAACAGTCCATATTGCTCCTCCAATGAGGAAATAAGCATAGCATCATGTGGGCATCTTCAGGTGGTGATGAGGCCTCTGTCCGTTGACCTTGGCATAGTTTTGATAAGGAGTCGCAGTTGCGCATAGCAAGGAATAGAAAAGCAAGGAATAGAAACTTAAGTAAAACTCCCCCTCCCCCTAGATATACAGTTTCGTTTCCTACACACTCCAGCACGCTTCCCAAATATATCATAGCCCATTTCCCCCCTCCCGTTACTTATCCCATTTCCCCCCTCCCGTTACTTATGGCAGCCGAAAGATGCAAAGCAGAGAAAAAGAAATAAAGGAAGAAATCTTGAAGGCTGACACATGCATTCATTCATTCATTGCCCAAGTGTTTTAAAACATTTAATCTTTTAAATATCTGTTGTAACATGCTCAGCAAAAGGTTTGGGTTTAGGTGAGAGTCTCTAATGGGGATAAGGGAAAGAGGTCTGTTTTGTTCCAAGCAGGAATATACTGTGCAGCCTAGATCTCTCAGGGATTTTTTTTTTTCAGCTGCTTTGCTGAATTACAGTTTTCATTAAAAAAAAACCAAGATTAAACCATTTTTATTTCTCGGAGGAGATTTAGAAAAAAATATATGCAGGCAATAGTCTTCCTACTTTTCTTTTTTTTAATATAGCTACTCATCTCACACCAGTGACTCTAAGGCAGCTTACAAAGATTAAAACACTGAGAACTCACAAGCAATAGTTTTGGAAGTTTCAGAGTTATGGGGGTGTTAGAATAATTTGACATCCATGAGGCATTTATTTTCAGATTTTATACGGTTTGAATTCTGCAGTGTCATGTTACAATGCAGAAATGAGCGAACCTGACAATTTTGAAGTTTTTTGTTTCATTTCTTTCTTTCACTTTAAATCCATCAAGTTTTTCATTTGTTGGTTTGGTGCAAGTCATGCTACATAGATGTGGCACAAAATAGAACCCTGGTAGCACAGTGGTTAGAGTTCAAATCTCGCCAGGCTCAAGGTCGACTCAGCCTTCCGTCCCTCCGAGGCGGGTAAAATGAAGACCCAGATTATTGGGGGCAATTATGCTGACTCCGTAAACCGCTTAGAGAGGGCTGTAGAGCACTATGAAGCGGTATATAAGTCTAAGTGCTATTGCTATTAGTACTGATTTCTGGCTCCACTACCTTATGTGTACCGTTATCAATACTCACCTGCATTTTCCTTTCCATTCTTTTGTTCCTTCCTGTTTCTCACAGAAGTAAGAATGTCTAAGCCCTTGGAACTGGAGAAGGTGCGCCTGGAACTGCAAGAAGACCACACAGGTAAGTTGGTTTGATGGGAAGAATAAGAATGTATTTATTCATTAACAGAAAGGCTTTTGCAGAGGCTGGTTGAAATGAGAACATGCCTTTCCCTGCAGTCTCTGCAGCGGTGGCCTCTTGGAAGCTAATTCGTTTTCTTTCTCCTTTTAAATTTAAGAAGGTATTAAAAATACAGAATGCAAGTGAATGAATAAATAAATAAAGAAGATTCCTGCAGGATCAAACTCCAGTTTTCCATTGGAGAGCCTTAATAGAAAAATCAGGAACCCAGAAATTGGCTTTTTTATAAATAAATTTTTTCCAGTCATCTTCAAGATATAAAGGAACCATTAAGCCTAATAAATAGTATTAATATACTCCTGAGACAACACGGTGCTACTGTATTGCATTAGCAGTATAGTTTTGTACAGTTTTGTACATGAATCAGAATTAGTATCTGAAGTAGTGGATGAAGGGGAACAAGAGAAAAATGGGAAGAATGGGAGGAGGGCTTCTTGCTGCACTGAGAAATAAAACATTGAAAAAAAAAGTATTAACAGTTACTGTCCTGGGAAAGATAAGGAACTAAGCAAAGGAGAAAGGACTTCATAGAAGAATCAATGTTTACTATAAAGTATTGCTTATTTATCTGTAATAATCTAGGAAGGGCAAGCACTAGCTTGATAACACCAAATCTGATGCCATGTTGAACATCCAACAATTGAAAGAAGCTGTGCTTGACCGGATAGTATGGAGAGCACTTGCCTATAAAGTCATTAAGAGTCAGATATGAATAGATGTTTAAAAACGAGCCAAATGACAAAAATGGTTATTCATTGGTTTGGGTGCCACTTCAGCCATTCAAGCATTAACGAAAAATCTCCCTCTGGAATCTGGAATTAAGGAGAAACTTCCTAACAGTGAGGACAATGAACCAGTGGAACAGTTTGCCTTCAGATGTTGGGGCTGCTCCATCACTGGAGGTTTTCAAGAAGAGCCTGGACAGCCACCTGTCTCAAATGGTATAAGGTCTTCTGTTTGAGCAAGGGGTTGGACTAGAAGACCTCCAAGATCCCTTCCAGCTCTAGTCTGATTGAAGAAAATAAGGCAATTCTGCTGTATTGGGCAGTCCCATTCTCTTGTGCAAAGTGAAGCTAGGAGCAAGAGCTTTGTGACTCTTGGATTGCCAAAAATGGGATCGTCCCAATTCTGGATGGCACGAGAATCATCTCTGGCTGGGAAGGTGGGACTGAAAAAGTATGTTCCAACAGAAGGTGTTGGAGGGGATGAGTTAAGGGAGGATGAGGAATGTTGGGAGAGCCACTTTGTTCCTCCAGCTGGAAAATATTCTCCACTCTATTTTAGAGAAAAGAAGAAGAATAGAATTGTAGAATTGGAAGGGACCTTGGAAGTCTTCTAGTCCAACCCACAGCTCAGGCAAGAAATCTTAGACCATTTCAGACAAGTGGCTGTCCAATCTCTTCATTAAAACTCCCAGTGTTGGAACACCCACAACTTCTGGAGGCAAGTCGTTCCACTGATGAATTGTTCTGACCGTCAGGAAATTCCTCCTTTGTTCTAGGTTGCTTCTCTCTTTGATTGGTTTCCACCCGTTGCTTCTTGTCCTGCCTTCAGTTTTCTTTGCAGAATAGGTTGACTCCCTCTTCTTTGGGGCAGCCCCTGAGATATTGGAACCCTGCTATCACTGCTGTCACAGAAGCCCCACATCTCAGAATTATTCTTAAACTAATCAGAACATTAACAAGACAACACCAATAACTTGTGAATGAGGAACAATGATGCATGATCACATAAATCAGTTATTTAATACTTTCACAGGCCAGCCCTGAAGGATCGTCTATTTATATCTAAATACAAATAATGTAAATAAATTGTGAACGGGGTTAGAGGTGACAAAAATAATGGTTGCTTCTGTTGCTTTATCAGCACTTATCAAAACTGTCAGGGCCATAACAAGGCTTGTACACTGATCTTGTTTTTGGAGAACAAAGAGTGTGAACTCAAAATACACTAGGCAATACATTATATTCTAGGCACATTTCCTCGTTTTAAAAAATTCCTTTTTGATGTGTCGCTCTGGAGTCTGTTAACCATCCCAATGTATGGGGTTTATCCATGGGCCAGACCCAGTGATTCAGATTCATATAACCCTTCACCAGGAATGGTATTCTTCTGGTCACTGTAAGCAGCAGAGGTAGGCACAGGATCTATAAAGGAATGTGAGAAAGAAACAAATGGATCAGCCTCTGAGGATCTATTATGGAGATTGGGAGATGGCTGGATTGTTCAGATCAAGTTGTGGGGTTCTTGGGACTCTTTTAGTATGGACCCTATGTGGTGAATTTAACTTTTTTGCTTCTAGATACAGAAAGAAATGGACCTGACACAAACCATCAGGTGAGAACATTTAAGCAGGAGCAGTGGGAGTAAGGAAATAGTTATATCTTGAGGTGGGCCACAGTCTTACGATTGTCAGTGCTGAAGTTGCCTCATGTTCTCCTTTCTAGACTCAGCAGAGCAAACCTTCTCCGTTCTCCCCATCCCCAACCATCACGGGCACCAAGGTAAGTCCCACCTTTTCTCTGCCTACCTACAGATCCACAAGGTGATGTCATTTCTTCTCAGAATTCCCAATGTTTCCCAACCTTCGACTGCTTTCAGATGGGTGGACTCCAACTCCCAGAATTCCTCACCAACATTTCTGGCTGGGGAATTCTGGGAGTTGAAGTCCACATCACTTAAAGATGCCAAGATTGAGAAACATTGCTCTAAAGGCATCTGGCATTCAGATTGGCTTGGACTGACTTGGGTTCAGAAGCTGTGTTGAGGGGAGCTTTAACTTCAGTCCAAGACAGAGGGAAATGGTGTGTTCTTGGAGATGAGGATAATAGGAATGTTCTGGGGAATTCTGGGAGTTCTGGGGAATTCTGGGAGTTGAAGTCCACCCATCTTCAAATTGCCATGGTTGCGAAACACAAGTCTAGGTTTACAGGTTTAAAACTGTAACTGTGTACTAAGTCTTCAAGACCAGCTCAGCAAACATCTTATTTGTCAATGATTACAGACACAATCTTTTTAAGTCTTGGAGATATAATAGAAGGGGAGATCATAGATCATAATTCAGCACTCCAGTTTTTTAATTGCCTCTCTATCCATGTCTGTCTAGGGTCTGTTAAGCTTTGAAATGAGACCAAAACTCTTGACGCTGGCTTGAATGACGCTATGACAAGACTGTAAACTCTCTCCGTGCATGTCTGTTTAGCTGGATTAATCACTTGCATTTTGATTAACTGATTGCACAGAAAAAATTTGCATATTGCCCAAACCACAATTTGTTCCCTTTTTTCTCCCTCTCTTTCTCTTTTTTTTGAGACATAGAATTAGATAACTTCAACAGCTCTTAACATAATTTTAAACGTTGCACTTTCTGCAACATTGCAAACGATTCTGGATGGCCCTTCAGGCTGCTCCCACCCCCTGGAAATCCTGAAACTGCCCCTCCCAACAAAGGCCATTGCAGGTCAAAATCACATTTAGAAAGACCCCCCAATGGGAAGCGCCTTGCGCTTTTGTTATCAACTTGATAGAAACTTGTGAATCAAGGTTGGTTTAAGGGGGGAATTCCCTGCGCCCCAACCCTGGCAGCAAAACAGGAAGCCAAGTAACGATAAAGCATCTTGCACTGGTCAGTGGGCGGGATGTGAATGTATTGCACTGCATTGTTTCTCATCCCTGCACAGAACTCCCTACTAAATATCTGCAGTGTAGCCGAGATTTAAGTTTGCAGGATTTGGGTCCCCTTGTTTGGAATCCCTCAGGTCGAAGTGCACAGGATCTTGGCTGCAGTTGAGGATCTCCACTGAATCACCCTCTTCCCCACCACTTGCTGGGACAGAGGGCTCAATCTCTCCAGTACAGGATCCTTCCAACAGCTGCCCTGTTTTCTTTCTTGACGCTTGGTTCTAGTGTGGGAACGTAACTATTCGCTTCAAACAGGGAACTCTGGTTTTTAAAAAATACAGGATGTAAGCTGTTCCGAGTACAGCTGCCTTTTGCAATTGACTGAGAGTGATTTTTTTGTCAGCGTAGATGATGTTAAAGTGGTGCTCCAGATGTTTTATAATGGCACGCAAGGTGCCTATTACTATTACTCTATATCGGTAATCTACAGTTAAAAGATTCACAGTCTAAGATTAGCGGGGACTCAACAATTCAATAAATAGCGATTAACGATTAGTTGATAATTCAACTCAAGATTATTATTATTCCCTTCTAGATCAAAGCTGAAGACTCTACAGAAATGCCTCCAGCTCCAGCCCCAGCCCCAGCCCCAGCTCCCGCCCCTCAAGCTCAGCAGCCACACCTACCCCAAGCTCAGCTCATGTTAGCGGGCAGCCAGCTTGCTGGGGTAAGTGCAACCAGCAGTTTCTGCAATTCCCCGTTGGCTGAAGCGAGGTGAGGTGGCACAGAACGGGATTGAAACCCCTTGCATTATTTCTAGGCGGAATAAATGCCATCAAAGGTTGAGGAAAGCGGAGGAGGGAGGTTGCGATCCCCGCTGGCAAAATGGAAACACTCACTGTAGGATTAGCAATAGCATTTATTTATTTATTTATTTACTTACTTACTTATTTATTTATTTGAATTTATATACCGCCCCCCTCTCCCAAAGGGACTCGGGGCGGTGAACAGCCAGAATAAAATGCACATATAAAACGCATATACAATATTTACAAATTAGAAGAGTTAAATATATTGTCTCTTACAAAGATGAAAAATAAGGGGATTAAGAAAGATTAAAACCAGATTAAAAAATTTAAAAACCCCTAGGCCAGACCACTTAAGACTTAGATGCCGCTTTACAGTCCTTTACAGCCCTCTCTAAGCGGTTTACAGAGTCAGCCTATTGCCACCCCCCTCCCTCCCCCCCTCCCCCCTGCAATCTGGGTCCTCATTGGACCGACCTCGGAAGGATGGAAGGCCGAGTCAACCTTGAGCTGGTGAGAATCGAACTGCCAAATTGCAGGCAGCCGGCAGTCAGCAGAAGTAGCCTGCAGTACCACATTCTAACCACTGCGCCACCATGGATCATACAATACGTGCATCCGGGCCTTTCTCCTAACAGGAGAGTCTCTGTGCCAAGTATACTTACATAGTTCCTTATTATTATCTAGACGTTATTTACATAGACGTTCATATAAAGTACAGGCTGTCCTTGACTTACGGCCACAATTGAGCCGCCGATTTCTGTCGTTAAGCGAGACATTTGGTAACAGAGTTTTGCCCCATTTTACGACTTTTCTTGCCACAGTTGTTAAGTGAGTCGCTGCAGTTGGTACGTTAGTCACACGGTTTGTTAAGCGAACCTGGCTTCCCCACTGACTTCGCTTGTCAGAAGATGGACAAAAAGGGGATCATATGATCCTGGGATAATGCAGCTGTCATAAATACTTTGTGAGCCAGTGGCCAGGGGTCCAGATTTGGATCATGAAACTGTGGGGATGCTTGCAACGGTTGTTCAGTGTGAAAAATGGTCCTCTAAGTCACTTTTTTCAGTGCTGTTAAACAAACGGTCGTAAGTTGAGGACCACTTGTAACCCTCAAAACAACTGGTCTATATCACAATGGGAGAGTGTGATATACCCACACAAGGAAGGGAAGGAACTGGGTAGTTTTGAAGCTCCACATTCTCTTTGGTTGTGCTCTCCTGGGATGGATGGAGGCTGGGGAAGCAGATGGAGATATCTCAGCCTCTGCCCCAAAGGTTGCTGGAGAAGGAGATGTAATTCCACCCTGCATAGTAAAACTCGACTGATGCTTCCCCCTAATCAGCAACCCTCCCTTATCCCTCCTGGTGCCTTTTCCAGTGGACAAGAAGGAATCCAACAGGTACACCTTTCCCTGAACCTCGATACATGACAATGAGCAACACACCCACCTCTTTCCCATCTGGCCAAGTTCTCCGTGGTCTGTGTGAGTCCAGACTCCAGCAAAAGAAGAACTGCATGGCCTGTCTATCTGAGAAAGTTCCTGGCTCTTTGCTGAGGGCAGGGAATGAGATTGACTAACTTGCTTCTTCCTTCTCTCTGATCTTCCTTCCTTCCTTCCTTCCTTCCTTCCTTCCTTCCTTCCTTCCTTCCTTCCTTCCTTCCTTCCTTCCTTCCTTCCTTCCTTCCTTCCTTCCTTCCTTCCTCTCTCCCTCCCTCCTTCTCTCTGAACCTTTTCCTTCCTTCTCTGATCTTTCCTTTTTCCTCTCTGATCCTTCCTTCCTTCCTTCCTTCCTTCCTTCCTTCCTTCCTTCCTTCCTTCCTTCCTTCCTTCCTTCCTTCCTTCCTTCCTTCCTTCCTTCCTTCCTTCCTTCCTTCCTTTCTCCTTCTCTCTGAACTTTTCTCCTTCCTTCCTTCCTTCCTTCCTTCCTTCCTTCCTGTCCCTTTGCCTCCTGCTTGCTGCCTGCCCTGCTGCCTCCTCTCTCATACAGCTCACTGCTCTGATGCCCGCCCAACAGCAGCTGCTCCTGCAGCAGGCGCAAGCACAGCTTTTGGCGGCTGCCGTGCAGCAGTCTAATGCTGCCGCCGCCGCCGCTGCCTCCTCTCAGCAACCTGGGGCTGAACTGCCAGCACCACAGAGCCAGCCCCAGACGCCCCAGCTGGCCTTGTCCCAACCAATCCAGCTCACGGCACAGGTAAGGGCTTGTGCATGAAGCAGGGAGCTTTGCAGGGCCGGTCACAAGAGGTTCTCTCATTGCCAGGCCACTTGTCCTTGGAAGGGAAGGCTGTCACTCCTGGAGGGATGCTTGAAAGGGGGAAAAATGGTTCTTGGATGGCCTGAGACATGGCCTGCCTTGCATTGCCCATTGAAACTTGGTCCCTTAGCCCAGGGCTCTCCAACTTTGGCCACTTTAAGCCTGGAGGACTTCAACTCCCAGAATTCCCCAGCCAGCTCTGAATTCTGGGAGTTGAAGTCCTCCAGGCTTAAAGTGGCCAAAGTTGGAAAGCCCTGCCCTAGCCATTGCCTCTTTTCTGGGAAGGTCACGGGAGCCTTGGTTCCAGGGGAGGAAAATGCTCAGTGGTCTCAGGGCAAGTATAATTCTCAGGAATCTCTCGAGAAGTTCGACCACCTTGAAAATTGGGTACCTCTGCATTGTGTGGAGATGTTTTCACTGTAGTTCTCCTCCCAATTCTTTTTTCCTCTAGGATATCCAGCAGCTGCTGCAGCTCCAGCAGTTAGTCCTCGTCCCAGGGCACCCTCTCCAGCCACCTGCACAGTTCCTGCTGCCACAGGCCCAGCAGGGGCAGCAAGGTGAGAAGAAGAAGAAGAAGAAGGGGAAAAAAAATCCCTCCTTTCTTATTTTAGTAAACAACTCGAGATGGCAGATGTACCTAATACTTCTTCCTATTTCCCATACCATAACATAATGGGAGGTGGCTTGGATTGAGAGAGAAAGATTAGTCCAAAGTCACCCAGTTGGCTTTCATGCCTAAGGCGGACTAGACTTCACTGTCTCCTGGTGATTGACCCAAAGCCACCCAGCCAACTTTCACGCCTAAGGACTAGACCTCGCTGTCTCCTAGTGATTGGCCCAAACTCACTGTGATGACCCAAAGGGGCATGGCACAAAGGCAACACAGTCAAGCAAGAAGTGTCCCTTTAATGCCTCCAACTTGGCCCCCAATGTCCAGGTTACCTTTGGCTGGAGAAAAAACTCTCCCAAGAACAGTCTTTAAGTGGAGGAAATTCGGTCCGAAAACCAAGTGCATACAAATTGTAACTAAAAAGTCAAACAAACCACGCTGCAGTAATTAACTTGACAGGGCAGGAGAAGGAATTGCAGAGCAAAACACACACAGTAGGGAAAACGCCAGGAATCCAGATAAGCCTCGACGATACCAGATAATTCACAATTTTCTCCCAACAACTTTGCTGTGCACAGCTTCCCTTTTTAAACACTGTGTTCCCAGCTGCAGCTAATGAAGGGAATCAGGGCCCTTTCCTCCCCCGTAAGCCACACAACTCACATTGCTCCCTTCTCCGTTCCTCCCTGCGTGCCCTAGGATGAAGAGGGAGTGGGTCTGGGTCTTCCTCTGAACTCCCTCTCGCTTGCTCTACCTCTTCCCTGCTCTGCCCAGCCGGCTTTTGCCCTTCCCCAGTTTCTTCCACAGCCAACAGAGCCACACTCCCACTCTCTGTCAGCTGCTCAGCCTCCCCCTCCGAATCAGATTCCAACAGAGGCATGACACTTACCCAGCCAACTTTCATGCCTAAAGCAGGACTAGAATTCACTGTCTCCTGGTGATTGGCCCCAAAGTCACCCAACTGGCTTTCATGCCTAAGGCGGCACTAAACTTTAAGCTGTTGCTGCTTATGGCTTAACTGGTCTGTAATTTGACACACAAAGAACAAAAATATGTGGGGTCTCTTCAGAGATAAACTGAGTCATTTTCTCCCTCACTTCCCCGCAGGGCTGCTTCCGACACCAAATTTATTTCAGCTACCTCAGCAAAATCCAGGGAGCCTCCTGCCGAACCAGCCTCGTGCAGGACTCCCAGCACAGGTGAGCAAAGAAGGAAGGTGTTATAAGTAAAATTTGGTTATTATACCTGAGAATATAAAGAGCCAAACTGAAGCCATTTTGTGTTCGAAGTTTGAACCTTTAAAGCTCAGAACAGTTATGAAATGTGTTTTCTGCTAGGAATAATACAATATTGCAAAACTATGTACTTGGCATAAGTTAGAGGTATGTGCTGGGGCGCTCTGACGTTATAAATGTCACATTAAGAAATATTAATGTTTTCTTATAATTTTCTGGAATTTGAAAAACAGGAAGTCTGAATATGTTGGAAGTTTTCTGTGGAAGGTTGTATAACGTCCATATATGGGAAACAGGAAGTGTTATGTAACCATGTGATTTGATAAACCTATATAAGCTGTATTCACTACATGGGAGTGTCTCCTTCCTCCTAGAAAATGTTTTTTTTTCTGGAATAGAGGGGTCCATACTGCAGTATTTTCCCTAATAAAGCATCCTATGGATCAGATTATCAAAAGTCTGTTGATTCATTTTTATATGCTTCTCACAGAAGGAAAGAAGGGTCGTGTAAAAAAAAGAAAGAACGTGTAAAATGTTCATTGAGGTGAAAGAAGGAAATAGAATAGAATAGAATAGAATAGAATAGAATAGAATGAATACTTTTTTTTAATTGGCCAAGTGTGATTGGACACACAAGGAATTTGTCTTAGTGTAAATACTCTCAGTATACATAAAGAAAAGATACATTCGTTAAGAATTAAGAATCATAATGTACAACACTTAATGATAGTCATAGGGTACAATAATAAATACCATGCAAATATTTTGGTTTGCCCCCATTTTTTATTTTTAGATGATTATACCAGTTCATTTTCTCCAGTATTAAATTAGTTGCAAGCATTTAAGCCCTGAAATTCATTGAGCAAATACATCCATTTCTAACCCGCCAAACACTGAAAGAAGTAAATGGCTTTTATAACTCATGAAGGGAGGGAAGTGCCTACCATGTTGGCCCAGGCATAGTATTGGCTATTAAATAAATTAATAAATTAGTGAGATTATTTCTCCACTTGAGTTTGGTAATGCAGTCTGCCTGGACTTGTGTGTGGTCCTTCTGGGTCTCTTGGATTCCCCATTTCTTTTGATTTCTTCCTCTTCCCCAGCAAGTGACTCGGCCTGGCCTCCCCGAGTCCCACCTCACTCACTCACAGCCGCCCAAATGCCTGGAGACCCCTTCGCACCCCGAGGAGCCCAGTGACCTAGAGGAACTGGAACAGTTCGCCCGCACCTTCAAACAACGGCGCATCAAACTGGGCTTCACACAGGTACACCTCAGAATGCTTGGCTCAGATGAGGAAGAGTAAGATGTAGCTCTCCCTGATAAAAGAAGAAGAGTTGTGTGCAGGGAATTGTGAAACACACGCAGCCTTGGCATTCTCTCAGTAATGGCTCCTCTCTCCTTTTCTTCCCTCCATCCTTCACAGGGTGATGTGGGGTTGGCTATGGGGAAGCTTTATGGGAATGACTTCAGCCAAACAACCATCTCGCGCTTTGAGGCACTGAACCTCAGCTTCAAGAACATGTGCAAACTCAAACCTCTTCTGGAGAAATGGCTGAATGACTGCTGGTAAGGAAAAACAGTGGAATGTGATTAAAGCTGAGTCCTGCTCAGGATGACCTGCCTGGGAGCGGGATAATGTTAAGAATGCCAGAGAAGAAAAGAGAATTTGGTCAACAAGGTTGTTGTGAAAGTTGCAGTGAAGGTAACAGGAAAGAGCCAGCTGCATTCACACGTAAGCTATTGCTCCAGTTTTGGTCACTACAATGTAAAAAAAAGATGTTGCAAAGAGTGCAGAGAAGAGCAACCAAGAGGATTAGGGGACTGGAGGCTAAAACATACGATGAATAGTTGCAGGAATTGGATATGAATAGACTAGACTAGAACAGAACGGAATTCTTTATTGGCCAAATGTGATTGGACACACAAGGAATTTGTCTTGGTGCAAATGCTCTCAGTGTACATAAAATGTCTAATCTATTGAAAAGAAGGATTAGGGGTGACATGATAGCATTCTTCCAATATTTAAGGGGCCGCCACAAAGAAGAGGGAGTTGGCCTATTCTCTAAAGCACCTGAAGGCAAGACAAGAAGCAATGGGTGGAAACTAACTAAGGAAAGAAGCAAATTAGAAATTTCCTGGTAGTAAGAACAATAAACCAGTGGAACAGCTTGCCTGTAGAAGTTGTGGGTGCTCCATCTCTGAAGGATTTTAAAAAGGGATTGGATTTGTCAGAAATGGTATAGGGTTTTTCTGCTTGAGCACAGGGTTGGACTAGAAGACCTCCAAGGTCCCTTCCAACTCTGTTATTCCGTTATTCCATTTTTTAAAAATTGGAGCTTTCCTGCTGTTGGTAGTCCAGGTAAACAAGCTTAATATGCCGTGTGAAGCCAGCGAATGGTAGCTCATTTCGAAACCATAATTTAGCATAATAATAATAATAATAACAACAACTATTATTATTATTATTATTTATATACCGCTCCTCTCCCGAAGGACTCGGAGCGGTGCACAGCCATACAATTAAAACAATAAATATGTAAAAGTTAAAACTAAATTAAACTAAAGGCCCTGGCTGAAAACAATTAAAACCCCTCCCTAAAACCCTAACATGTAAAATGATGTAGTGGCCTTCGTGGTCTGAGCCTGACAGAAGGAAGATGAGGGTAGCACAATACAAGCAGGACTGAGTGGTGGGATTTACGGCACCATAAAGAGCATTATTACCTTCCAGTGAAAAACTTTTTTCTTGTTCACTCCATCAACATAGGATATATTCATGCAAAGTTACGATTAAGTGGGAGAGAAAAGTGATGTCATTTCTGGAGAGGATGAATGCTGAGGAAAGTAGGCATTTGAAAAGAGATAGATGGAACTATAAATTAATGAGATCTGCAGTCTACAAAGAAAATATATACAAAAAGTTTTACCAATGGCACCTATCTCCAAACAGATTAGCAAAAATGTATCCCAACATGAATCCGGCATGTTGGAAGTGTAAAAAGAGACAAGGTACTTTCTATCATATGTGATGGTGCTGCCCAGAAGTGCAAAGATATTGGATCAAAATGAGGTGATGGATACAAGAAATTATCAAAGAACAAATAGAATTTGAACTGGAATTATTTATGCTAGGGATATTTAAAAAGAAACATGATAAAAATTAAGTACATATTAACGGCGGCTAGGTTATGTTACGCACATGTTGGAAACATAAGAACATCTCCCCTGACAAATCGATAATTTAAAAAATCTTGGAATGTGTCAGACTGACCCTAGAACTAAAAGACAAAGAAGAGTCGGAATATTATAAAATTTGGGGTATGTGGTGTGATTGGCTAGAAGTTAGGCAAATAGAAAATAATGAAAGTTAAAATATGTAAATGACAGATAAATGTATATATTCGCATAACAATGTATATAAATGCAATATTAAAACTATATATAAATGCAATATTAAAACTATATATAAAATATATAAAATTATATATATAAAATTATAAAATATATAAACGCACAAGAGATAGAGATATATGAATGTGTATATAACAGTATAGTACTGTTAATGTTATGGTTATTTTTTTCTTTTAAAAACTTAAAAGAATTAATAAAGTTTAATTTAAAAAAGGAACAGAAAATAGATAGAAAAGTGATAGAAGGGGTTGAGTCATATAGGGCAGGGGTCTCCAACCTGGGCAACTTTAAGACGTGTGGACTTCAAGGTGTGGAATTGAAGTTCACACGTCTTAAAGTTGCCCAGGTTGGAGACCATGGTATAGGGGATGTGCCTTATGAATGTTACTCAAGAGGCGAATAAAATGTTCCTCGTCAACCTGTTACAGAGACAATGTCCGTGGACTCCACGCTTCCCAGCCCCAACCAGCTGAGCAGCCCCAACCTTGGTTTTGATGGGCTGCCGGGCCGACGTCGCAAGAAACGGACCAGCATTGAGACTAATGTCCGCTTTGCATTGGAGAAAAGCTTTCTAGCGGTAAAATGTTCCCTACCAAGCAACCCTCCCTCCCTCGTCCCTTCCCTCCCCAAATCAAGTTAAGTTATGCCGTGCAGTGGAGAAGAGACTTAGTTAAAGGTTTTGCCTGAGCTGCTTTCTTTAATAGCAATAGCACTTATATACTGCTTCACGGTGCTTTGCAGCCCTCTCTGAGCGATTTACAGAGTCAGCCTCTTGCCCCCAGCAATCTGGGTCCTCCTTTGACCCACCTCAGAAGGACGGAAGGCTGAGTCAACCTTGAGCCTGGTGGGATTTAAACTGCCAAATTGCAGGCAGCTGGCAGTCAGCAGAAGTAGCCTGCAGTACTGCATTCTCACTACTGCGCCACCGAAACTTAATGCTTCCATTTGAAGTGGGCCATTTAAAACTGATTTCATATCCTTATTTAAAACATTTATATACTTGCTTACGTTCTAGTCCTTGATTTACAATCATTTGTCCAGTGGCTGTTCGAAGTTACAACAGTAATGGAAAAAGTGACTTATGACCGTTTTCCACATTTACGACCGTTGCAGCATCCCCATGGCCACGTGATCAAAATTCAGATGTTTGGCAACTGGCTCATACTTATGGCAGTTCTGTCTCCCAGGTCATGTGATCCTTTTTTGTGACTTCCTGAGAGAGTCAATGGGGAAGTCTGTTTTGCTTAACAATTGGGTTACTAATTTAACAGCTGCAGTGATTCACTTAACAACTCTAGCAGGAAAAGGTCATAAAATGGCCCCAAACTTCTTGCTTAACAACTGTCTTCCTTAGCAACAGACATTTTGGTCTCAATTGTGGTCGTAAGTCGAGGACTACCTGTAACCAACTACAGGCGGCTGTAGAATCAGTGTTATCCATTTTGTGGATATTTTCCTGTCCTGCTGCTTGCTGCTCACTTCTCGCTAGGACCGGATGTTGTTCTTAACACTTCTATCTCCCCCGACAGAACCAGAAGCCTACCTCAGAGGAGATCCTACTTATTGCCGAACAGTTGAACATGGAGAAGGAGGTGATTCGTGTCTGGTTCTGCAACCGCCGCCAGAAGGAGAAACGGATCAACCCTTGCAGCTCTGCTCCCATTTTGCCAGCCCAGAGCAAGCCTGCCGGCTTCAGCCCTCATATGGTAAATTCTCACTTTCCCCTCACACATGACAGTCTGTCTCAGTTGACCTCCCTTGTGGCTTTCCTGTGGGATGCTGACATTTGCAAAAGTCCCTTGAAGGACACGTCTTACATTATTTTTGCCCACTTGGAAGGCTGAGAGTTCAATCCTAATTTCTCCCCTAAGGTGCAAAGGAAAAAAAATATCTGCTGTGAACTCTGTAGGTGTCAGGAAGGGCATCCGGCTAGTAAATGCACAACTCCATTTAGTCTTGCCAATTCTACCCTGATTAGGGACTACAGGGTCATAAAGCAGGACCTCTGATTAGGGACTACAGGGTAATGAAGCAGGACCTCTGATTAGGGACTACAGGGTCATAAAGCAGGACCTATCAGTGCAGGTTCTTTATTCGTGTCAGAAGCACCTTCAAATTATAGACATACAACGTTCAACACTGAGCAAGTAAACCAGTGCAGGTAACCCCCCCCCCCCGCACCACCAAAACTGCGTGCCAGTTCCATCTGAGGAAATGCATCCCTATGGAGCAGGGGTCACCAACCTTTTGGACCTCAGGGACCACCAAACTCATAATTTTAAATCCCAGAGACCACTAACCGGTTCTCTGGGCATGGCCTATTTTGTGGGTGTGGCTTGGTGGTCATGTGACTGGCCGGGCATGGCTTGTATGTAAATATTATAAATATTTATATAAATATTGAATTTTTTATAAAAAGCAACTTTTACCCAAAATCAGGCAAAGCAGGCAGGCAGATTGAGTTGCTCACAGAATCATTCGGTGATCTATCTATCTGCCATCGGCTAGCTCAGTCTCTCAAATTTGCTTGCCGTGAGTCTGCACTGAATCATAGAACCTTCAGTCCTAAGGGAGGTTCGGCTGTGCTTAAAAGCAGAGCCGAAGATCTAAAGACTAGCTAGAAAGCAAGAAATCCAACCATTTTCCTGCTTCCTAGCTAATCTAAATCTCCAGGCACAGCCGAACGGATGATGGTCGGAAAAAGATAAAATACCAATTTAGCAAGTAAGTTTGCTGGGTAAGGAGTGAATGGATGGGGTGCGGGCCATGTGGGTGGCACAGCCTTGTGTTTCTGCACAGCCTGGATTAATTGCTTTGGGGTGGTGCTCTGGGGGTGAGATTTCTCTGCGGCGCGCCAAAATTTTCTCACGGCCCACTGGTTGGCGAGCGCTGCTATGGAGAACTAAGCTTGGGAAATCCTCAGCGTTGACTGGTCCATGAACCTACAGCTACTTGATCATGCTGAAATTGTGGTTAACCCCATCCAGACTCCAACAGCCTCCAGACCCTGGGACAAGGCTTGGCAGCATCTCTTGGTCAGCCAGGAGTTCAGAGATACAGTTGGTTGTCCCCAACGTGCTGTCCACTATGGCCGATGCCATCATCTCCTCCATTCAACAAGTCCCTAAATAGCACTTTTGGAAAAACCTTTCCTGCCCCCTGGTGGTGCAAGAGGGAAAGCTTGCTACCTGTGTCTACATCCGTTATATCGGTGACAGACTTTTGTCTATATTTTTGTTCCTCAGGTGACCAGCCCAGGCACTGGCACAAGTTTGCCCCTCTCCCAGGCTTCCAGTAGTCTGAGCACAACAGGTACACGGTCCCCTTTTATTTTCCTTTCCTTGGAATAGTTTACTGGGGTGGAGTGATGAGAGCTTGTTGGGGCTGTGCGAAATTGACATCATTAAGGAATATAAGAGCATCCTGATCGTTGACCCATGTAGTTGGTTAAGGGATTTTTGAGATGGTTGAGGGTCTGGACTACAAGAGAGCAAAATTAGGGATTGATCATGGTGCGGGCCTTCTCTCTGGAAGCACCCTCCCTCTGGAACGAATTACCTCCGGAGATGAGGACCATCCCTGACCTATTAACCTTCTGGCGAGCACTGAAGACCCACTTATTCCATCAAGCCGGTCTGGCCTAGAGTTACTTGCAGGGTTTTAAATTGATTTTAAACGGTTTTTTATAGTTTTTAACCCTTTGATAGTTTTAATTTTTCAGCCAATTATTTAATTCTTTTAATTCAATTTTAATATTGTATTTATGTCTATATTTTTATTCGGCTGTACACTGCCCCAAGTCCTGCCGAGAGTGGGGGCGGTATAGAAGATCGAATAAATAAATAAATAAATAAACAAATAAATAAATATTGAATGCCTGAAACCTAGGGAGGGAAGGAGGGGGCACTTGGTTTCAGACTTTTGGGGTCATGTGATCTCCTTTTGCAACCTTCTCACAAGTGGGGAAGCCAGATTCCCTTAACAAGTGCCGTTATTAGCAACAACTTGCAGGGACGCCCGTAACATCCATAGCAAGAAAGGTTGTAAAAGGGGCATAACACACTTAACTGTCTTGCTTAGCAACAGAAATGTTGGGCTCCATTGTGGCCATAAGTGGAAGACTGCCTGTGAAGACCGGATACCTAGCTTGGCGTTGTCTACGTGAAGCTCCCATGTTAACTTCCTGTTCTTATTTTGGGGCAGTTACTACCTTGTCCCCAGCAATCTGCTCCCTAACCCCCAGTCGGACAGCGGTTGGAGCAGGGGGCACCACCCTCAACTCGGTCACGCCACCCCCAAGCAACAGCACAAACCCCAGTCCTCAGAGCAGCAGCCATCCAGCTCTCAGCTTGCAAGGCCTGAATCCCAGTACGGGGTAAGTGGCAAGACGGGGGAAGCTTGTGGAGGGTTGAGTTCCTTCAGAGGTTGGACGGCGACCCTCGGCGGGGCTTCTTTTAACACCCCCTTCACAGAATAACAAGAGTTGGAAGGGACCTTGGAGGTCTTCTAGTCCAACCCCCTGCTCAAGCAGGAAGGAAATCCTCTGCCCTAGAGGGCAAGACATAAAACCCACATTGACTCAGCTGTTGTAAGTTGGATCCTACTGATGCATTCCTGGACACGCCAGAGAGGAAAGAAATGAGCATTGGGGGGGGGGGGGGTGACAAGAGCACGGTCATTTTTGCCATCCCGAAGCCCCCACTTTAACTTGCTGCCTTTGATTTGCTTGCAGAAGCACAGTGCTAGGGGTGAATGCAGGGTTAAACCCAGCGCTAATGGCCACCAACCCACTGGCCACCATACAAGGTTTGTGAAAGAAAAGACAAAAAAATACCCATGCTGTCGTGGCTGCCATCCCCTTCCCACTCCACTGGCTTGCTGTGGCGTGGGAGAAAAAGTGTGTGAAGGAACGGATGTGAGTTTGTAGAGGTTGCATGTTGGGCGCGCAGCATCTGTGGATTGCTGCACCCCCCTGCTTGTGTGATTTGGGGTGGTGGTGGTAAAATAACTATGGATCCTCTTATGAACTGCAGGGCTCATTTGTGGCCCTAAGTTGAGGACTATCTATAAGGACCAAATCTTGTGAAAGGGTCCAGAGACTTGACTGCTTATCCCCACCAGCCTAGGAGAATAGAATAGACAGGGATGTCAGAAGCTGCTGAGACATCCAAGATAAAAGAAAATGTATGAGTAGCATCTACGTTTAAGGCGTACTCCATATATAAGAAACCAACCGGGAAGGTTCTCCATCAGTTTGAAATAAGGCATCCTCAACATGTGTGGCTTATCCAAACCCATCGGTTCTTTTTTCTATTGTAATTGTAAACCACCAAAGTCGTTTTGGAATCGGGTGGCCTTTAAATCAAATGAATAAATAACAGGGATGATCCCAGTTGTGGATCTCCACCTGGAATTAAACAGGAGAACCCTTAGGTGATGGTTGGAGGTTGGGCTTGGCAAGGCAGAGTGATGACAGTATCATCCACAAGAGCGACCAATGCCGTTTTTACCAACCTGATCCCTGGTGTGGGAAAGCTGATTATCTGGGTTCTGTTTTCAGCCAGAACCAGGGGTGGGATTCTACCAGTTCGCACCTATTCGCTAGAACTGGTTGTTAACATTTTAAGAAGTTTGGAGAACTGGTTGTTAGAAGAAATGACTGGCCTAATCCTGTAAGGAAGGCAGGAAGGAAACATTCTGGTGTTGCTTACAGAAACTGCCTCTCCGTCAACCCTTATTACATTCTTGGCAGGACTAGACTTCCTGTCTCAGGAATTTCTCTGGAGTTTTTTTCCCCTCCTTTGCTGGTACTTTGCTTGTGTGGAATGACCATTCAAAGTTACAATGGCACTGAAAAAAGTGACTTATGACCATTTTTCACACTTATGACTGTTGCAGCATCCCCACAGTCATGATAGGGCAGGCGAGGAGATGCGTGCCTCGATGTGAGTGATGTTGAGTTGGCCACACCCAGCCAGTCACATGACCACCAAGCCACGTCCACCAACTAAGCCACGCCCACAGTTAAAAACAG
The DNA here is from genome assembly GCA_023653725.1 of Bungarus multicinctus. Taxonomy (NCBI): domain Eukaryota; kingdom Metazoa; phylum Chordata; class Lepidosauria; order Squamata; family Elapidae; genus Bungarus; species Bungarus multicinctus. The sequence goes on along the minus strand of CM042835.1, from coordinate 5,730,234 downwards.
GTTGTTAAAAAATTTGAATCCCACCCCTGGCCAGGACCCTGATATTGAATCCTGGCTGAAAATAACCCAGATAACCTGCTTCGCCTAAGATCTTTTCCAGTTGTTTGTGATTGTGCGGATAGAAACGTGAAAGGGGGAGCATGTCATTTCCTCTTTCAAGGAGGCGTTTACTGAATTACACCCCTTCCCCATGTCTTGGTCTGACCTAAGACGGCAAGATTGCTTGTGAGCTGGTCAGTGCAAGTGTAGTGCAGGTGTGTGAGAGTGCAGCCAGTCGGTGGAGTCCCTCACAACCTCCTCTCATTCATCTTGAGGCCTTTCTCCATTCCACCTTGAATTGACACATAGCAGAAGGCTTTTCACGCACCATTACATGCATCCTTCACATCATATATGTTAACCATTGATTGTGCAACCTGTCTTCCCACATGTCTTTTCCGTGTGAATCATGTTGGGGGGAGAGAAGTGACAGAGCTTTTGGGGGGGGGGGGGAAACAAGGAAGTGCCATTGCAATTATACCTGTCTTTTTGACATGGGAAAAGAGTCTCCAAAAAAGAGGAAGCCTCTTAATTTTTTATTTGTTTTTGCAAAGATAAGAATGGTTTCCTGTGAGGGGTGCGGTGGCCTAGAGGTGGAGCTCTCACCTCACATTCAGGAGGCTGTGAGTTCGATCCTAGGTAGAGGCAGCTATATTTCTCTCTCTGGGCACGATGAGGATAGATCTGCTGAAGACAACTCCGCATTGGCGACAGAGAGGGCATCCGGGCAGTAAACATTCAGCTCCATTCGGTTGCCCAGACACCGCCCCCACAATAGATTTTACGGGGTCGTTAAAAGAAAGTGCTAAGAATGGTTTCCTGCAAGATTGTCCTTCAAGAGGGCAATCTTGGCACCGTCTCTCTTTGGACCAATTCTATATTGACCCCCCAAGGCCAAGGACGGGAAGCCATTGCAGATGTGGCCTAACCAACGTTTCTCTCTCTCTCTCCCTTTCTTTGCATAGCCCTGGCCAGTGGTGGAAGCCTGCCAATTACCAGCCTTGATGCCAGTGGTAACTTAGTCTTGGGTACCACTGCAGGCACAACTGGAAGCCAGAGCATCGTGACCTCGCCGCTCTTCCTCAACCACGCGGGCCTGCCTTTGCTGAGTGCTGCCCCCGGAGGCGTGGGGCTGGTGTCAGCAGCTGCTGCCGTGGCTGCTTCTATGCCTAGCAAGTCCCCTACCCTGACTTCCTCCTCCTCCTCCTCCTCTTCCTCTTCCTCCTCCTCTTGTTCCTCATGCAGCTCCTCCAGTGACATGGTGCAGACAATGGGGCAAGTTGGAACTGGATCCACCGAACCGGATGCCAAGACGGAGTGAGGACACAGGAGCATCCACGCTGCCTTTTCTGACATGGCGGGGGGGTAGCCAGGAGTGGACGTACAAACCGACACATGAAACCAAAAAAAAAAACCACAAAAAAACCCAAGCAAACCAAAATCACCAAAACCAAACATAGAAATGTCAGCAACAGCCAAACGAAAAAACAAAACCAAAACCAAACCAAAACCAAAACCAAAAAATAACCAAACAAGCGAAGCAAAAAGGGGGGAAAAAAAGGAAGAAACCCAAAAAAAAAAAGTTCCTCAAACCTTTGGCATTCATTTGTTTTTCCCCTCTGCAAAAGGTGACAGTCGATGGTCTGTTTGGTTTTTTTGAATGATTTATCTTTTCTTTTCTTCTTTTTTTTCATCTGCTCGTTTCCTGGACAGTATCAGAAAGGAAACCAATAAATGGGGATATTTTTTTTGTAAAAAAAAAGAAAAAAAAGAAAAAAATACTTTTAAAAGAACCTTTAAAAATCCTTAAGGGGAATGCAGATCTCACACCAAAAATCACCAGTTCTAGCTTCACCCAAAGCTTTTTACAAACTTTTCTATCTTCAGTGTCTGGTCGAATGTCTTTCAAAATGCTTTTATTTATTCTTATTTATTTTTTCTCTTTTCCTTGGATCCAGAAAGGGTTTGGGCAGGAAAAGAATGGATTGATTTAATTTCAGGATCTTCCTATAAATATTTTCTTTATTTTTTAAATGATTAACAAATGTTTCTGCTTTTTTTGCTTCTCTTTTCTTTTTAATGAAACAAATAAGAATCTTTATACAAATAGGGGGATTCTTATAAGAAACGAAGGCTAGGATTTTCAAAGGCAATAATGAAAATCAGACACCGGGTTCCCACTCTGGAAACTGGTTTCTTGATTGATGTCCTGCAATGAGTTATTTTTTAAATTATTTCTGCTGCATCTTGTTTGCAAAGAGGTTATTTGATTAATCAGCCCTGGGATAAGCTCCATTAAAGGAGATTGTAATCACAAAATTCAGATTACTTGCCAGCCAAAATCTATATTAGTTCTCTGGGGCTTGAAGCAAGAAAGAGGTGGGGAACCATTTTTAAAAAATTCTTTGTTGAAGTCCCTCTTGAGATACGTATACATTGCAAGCATTTGGCATCAAAACCCAGATATCTGCAATGCCTGTTTCTGTCTCTCTCAAAAACTCCCTCCCCTACAGTAAGAATGAAGGAGTTACGTCTGGCTGGAATTACTTTATTACTATTAGCAGGGCTACTCAGAGGGTATATAATGTAAATACTTTTTGCAGGACAAGAGGCATTATTGAAAGTCACAGTCTTCAAATTTTTAAGGATGGGCAGCACTAAACCTATGCTTTTTTTCTATCGGCTTGGACCTTTTCTTTTCCAGCTTTAATTTTCTATTGAGCTTAGCTAAACAAATGTTTTTAATTGGTTTTGCCTGGGGTTAGTATCAGGGGTTATTTTTTTGAAAACAGGGGATGTGTGGTTTTTTATTTTTATTATTATTATTTTTATAGCTGTGTTCTGAAAAAAAAAATACTCATATTCCAGTGCCTGACAAAAACCAAAACAAAAAAAAATGGGAATTTCAGCATTCTTTACATTTTTCAGAAAAAAAAACCAAAAATTGATAGACATCACTACAGAAAACAACAAAATGAAGACCACTGGGGAATATAAATAAAAGCAAAGACAAAAGAGGGATAAAAAAAAATCTTCTCAGAAAGTGGGTATCACAGAGACTCGGAGGCGAGAGAAACTTTTAACCAAAAAGAACCAACCAAGCGAACAAAAGAAGCTAAAAGAAATAACCACAAAAAAAAAAAAAACTTTTAAATGAAGAAGAAAGGATGAAAACGTGTGGGAATAAAGGGGACATCTTTACTTTCTCTGGTTAAGACAAAATGGCTCAACCGTCTTTCTCTGTCCTGAAAAAAAAAGAAAAATACCTCATGGAAAGTTGTGTTGAGAAGCCAAAATTTTACAAATGGCAAAGAGACAAATAAATAAGTAAACCAAATCAACTGAAGTGGGGAGGGCAAGATCAGAAGATTCTGTAACTTTCTCCCGGAAGTCTGGAAAGCTTTAAAAAATGGCTTCTCAAAACACTTAACTTTATTTTGTTTTGTTTTTAAACTTTTTTTTTTTGTACATTTCTTTTCTTGGTCGTCTTTGTTTTCGTTTTAACTGGATGGTTTGGGATATATATATATTTTTTTTTAATATGTTGGGTGGGTTAATTGATGTTTTGGGGGCTCTTTGAATGTTTGTCTTTTATTTTCAACTCCTGCGAACCAAAGTTTTGCTGTTGCAGAGAAGGAAGTTAGCCATGGCATACTGCGATCTGGTAGAAAACAAAAACCAAACAAAAAGGACAGAGTAAAAAAAAAAAAAGAGAGATAAACAAGCAAACAAACAAAAAAGTACTTTGAACCTTTCTTAAAGGACAGAAACAAAAAAACCCTCAACCTCATTTTATCTCCTGCTTTTGCTGTGCTCTAACGTTCAGGTGGGTTTGAGATAACAAAAGGAAAAAAAATAAAAATACTGTGAAACTTTCCAAAACAAACAAATCAACAACAACAAAAAAAAAAAAAAAAAACCCAGGAAACACCTAGTTTAAAAGACTGACTTGAAAAAAAAAAGAAAAGCTTTCATCCCATTGTGTGCGTGAGTGAGAGAGAACCGCCGAGTATTTATTCAGCCCTTTTAAGGTTTCAGTTACGGTATAACGGTGGACATCTGGGGAAAAAAAGAAACATTGGAGAGAAATATCGCTCTCTCTTTCTCTCTCTCTCTCTCTCTCTCATGTGCTACTGAACGTGTTTCTAGGTGGAATGTAACTGTTTTAGTGATCTTTGTTATTTTTCTTTCATTTTTACTTTTTTTTGGGGGGGGTATCTTATTTTTTTTTTAATAGAGAATATTCTATGTTCCGCTTTATCGCTTCTTACTGTATTAAGAAAAAAGACAAAACACAAACGCTAAAGGTTTGCAACAAAAAAAAGATAAAAAGGGAAAAAAACGAAACAAAAAAAAACAAACAAAAAAAAATACCAAAAACCAAAATGTGTTTTTTTTTTTTTTAAAAGAATTGATTCTAGACCAAAAATGACCCTATCTCCATGCATGGAGCTGAGTGGTGGTTGAACGGGCGTGGAGGAAAAACCATCAAGATTTTATAGGGCAAGTAAGGATGTTGGGAAGCAGGTTAGATTGCTGTCAACCTGGAGATGAGTGGGAGCAGCAGCTTTTTCAGAAAGATGAAAAAGGTTTGAAAAAAGAGGGTGGCTGGTAATTGCTCCCTCTTTTGCCTTCAAAAACCAGCCAGACCAGAGCGGGATAGAAGAAAATAGACACAAGCAGGTTGTAGATACGATGCCTCTTTTTTAAGGTTGTCTGGCTTTAGCTCTAGGAAAGGAGATGTGGGAGAGACATCTAAACTACGGAGGCATCGCTGTCTCCTCTCCCAAACTGGTGATTATATAAGACGTGAAACATGCAACCGATTTTGCTATAGGGATGGTGGAGGTTGATGGATCCAGAGAAAGACAGCCTGATCTTTAGTTTTAAATTGGCCGATGACTTTATTGATAGGTCAAAATCCATAACCAACTGGTCATCTCTCTAGTCCACATATTTCTTCAACTGGCTGGTTTATATATAAAAAAAAGGATGCTTGAAAAATAGCTGCATCTCTTTGTGCTGCTGAGCTCCCCCACAACTCCTAGGAGTTTTGGAACGAGGAAGGAAATAAAGTAAAACCAAAGCTGTCAAACCAAATATTTGCTCACATGCCTCGTGCCAGTGCCTGTCCCAGGGTTGGGGGGAGGGCACGAGGGAGGGAGACAGGCTAGCCACTCCCTCCCTCTCCTTACAGTGCCAAGACATCCACCACAAGGCTCTTTGGAGATAGCCCGCCATATACCTCATATACTTTAATGATAAACCAAATAGAAAAGCTTTATTAAGGGTGTGTGCCGTGCAGGTCTGTTTGGGGTGGTGGGGGATCAGGTGCAGCATTCCTCTCACCCCATCGGGGGAAATCAGGAGGACAGCCCGGGTCCAATGAAATCTGATCTGTTCAGTTAAGCTTCTGTCTATCAACCTGGAAAAGGGCGACGTTAAGATGGAATCATGACAAGGACTGAAGACTGCGTCCATGAAGACGTGAAAAAGGAAAGAAAAAAGACACGCTAGGGGCTGGACATTGCTCTGTGGGCCTCGCTTCCCCAATGTAACTGGCACTTCGTACATCAGGGTGAAATTGGAGGATAGCTGGAATTCAGCTGTGATGCAAGAGTGTTTTTGTATCAAAGAAAGTTGAAGCTGGGCTTTCTGTTTCTCGTTGGACACGAATCTCCTTTAGAAACCTTGACTGGGACCATGTTCAGGTCTAATGGAAGGTCTTCTGCCTTCCATGAACTGGCTTCTCCAGGTTGCTCTCTATCAAACTCTGACCAGTGTGGAGGTTAATGTGAAAAAGGGAATCTCACTTATATGCCCAGGAGGGTCGGTCAGTTTGATAGCCCTAGAGGAGTGGATCAAATGGGCTGGCCTTTTGCATGAAGGATGCTGCACTAGAACCCAGTTTCTTGCCGACACCACCCCAACATGACTGGCCTGTTGCTGTAGCCGACCTGGGAGCAGTGGGAAAATCGTGTGATAACTTTGCCAAAGGTAGTTAGTTCCTAGTATTCATTTTTTTAAAAATTTTTAATCTTCCGGGGTCTGATCCTGTCTTGTTAATTTATTTGTAACTGTGGGGCTTAGAAGTGACTTGAAAAAAAAATAATGATGATGATAATGTAACAAATATTCTGAGTGCTTTTTTAATTTGTTCTTTTATTTGGTTCTGTCGTGGTTTTGTGTTTTTTTTCCCTGTCTTTTTTTAAAATTAAAAACAAAAACAAAATAAAAATCTTGCAACCAAAGATGAGTTGGAAAGAAGTTGAGAATCTGTTATGGTGACTCATTCATGGCACAGAACTTGCAGATCGCAGGAGGAAAGGAAAAAATTGTGGATCAGTAACTTGGCACCTGAAAACAGTGTTTTGCCCACAGATGCATCTTCACCTCCCCAGTTAGGCTCCAGAGGTATTACCGGAAGAGAAAGTGATCTACAGACGATTGCTTTGTTTGCCTTCTAATATAAGGGTACAGGTAGTCCTTGACTTATAACCATAATTGAGACCGCTGCTAAGCAAGGTGACTGTTAAATAAGTTGTGCCCGATTTCACAATCTTTTTTTTTTTTTTTGCTATGTCGCAAATCATTCAAAGCACACAGTCATTAAATGAATCTGGAGGCCCCACAATGACTTTGCTTTTCAGAAGCAGGCTGTGAAGTTCACAAATGCTGATCAAGGAAACCCTGAATAGTGCATCTGTCATAAATCCATGCCGATTGCCAAGGGTCTGAATTTTGAAAGGTTGCCAATTTTACCTCCCACCATTGACTTCTGACGTTCTCGGTTGCTATGCTTCTCTACCCGAATGTTCGCATTAAGCCATTCAGCACTTTACTCCAACCCTTTGCGTGACGTTTCTGTCCTTTTTTGCTGAAAAACCAACAGAGGATAGGAAGTCAAGCTGAAGGGTGGAGGCTGACTTGGCACTCCTGTATTGGGTGCCTGGAGAGAGAAGGCTCTTTGGCTATTCTGAGTTCCTGCAACAGCTGTAGCGAGACAAGGGTGGACTTTAGTAGAGGGGGGCCTCAGCATTTAGGATATAACAGCGGTGGTTTTGTAGAAGTGCCCAGAGAGAGAATTTAAAATTTTAGAAGGACAGCTGTTGGCAACGAAAGAAAGCAGTGATAAGAGTGAAAGCTATGGTTATTGTTCCAGATATTTCAGATTGGATCTGAAGCTTTGAAAATGTGGCCTTTTATACTTAAAAGCAGACTTAATTATTTCTGTAAATCTTTACCAAATTCTATATCCAGGTCAATTTTCCATTTTGGCATATGATGCCATATTGGTGTATGACAAATTCAAAAGTTTTTTTTTTAACAAACATACAAACGCCACTTGTACCATTGTAACTGTTCTGCAGGACTCCCTAAACAGGTTTTGTGGTTTACCATCTCACCCAGTTCTAAATCATCATAAATTACATATCCTGGTTTCTGGAAACCCAAATTGTGGTTGCTGGGTTTTATATGTATATTGTAGACAGTTCCCATTAGCCATACAATTTGTTTAAAGAACTAGGAGTATTAAATAATTCAGCTTGGTGTAGAGGGTAAAGGCATCAGGCTAGAAACCAGGAGACAGTTCTAGTCCTGTCTTAGGCAAATACCAGCTGGGTGACTTTCAGCCAGTAACCCTCTCTCAGCCCTAGGAAGGAGGCAATGGCTAACCAGTTCCAAAAAAACCTTGTCTGGAAAACCAGCCAGGAGTCAAAACTGACTCAAAGACAATGTATATGTGTGAGGTAAAACCATGTACATGTGCACTACTTGTGCCCTTATATTAACCGTTTTTTAAAATGTCCCTTATGCAAGTGTACAGAGCGTAGACATTTTTTCTGTTTCTCGTTACAGGAAAGATTGTGCTGAACAATCATTTTTTCAATCCCACATCTAATTCTAGCTGCAGTTTCAGTGGTTTCCAGGGCTCCATCTGACCTTTGAGGGAATAACAAAGGCTTTCATATTATTCCTGACCTACTATCCTTTTGGTCACTTGCCTTTTAAAGAAAAACTCAGTTAGTGACTCTGCTACATCTTTACATGGCAGTATTTTATAAGCTTTCTGCATTTTTTAAAAAAAGACTTATCTTTACAGTAAGCTCCAATTGTAGCATTGGCATTTGTAGTATGAATTAAAGTCCTACCAAGGATTAGTCTGTGTTTAATTTTAAAAGTTTCTTCTTTAGATAGCTACCCTTTTTCTTGTTTTATTGGTTAGGTAGAGATTAGCAATTCATTGTTTATCAATTAGTCAATTTCTCTTTCCTGCTGAGGGTTGGGGATTAATAACTGGCTTCCTTTAACTCCCCTTCCCCTTTATTGTGAAAAGGCAGTTTTTCATTATAAAATAAAGAGGAAAAAAATAAAAGAAACAAGTAATTAAAGCTGCCATCTCCCCCTTTGTGGAGAACAGAAGCACTCTAATTAAGTGGTAAATCACCACTAATCCCTCAACAAACTGAACAGAAGAGAAATGAAACAGGAACAACCTGCAAGGGGAAACTTAATTGCAGGGAACTTTTGCTGAACTGTGCTTGCAGATGAGTAAACATTTAAAAGGGGATCTGGTCTCTGTGGAGCAGCATTAGGAGGAAACATGATAACGATTTTAAATCCTGTACGTGGACCGGCACTGGTCCATGGCATGCTAGAAACTGGCTGTACAAACAAGTGAAGCCCCATCCATGGGCTGCAGGTAGCGCACAAAACCAGGCCTCCTCTGGTCCTCAGAAAAACCTCTCCGTGAAATCGGTCCTTGGTACCCATGAGGTGAGGGGGGCGCTGCTATACGCAGTCATTTTTAATTCAAACTGCAACTGGGTGCAAAAGCAACCCAAGATAGACATTTTCCCCAAGTGTGTCCACACACAAGGCCTTCGGTATGCAACTGCCTGGCTTCAAAAACAAATTTACAGTTTGCTAACATGGTTTCCTATCATTTCTGCCAATTTACTTTCTTTTATTTCAATTAATACTCGGCAGTGTCTGGACGTTCCAATTACCAACAAAACTACTGAACCCTACCTGATGGACAGTGGTCAGGTGCCCAACTTTCATGCTGGACACACCTCTTGACATTGCTTTAGTGGTTGCAATGTGGTTGTGGGGGGGAGGTAATTTCAAACAAACACTCCTAGTAGCTCGTGGAGAACCTATTACTATTTTGTCTTATGTTCTGGAGGCAGATTGGATGTAAACTAGGGATCCCCAATCCCTGGTCTGCAGCCCAATGCTGGGTCATGGCCCCTTGGAAATTGGGCCACATAAGCGGTGGGCGAGCAAGTGAGTGCACAAAGCTGCAATTGCACAAGCAGCATGTGTGCAAAACGATCTCCTCTACCCCTCCTCTTGCCGCCACTGCTGGTCCGCAGAGCCATAAAGGTTGGGGACTGCTGATTAAGTGCAGGCAATCATTCCTTATTTCATCTCCTGACACCCCCCCCACCAAATACGACCTAGATGTATTTAGGATCTGTTTGAGATGAGAACATACATTTTGATTAGTATGCAAAGTGGAACAGATGATTAAGTGCAATGCTCATCATAAGAGCACTTGAAGAGAAAAATGAATTTTGGAGGGAAAGGAATCAACACCGTCACACCCGGTGCATGTAATCTGCAGGTTATGCATAAATCCTCCACAACCGATGTGCTTTTTTTGTAGACAGTTCTCACCAAGAGGATTAACGGGTTGGGTTGTATATCAGGAGGCCAAGGTGCTAGAGAAGTTGGTGAGGACCGTGGTAGACAGCCTCCTTATCTGTTCAGCCAACAAATTCTAAACCCACTGTAACATAGCAGCTGTGTACCTTGCTGTTACTGTTTTTCTACAGGCTGGCTTGAGAATGAGGTGGGAAATACGGTGTGTGGTATAGTTAATTTCTCCAGTGAAACAATCCACAACCATGGGAGAAATGCACAGGAAATTTCATTCCACCGGCTTGTGAAGCGTATGAGAGCATAGAAATAAGGTTGCTATGTCTGAAATTGATGTTTCCTGTGGTTTCTGAAGTGCTATGCTGGCTTGCTAATGGAGATTTGTAACTGGAATGTGTGTATTTAGCAGCAGAATCACAGTAGTGTGATGGTGTGGTAGACCGCAGTGTCAAGAGGACAAGTTGGAGCATGCATCATGTATATACCAGGAGCAAGTGAGGCAGTTAACAAACTGATAAGACAATTCCTCTGTAGATCCAACTTCTCTTCCACATTACTATTTTAATAGTACGTAATATTTGCAATGACAAATGTCAATCTCCACCTAATTATAGTCACCTGATCAAAAATCACAAGATGTTCGCATCTTTAATATTTTTTACAGAAGTGATATTTTTTTTAAAATAACAACAAAGGATTGACTATTCCTACTCCTCAAGGAAGAGCAAAAATATGGATGGATTGATTGGATCAAAAGAAATATGTTAACAGCTAAACTGTAGGAGTCAATAGGACTCCTTGGAAGTTTTCTCACAGACTCAGTCTGTTGAAAGAAATATCCTTCTGGGTTCAGTTCCAAGTGGGGAAAAAAGACACTGGAAACATGGAGGCTGCCCGGAAGGTTCAATGGTTACAGGGCCACATGGCCTAGAGCTCCAGAGAAGAATGATCACATGCTTCAAGATGAGAAGGGAAAAAGGGAAAAGGGGAAAAAGAAAAAAGGAAGTGTTGAGGTGCTGAGAGTACCTGGGTTTTATACTCTCTGTTGAGATTTGAATTGGAGCTTGTATTCTAATTGGTTGTCAGACTCCCAGGGGCGGGGGTCTTAACTCTATAGGCTTGGTCTGGCCTTTCTGGGTGATTATGCCCTCAAAAGGGCCCTTGGCAATTGCTATAGCTTTTACCTGGAGTTCCTTCTTATGTAAAGCACTCTGGCCCAGGCCTTAATGGCCCACCCATTAACAAAGGTGGGGGGTAATTTCTGCTTCTTGAGTGAGTTTCTGCTTCTTGAGTTTCTACTCTTTTTAGAAGAAATATTCTGCCTTTTAATATTTCCTGGGCTATTTCAATTTTTCTAGGAGAGGGGTGGATGCTAACTTCCTACAATCCCTCATTTATTTTTTTTTTGAAAACACGTGAGAATTCTGACAAAAAATTAAAAGGTGATCAAATCAGGGAAACTTGATGGGTGCTTTAAAAAATTTTTTTTTTCCTCTGATGCAAAGGAAAGGCATTTAAAAAAGAGGCAACAGAAAAGGATTCCTTCAGTGGCTCCCAAAAGTTTTCAACCATAAAGCTCTGGGAAAACTTCTGGTTTTTTTTTTTTTTAGCTGTATCCAATTATTCATGCCAAATAATTTTCAGATGTTTGATATACGTTTTGTGAGCTTACAGTCAGGTTGTAAGCACAAGCCTCTATACAATCTTCACAACCTTTAAATTACAGGCTGCTCATATCCAAGGTTATGGTTACTACCTGCCTAGCTCTTAGCTTCCAGGATTTGTGAGGCCAAATTGAGGTTAGCCAGTGTGCAACCAGGCTATTTAGTATTTTTAAAGTTACACACAATGAGCCCTGGGACTTCTATTCATGAGACCACCAGTGCAACATATCCTGCTTTACTGGGCAACTGGGCAGCATCATTTGTGAGTCACAGTCAGGACTTGGGGTTTGGAGATCTCTTTTCTGCTATCTCTTCAGGAATTGCCTGAGGGAGATGCCTTCTCCCCCATGGAATTAGCAGGGCAATATGACTGCTTGGGCCTTAGTGCCTCAGAGCAGCAAACAAAAACAAAACAAAACAAAAAAACACATTAAAATTGAAGCTAGGAGCAGCTTTTTGTGGAGGTAGGTAAAAAGGGTTTAGCCTCTATCTAATTCTGAATGGTGTGTCTCTGTGTATGTGCCTGTGTATGCAGCTAGTTTTACAATACAGATAATACAAACATGGACAATTTTCCCTCCCACCAGACAGAAGTACAAGGTGTTCAGAACTTGCTGGGCCAGCCACTCTCAAATACAATCCTTACATGAGCACATTAAACTGGTTACAATATAAATAATACAAGAAAGAAAACATTACAATAGATTTCACATTACAATGAATTTTCAGTTACAATAAATTTCCATCCTCCCCCCATAATCTTTCTGTCTTCTGGGGATTGAAAAGAGTCTTTTAGTCTTTTACTGGTCCATCTCAGGGTCCTTTCCTTCACGTCTCTGGGTGGCATAGGCTTGGCCTGGTGGTATGGGTGGTCAGTCAGGCTTGGGAAGGTCTGCCCACTCTGGTTTGCTGTAATGACTTTCAGTGGATGCTGGATCCAAACTCAATTCCTGGTTCCAATGGATGGAATGTCTCTAGGGGGCAGTATCTGCTTCCACATGTGGCAGGCCTGGAACACACAGAACAAGAGTCCCCTCCCCCCTTCGCTGGTAATTCTACCAGGAAAGGCATTGTAAAAGGATTAGATTTTGGTGGGGGGGTAGATAGCTTGCAGGCATGGTTTGAGGATGAAGAATAACACATTAGTATTGCAGTTACTAAAAAAGATAAATCAGTTTCAACAAAATGGAGACACAGCAGATGAGAAAGGAAAAAAAACTGGATTCACAAGCTTCAGGAAAAAGGATGAACAGGTAAAATCATTTAAACACACAGTATGAAACTTTTCTTCTAAATGAACTTAGAACATTCACTGATAACCTTGGGTTTTTCTTAAAAGCACAGAGAGGAAAGAAAATTTTCTCTGTTCCTCATCCAGTTTGGTTGGCCAGACCAGACCGGGAGAAGAAAATTTCTCTCAGTGTTTTTAAATCTTAACAATTTAAAATTAATATCTGAAGAGGTCAGACACTTTTAACAGTTGCAACAGTTACCTCAAGGACACACAAAGACTTAGACACACACATGTGCGCACGCACACACACAGAAACAAGGACACAGAGAGGAAAACAAAAGTCTGAGGTGTACACACACACTGATCATTCCCACAATAAATATCTTAGTTAAATTGGGGAAGGCATAAATCTTAAGGAACAAACCACGTGGTTGCATAGAAGACAAAGAAAGAAAGATAGAAAGAATTAAGAAAATTCCATGTGATCCTGTTTATACATTGCCCTTTTAAGTACCTTTATTTACCACATTGGTCTTCCTGTATCCCTCAGCAAAGCCAAATCCCTACCTATACATTTTACCTTTTTCTTGCTCATGCCGGCTAGGGTCAGCATCTGCTGCTCATCCCAAGCCTCCAATAGCTCTCCCTGGGGGGTTCCATCCAGGACCCTCGAACTACCGCTTCCCATGTTCCCCTTACATGTGGGGTTTCACACTTTGGCTTAGTCGGGTCAGTCAGCTAGGCGAACCAGTTTCAGACACAAGCAATATCCAAGCAAGAAGAAGAAAAAAAGAAGGGTGTCTGGGGGAGACTTTGGTCGTTGCTCCTGGCGCAACGGAATCAAACACTTTTCTTAAACCTCAGAACAAAAATATAAAAGAGACTGGTCGTTGCTCCTGGCGCAACGGAATCAAACACTTTTCTTTAACCTCAGAACAAAAATATAAAAAAAACCTAGGTGTTTCCCAAAGTATGCGCGCTCCCCTTTTTAGTAAAAAATTCCCGAGAGACTTTTCTCTCTCTCTCACTTCACCACGGTTTTCGGACTGGGGGTGTTGCTGTCAATGCAGCCTACTTTCCTTTCCCCAAAAAAAACAGCCCGTGAGACTCTCTGCCCCCCTCAGACAAGTACGAGTACTCCACTTTTCTCTATTCTATTCTTTTCTTCCTAGCCCACGTTTACAGATCTGGAAGAGCTCAGATCCGAGGAAAACTTGCTGCTCTTATGCAGGCAAGTACTGGCGCTCCTAATTTAGTGTCCAAATTACACTAAAACTACCTAAGTTTACCTAAAACGCTGGGGTTTGCTTTTGGGATACACTGGACAAAAAAAATGACAAATTTTCCTTCCCTCCCTTCAATCATAACCCGCTTGGCTTTTCCTCTTATATACAGAAGGTCCCACACTCTGATGGCCCCCCCTTGCTTTTCCTGTCCTGATGGTCATGGCTCTGTAGAGCTAACAACAGGCAAGAGGGCGGCTAGAGGCCAAACAAAGAAATGAAATCCAGCTGCTGTCCAAGGATGAAGCCACTCATAAACATGCTCTTCCTTTTTCCCTAACAAAAGGTCCTGTGCTCTGGCAAAACCCCCATGCTCTCCAGACTCTTGGTCTTTCTGCGGTTAGGAAATGCACAGAGGAAGCAAGATCCAGTTGTGTTTGGGAGAAGAATCCTCTCACACACATGCAATCATACACATATTTCCCACATTTTTCCATGCTTTAAAATTAAAATTTAGAGGTACTCACCTTCTTTCCAAGCAGCCTTTGAGCTCAACACTCAAAACCCCTTTAAAACCATTTTTCCAAATGGCCAAGGTCCAAGAAAAACTCACCCACAGACTCAATGGGTCTGTTTGCTAGCAAGGGAATCTTACCTGGGCCTGGTCCATTGGTTAGGTTAGCTTGGAGTCCCATCTGCTTGGGTGCCAATTGTTGAAAGAAATATCCTTCTGGGTTCAGTTCCAAGTGGGGAAAAAAGACTGGAAACATGGAGGCTGCCCGGAAGGTTCAATGGTTACAGGGCCACATGGCCTAGAGCTCCAGAGAAGAATGATCACATGCTTCAAGATGAGAAGAGAAGGGAAAAAGGGAAAAGGGGAAAAAGAAAAAAGGAAGTGTTGAGGTGCTGAGAGTACCTGGGTTTTATACTCTCTGTTGAGATTTGAATTGGAGCTTGTATTCTAATTGGTTGTCAGACTCCCAGGGGCGGGGGTCTTAACTCTATAGGCTTGGTCTGGCCTTTCTGGGTGATTATGCCCTCAAAAGGGCCCTTGGCAATTGCTATAGCTTTTACCTGGAGTTCCTTCTTATGTAAAGCACTCTGGCCCAGGCCTTAATGGCCCACCCATTAACAAAGGTGGGGGGTAATTTCTGCTTCTTGAGTGAGTTTCTGCTTCTTGAGTTTCTACTCTTTTTAGAAGAAATATTCTGCCTTTTAATATTTCCTGGGCTATTTCAATTTTTCTAGGAGAGGGGTGGATGCTAACTTCCTACAAGTCAGAAGCAGCCCCAAGACTGGGGTAAAAAAATTCAGAATGGTGGCCATGATGATGCACCCAAATCACAAAACTATCAAGAGGTGGGGGAATGAATCTAGTATCTAGCCGCTCAGAGTCGTTTTGAAACAAGATGGGTGGCAAATAAATTTAAGAAATATATTAATATATCCTAGCTGATTGGCAAGAAGCAACTGCTAGGTAGCTCTTTCTCTGCCTTAGAAGATCTGCAATTATTAGGACAACCTCATGGTGCTTATTCATCAAGTTGGTTCTTCTGATTTGTTTCCAATCTTTTCTTCTATAAGTAGTCCCTTTGCTCACTTTTCTTCTATCTTCCTCTTTTTTTTGAGAAAGCAAGCTTTCTCTCTCCCTTCATCTTCTCTTTTACCCATCATCTTTCTTTCCTCTTTTGGTTACTTCAACATCTCTCTCATGCCTATCAAGAAGACCTCAGATGGGTGGTTGGGCAACCAAGCTGGGTGAAAATACTGCAGGGGAATCTCTCATCCTTTCCTTCTCCCTCTTCCTCCAAATTCAGAGATGCACAACATCTTCCCAAAGATCCTCTTAACAGAATTGATCTTCTTTCCTTTTCCTCCAAGTTCAGATCTGCAACTGGAGAACATAAAGGGGAAACATCTACCCAATGGTCTTCTTTATGGAATTTATCTTTCCTCCAGTTCAGTGTTTCTCAAGCTTGCAGATGTGCAGATTTCAACTCCCAGAATCCCCCAGGCAGCATAGTACAAATGTAGCGATTCATTAGTTCATAATTCAAGCTCATGGTTTAACGTACATATTTTAATCTTGTATTTTATATTTTATGTCATATAGTATGCCCTATTTTAATTGCGATGTTACTGAGACGAATAAGATCTGAGACAAGTTCATAATGAATAATAAAACATTATTATTTGACGCATGAAGGCTTTCCCGTGAAGTCTGAGAATTTCTGAGGCGAAATAAATTTCCTGAATGAAGAAAGATAGATACATATAGATATAGGCCGAGGTGGTTGAATTTCACCCCTGATATATGCTCAATCGTTCCTCCCATCGCTGAGGCAACCATTAATCCCTTCACATTCGCCCACCACTTTGGTTCGGCCCAACTGCCACTCTTGTTCCTCCTTTTTACGTCTCTTTCCCCCCGTCTGCTCATGTTGGTACAGCCCAGCCGGCCGGTTCCCTCGCTTTTCCTTTTCGCCCCGCCCCCTTTCTCAAGGGGGAAAGGGAGCCGCCTGGCTCGAGCCCGGTCGCGACGTCATTGTGACGTCGCCCTATGCGAATCCCGACGGCTTCGGGCAAGGGCTCGCGCGCCGCGCACCAAGGGGCCCTCCCATTGGCCGGCGGCTGAGTAAGCCGCCTCCGGATTCGCTGCGCTCTGTAATCCAATAGAGAGACGGTTTGCTCGACCAGGAGGGTGAGAGAGAAGGTTGGGCGGTGGGGGACAGAAGGGAGGAAAAAAAGGTGAGGGGAGGGGGGCTGGGGGAGAGCGCCCCTAGTGCAGGGGGGAGCTAAAGGGGGAGGGAGGCCAGAGGGAGGCGGGAGCCCTCCCCCCCTACGAGGGGGAGGGGAGGAGAGCGGCGGGGCAGACGGGCCGCCACCCCCCCTCCCGCCGGGGTGGGGGAGGGGAGCCCGGAGCGCGCAACGTGAGAGGATGTGAGAGATAAAGGAGGGGGGGGGGGGAGTTAGGTGTTCTCCCCTCCCAACTTGCAATGATGTGGAAGTGGGGACCCTCCTGGCGCCTGGGAGGGGCTGACCTCCATGAGGGGGCTTTGAAAGTCGACAGAGGAAAAAGAGGGTGTGCATTTGGGGGTGGGCTACAGGCCCCAGGACAGGGTGCTATGGGGGTGGAGCGGGGCGTTGCATCTGAGGCTTGGAATTGCCCTGCCAGAAATGAGGGAACCTAATATACCAATGCAGTATCAGGGGGTTTTCCATTCAATTATATAGAATGCGAAGGATGTGTCTTTGTGTTTTATTTTTATAGTTATAATGTGCACTGAAGATGGCACTGTACGAGGTGCAATGACAATAAAGTCTAATCCTCCATTGTATGGGGTCTGGGGGGGGAGGGGGTGTTCTTCATTGCAGAAGAAGCAAGAAGGTTTGCCTGGAAAAGTGAGGTGGAAAAGTGGGGAGATGAAGGAGACCTGAGTTGGGGCTTCTGCTTCATCCCGTAGCTTAAGATTTAAAGGCTTGGGGGGAGGAGTGGGACCCCTTCTGAAGGGTGAATGGGTCAGAAACTGGGACCTGAGATGGATGGAATAAGCTGTAACTTCTCTGCTGTCTTCTTTGCAGTCTTTTAAACTCCAAGCTTTCAGAAAGGATCTTCTGGTCTGAAACGTGGTGCATGTTGCTGACAGAGGCCAGACTGGATGAGTTTCTAAGGCCTAAGGTCCTGGAATTTAGGCCTGGAAGGTATGTGAGAGAAAACTAGATAAGCTATATTGGTTAAACCTCATTGGAGCATTGGGCATGCTGGCCGGGCATTGTTCTTTAAAAGGACATAGAGAAGTTGAAGGGGGATGCCAGACAATTGTAGATAAGGATCTGAAAATCAACATTAAAGAAGAATTGGATTAGTTCAGTTGGAAGAAAAATACTACGTACAATAGGGGGAGATGAGATAGTGATGAATAAATATTTTAAAGGATGCAATGTCCAAGAAAATAATAGGAGAAAAACCAAGGGAATTAGATTCTGGCTGAGTATTATTTCTGTGTTGTAAGAAGTGTTAAGAAATAGAAAAGTTAGTCTGGAGCAGTGCTAGCTCCTTGTTAGCAGTTGTCAAATGGGGACTGGATTCCCACTTACCTAAGATGATTTAATAACTTCCTGCATGGATCAGGAGATTGGGCTAGATAATCTAAAAGGTCTCTTTAGCATATGATATGGTGATTTTCTGAGGCTAGAGAAAATAAAGTTGTATCTTCAGGCAGAAGAGGGGAAACGAGAACCTTGTGGTCCATTTAAATTGAGCTATTTAAATTCATTTGCCAATTTTGAAATTTCCTTTTGGAGCATTATGCAATACCTCCATGAATTTTTATCATCCTGAATAATTTAGTATAAACTTGAAATCGGATTGGCATTCAGATTGATTTTTACTTGATGCCATAAATATTTATTTTGTACTGTTTTACTTGCTTTATGCTTCATGATGTACACCGCACAGAGTTACATACTGAGATGGGTGGCTATAGAAATCAAATATTGTGGGAGAATCCCAAACTAAGGAACAATAATATGTTTAATGTGAGAGAGACAGTGTCAATCTCAGTAGATAATATGGCAGAAGGAAGACAATCTGGAGTCAAATAATGTTTTCTTAATTGTATGGTTATTTTCTAAATGTCCTTGTTGTTATAGAAGGAAGTGACATCTTTACTATTTAATTTTCATATCCTAAAGCAATAATGAATAGAAGTAAGCCTTCAAACCTAATCAGATAAACCAAACAATCCTTTCAAATAAATCAGGTGATAATTAACATTTTCTCTTTTAACCAACTTGCAGCCTGTAGTTGATTGATGAAGACTAGAATTCTATGTACCCTTATAGAACAGTAATCTCCAGTGGGGCAGTCCACATTGGATGGTTGCATGCAATTTTTGCTTTCCAACTCAACTTTCTTGCTGTGGAATTTGCCAATGAGTTTTTGACTGTTTTCATGATAGGTATAATGTAGGAGACAGATGTAACTCGTTCAAAAAAAAAATCTTGGTAATTGAATGAAAAAGGTTTGTTTATTTTTTGTTTAAAAAGGAAAGATTTATCACAGCACTTTGCAAATTTATCTGAAAAGAATGCTTCTGAGTAGCTTCCTGCCACCCATGGATTTGGAAGTGCCTGCATTACAAATGGCCCTTTTAAAAGTCTGAGGGTGCTTTTAAAATAACTTAAGTGTTTGTTCTCATCAATCAACCAGATGTTCCAAGCACAGTCTCAACCAATCAGCTCCCTAATATTTTCCCTCCTCTCTCTTTCTCTTCCCAGTACACAGGGAGCCATCTTTCGTGATGGCCGAATCAGCGGAAGAAACTCTGTTGTATGTAGAGCACCGCTATGTCTGCTCCGAGTGCAGCCAGCAATTTAGTTCCTTAGAGGATGCTTTGGTGCATCAGCAGAGCCACATGTGCTCCCAGGAGCAGCAGTATGAAGTAGTTGGGTTGGCAGAAGCCGGGTTGATGGCAGGTGGCGAGGCTGGTCTCTATCAAACAGTGACTGTGCAGGAAAGCCAGTACCAATGTTTGGAGTGTGGACAGATTCTCATGTCTCCAAGCCAGTTGCTTGAACATCAGGAGATGCACTTGAAGATGGTTACTCATGAACCAGAACCTTTGGTCAAGCCTCTGAGTTCCAGTCAAATCCACTACGAGTGCATAGAATGCAAAGCTCTGTTTACCAGTCAGGATGTGTGGCTTGCCCACCGTCAAAGCCACCGCAAGCCCCCAGAACCACCAGCAGCAACTGCTGCTGCTGCTCCTCCTCCTCCACCACCACCACCTCCTCCTCCACCTCCTCCTCAGAGCCAGGCCCTTGTAAACCTGGAACATTCCTACCGTAAGCCAGAGGAAGGAGGGGATTCCTGTGGCACTGTGCAGTTACTGCTCTACGAGTGTGGTGAATGTTTCCAGCTGTTCCAGTCAACCACAGACTTCCTAGAGCATCAGGCCTCACATCAAGTGATACAGCCAACCCCAGGGACACAAATTAGGGAGTTGCCTGCTTCTTGCCCTGCAGAGCCCAAAGAGTTACTGCCGCCAAATTTAATGGGCATACAAAATGGAGCTGTCCCGGCACAAATGCAGACTAGCGTCACAGCCACCGATCATAGTTACGAACTTAAAAACAACCCCGGAGAGCAGCCACCCCGTAAAGCCAAGCAGGCCATTAAGGAGTATCTATGCACCGAGTGTGACCAGCTGTTTCCATCAGCCCATAAGCTGCAGCTGCACATGAGGAGTCACCGGCAGGGTGCCTTCAAATGCCCCCTATGTAGCAAGGTGCTACCATCGCCAGCTGCTCTCGAGAAACATCGGGAGGAGCACAGCGGCGAGTCGCGCTTCCTCTGTGTGGAATGCGGCTTGGGCTTTGGCACCGAAGCGGTGCTGCTGTCCCATCGGCGCACCCATTCACCAAACCCCCTGTACCGCTGCACCTGTGGCAAGACTTTCATCAACATGACCAAGTTTCTCTATCATCGACGCTCCCACAGCGCCAATTCAGCCCAGATATACGAATTACCTTCCTCTCCTCCCGAGGACCAGCCCCTCGAGGAAGAGCCCCCGGAAGCCTCAGAGCAACTGGAAGGCAAGCAAGAAATCATCCCTCTGGCCCTCATTTGTTCTGTGGGCAGCAGCGTCGCCTCCGTGGAGGGCAGCGCCCCAGAGAAAAAGTCTGACGAGTTTCAGTGCCAGATGTGCAGCAAGGCCTTTCCTAAACAGACTCAGCTGTCGCGCCACCAGCGCTTTGCCCACAAGATGGAGCGCCGCCACAAATGCTTGACGTGCGGCAAGATGTTCAAGAAGAAATCCCACATGCGCAACCATCTCTTGACGCACACCGGGGAAAGGCCGTACCACTGCAAGGAGTGTGGCAAAAGCTTCAATTCCCCGGCCAATTTGCAGCGCCACCGTTTGACGCATACGGGCGAGCGTCCTTACCGCTGTGACATCTGCCAAAAGTGCTTCACGCAGTCGTCCACGCTGCAGCAGCACCTCCTGGTGCATAGTCGCCACTATCCTTACAAATGCCAGGAGTGCGGCAGCGTCTTCCACCGGCCTTACCGCCTGCTTATGCACCGCTATCACCACACCGGGGAGTATCCCTACAAGTGCCAGACCTGTGGCCGTTCCTTCTTGCTTCGCCGCCTGCTGGAGGTTCACCAGCTGAGTCACACTGGCCAGCAGCCGCACCGCTGCACCTCCGGCTGTGGGGCTGCCTTTGTCACGGCCGAGCAGCTGAAGGAACACAAATGTGGCAAGATGAGTCGCCACTTCGAGTGTTCCGTGTGCGGCAAGAAGGTTGGCTCGACGGTGCAGTTGAGAGCCCACGAACGGCTGCACGGGGACATCCAGATCCCCGAAGGGGTCGAGGAGGAGCTGCCGGTGCTGGAACCACCCCCACCCCGTCCCCGCCGCCCCGCCTGCCCCAAGGCCTTTGAGTGCAGCGACTGCAAGAAATTGTTCAGCACAGAGACGTCCCTGCAGGTCCACCGCCGCATCCATACCGGGGAGCGTCCCTACCCTTGCCCGGATTGCGGGAAGGCCTTCCGGCAGTCCACCCACCTCAAGGATCATCGGCGCTTGCACACCGGGGAGAAGCCCTTTAAATGTGAGGAGTGCGGGAAGGCCTTTACGATCGCGGTGCGGTTGGCCGAGCACAAGCGCATCCACACGGGGGAACGCCCCTACCACTGCGATGCTTGCGGGAAGGCCTACCGCTCCTTCTCCAACCTCTGGAAGCATCGTAAAATGCATCAGCAGCAGCGCCTGCAGAATGAGCAGGAAGCCATGGCTGAGGCTGTTGCTGCGGCAGCCGCTGCGGCCGCAGCAGCCGCCGCGACAGCAACATCCTCCGCCTCGGTGGTCTCCAGTGAACCCGTCTATGGCAACACGGTGACCATTATGGAAACCATCCCTGTGGTGGAGACCATCGAGATCTACCCAACGGATGGAGGTGTTCACTTTGAGAACATCCAGGTGGAAAATGTCCAGATTGGGGGCGTTTGAGTCAGGCTGGGGGGAGTGAAGAGGGGCAGCTGGTCCCTTGAGGTGGACTGGGAGCTGCTCCCCCTCTTGGGCTCC
The DNA here is from genome assembly GCA_023653725.1 of Bungarus multicinctus. Classification (NCBI taxonomy): domain Eukaryota; kingdom Metazoa; phylum Chordata; class Lepidosauria; order Squamata; family Elapidae; genus Bungarus; species Bungarus multicinctus. The sequence continues at coordinate 5,708,315 of CM042835.1, read as the reverse complement.
CCCTTGGCAGGCTCTGGTGTTTGCCGAAACGACTCCTCTTCTCTGCCTTCTCTCCATACTTCCGCTGCTCTCTGCGTTCCTGGAATGTGATCGCATCCTTTATTTTCCCACCCGGCCTGTAAATGAGCCGGGTGTCGCTTTGTCCCACCTGCTCCCCACTCAGATAGCCCTACTGATGGCTGGGCACTCTGTGCCATCCTATGGTCTGGATGCTTCCCTTCCCTTCCGGTTGGTATTGGGCCGTTTCCCCTCCTCTCAGCAGAACAAAACAATTTCTCTTCTGACTTGGGCAACCCATGGCAACCTTCTCTACAGTTGAATCCTTTTAATGCTATTTTTGTGTGTGTGTGTGTTGCGGGGGGAGGCGGGTGTTGTTGATGATCCCCTTCTTGCTTGGGATTGAGCTGGGTTGTAAATACCTCTTGAATCTTCTCTGTTCACTATCGGATTCGCTCCTTGTTTGCTGTTGGTTTCCTGCTCTAAGATATCTTTCATGATCCATGATACGAATTATTATAATTATTTTGTTTCTTGCTAACTGGGCTCATTCCCATGGCTGTGGGAGCATTTTGTTATTTCATATTAAAATAAAATAGAAATGAAAGCACTTGTGATTTTTTCCCCCCCCCCTCCAATTGAACACTGTATAGCTTTTTTTTTTCTGGTTTGGGATAGAGAAACATGTGAGTGAAATGTGGTAATGAAGAATGGATAAGGTTGAATATAAAAAAGGACCTACCAACCTGTGAGTTAATTCAGTAATCATATATGTTACCTGACCACCGAAATTTTCTCAGGCATATATATTTATCTGATTAGTTACTTGATGAGAAATGCATCATTAAACAGGAAAGTGTGCCTGATTAGCTGATTATTTTAAATACACAGCATTTTAAAAAGCACATTACTTCACCTTACTCTTGAAAGATAGTGCCTGTCATAACATTTATTTAAACAGGAGGAAATCCTTGGTTGAGATTAATCAAATAAAAGGTTTCCAGTTGCAGAAATTTCATTCAGCCCTAAATATGTTTTTTTTTGTTTTGAATAAAACAAACAAAAACTCATTAACTTTGGGAAGGAAAAAATAGATTCGATATTACCTTTTCAGAATTTAAGACTTGTGGACTTCAATTCCCAGAATTCTCCAGCCAGCATAGCTGGGAGTTGAAGTCCACAAGTCTTAAAGTTAACGGAAAGTAAAGAGGCGTGGCAAAAGTAAAGGATATGTCTAATTATTGTGAAGGTTTTTTTTTTTTAAGGCTGGCAAAAATTGTGTTATTGGGAATGCACCTTGAAGGGCCTTTCCTCATTTGGGGAGGAGGGTAGTTTGGCATAACGACCACTAGGTGGATCTGTAGACCAGAATACTCTAGTTGAATTTTACTAAGAAATGGTTTGGCCCAGCAGTCTGCTTCCAACATTATTTATTTATTTATTTATTTATTTATTTGATTTATATACCGCCCCCTCTCCCCGAAGGGACTCGGGGCGGTGAACAGCCAATAAAAACACATATATAATGTACAAAGTATGAGACAACATGATATATTAAAATTTAAAAACTGAAATCCAATATGGCTCTAATAAAATATAAACAAGTATTAAAAAGATTAAAACCCAATTAAAATTTAAAAAACCCCTAGGCCAGTCCGGCCTGCCGAAATAAATGCGTGGTTTTTGGTTGTGCACAACCAAAAAGTTGTGCACAAAACATTAGTCATCCAAGTGCCCCAGAGGAGATCAAAAGCAGGACAGGCATTGCCTGGCGTCTTTTCCCAACGGCATGAGCTTTGAAATATAATTACCGTTCCTGCTATTCATTGTCTCACTGAAAATTTCAAGACCGTAGCCATTCCTAAAGACAACGTAAGATAGGGCCCCTGATTGAAAGGGGTTACAGAGACAAAGTTTAAATTGGAAACCCCCAGCCATACTTTTAAGTAAGATGAAATGGATCCTGAGAGGCTAAATGGCAATACAGCCAGAAACCTGTTTCCTTTACAACCTAATATTTTCGGAAGGATTGCTCTTAAGTTGCAAAGCAGTTTTGGTTACTGTCGGCTAAACCCTGGCTCTGAGTTGTTTCCTCCCTTTCTCCGATTTTCCCTTTTCTAATCTAGTCTTCCAGTCTTAACATTCCTCCTGCGTCTCACTACTGAAGCAAACGAGTCCCAGCTGCAATTCCTTTAACAGAGTTGGAAGGGACTTTGGAGGTCTTCTAGTCCAACCCCCTGTTCAGGCAGGAAACCTTATACCATTTCACACAAATGGTTGTCCAATCTCTTCTTGAAAACCTCCAGTGTTGGAGCACCCACAACTTCTGGAAGCAAGTCATTATACTGATTTAATTGTTCTAACTATCTGGAAATGTCTCCTTAGTTCTAGGTTGCTTCTCTCCTTGATTAATTTCCATCCGTTGTTTCTTATCCTGCCTTCGGGTGCTTTGGAGAACTAAGTTGACCGTCTCTTCTTTGGGGCAGCCCTCAAATATTGGAAGATTGCTATGCGGCTTTTGGGCAGAGTGTTTTTTCCTCTTTACCCCTTCCTGTTTCCACACACAAGATGAGTGGATGTAAGCGGGAGGATAAGGACCTCTTAATCTGACATGGCAAGAATAGTAGAGAAAGATTCATGCCATGGGATGCCCTCAGGTGGAAATCTTAGTGGTTAACCAGTTCTTGGGTGGTTTGGTTGGCTAAGGAGCTGGCCATGGTGCTGAGGACACCAAACAGGCAGAGGGTGGGGTAAATACGGATCGGATCAAATAACATTTGCCTTTGGATTTTCATATAACAAGTATTCCATTCTCCCAGGGTGGCAGAGCAATGCCTCTTGTGCTTTTATTTTTATTTTTTTTTGATGATACACTTTCAGTTTTGTCACAACCGCTGGAAGGATTCTGTTGTGATAATTCTTCTCATTCCTGCTGTTTGCTCCCTTAGCTTATGCTTCTATACATTTCCACTTGTCTGTGAATCTTCCAGTTCAGTGGAACACATTCATGTTTTTTGAAGGAATGCCTTGGAGCAGATGTTACTGAGCTTGGAAGGAAGGGCTATGTTCTCCAATATTTAGCAGCTTTTTAAAAAAAAAAAGTTGTGCACAAAATGTACATATGTTTCACGTAGACACACATGAAGGCACGTGTGTATGCATGCCTAGACCATGCTTACATCTGAAAATGCCGTAGTAGTTTATACACAATCACCGAGTACAGTACAGAATGGTAACATAATAAATATTATAATAATGAGCCTTCAAGGTATGGTTTTCTCAGTGGGCCTTAGAGCAGAATAAGTGGCTTGTACAATTATGTTTGTTGCTGCCATGGAGGGGGTGTGGGGGTGGTGGTTTCTAAGGTCTTTATACTATTTGTATGCTGCACAGAATCACTGAGTGGGCAGCTATTAAATACATAAATAATACAGCAATAGATTTTAAGGCATCACCCAAAAAAGGCTGCCTGTGCTGGATGAGAGTTGACTTTACAAAAGAAATAGACATATAGTAGTCCTTGGTGCTCTCTGAGCTTGGTTGTTGTCCTTTCATTACCCAATTAAGTAACATCATCAGTGCTACGCACGCTTTAGAAACACTGAAGCAAAGTTTTCCATGAATATGTTCAGGGCCTGGGGAAGAACTTTCTTCCTTTCACTTCAAGGAAGGTAGCAGATTGTTCAATATATTCCAGAGCCATTCTTAAGGCTGTGAAAGACTTTAGATGAAGACTGAACTGTTGTGAAAAAGGTGACTTAGGGTCTCCTGGCAGAATGCATGTGTTCCATATTTGAACAGTTGGCTTCACCAAATTTGTTAGCTCTCAGAGGCTTTGAATAAGTTTTGTACTAAATGCGATACAAGACTGGACAATATGGTTCCATTTCGTCTTGGTTCAATGCATTGTCTAAAAGTTAAATTACTTTGAAAATTGAAGATACGTCATTTTAATAATGATTAAATTTGTTTTTAACTAGGGTTTTTTTCTCTACTTATATTTACAATGAGATTTTCCTTTCGTTTAGTTCATTGTTTTCTTTTTAAAAATCTTTTTGTTTAAAGATTTGTTTGTTCTCTGAGATCTGTGCATTTTTCTTTTTTCTTCATATGGTTTTAATGCATTAGATTTCTTTTTGACTGTGTGTTTATTAATTACACTCAACACAGACAGACAGTACATGATGTTTTCCTTTTGATCACATAATTGAGAACATGAGAGGAATGGATTCTTAGATGTTTGGTCCACCTATGATTTATAACACATCCAGCTGAAGTACTCTTTATTCCTGAAAATGAGGCAATAAGCTTGGTAATTTAGAATATCATTGAATCTAGCTGTGAAGAGACTTTGGAGAGAAATATAATCCAGTGTTTTTCAACCTTGGCAACTTGAACTTGTGTGGACTTCAACTCCCAGAATACCCCAGCAAGCAATGGCAGTTATGATTTTTTTTTCACATGGTCATAAGTCAAGGACTACCTGTATTATAAAACGAAAGGCACATTTCTATGACAAGATAAATTTTGAGACAATCTATACATCAAAGGCATAGGGAGGCACCTATGTTTGACTATGAGGGGCTCCCCCTTTTTGATGAGTCTTTGATAGACAGGTGAGAGCTTCACATAATTCAGTTTCAATTTAGAATAAAGCTAGAAGGAAACTTTGAGGTCTTCTAGTCCAACCCCCTGCTCAAGCAGGAAACCTTATACTATTTTAGACAAATGGCTGTCCAGTCTCTTCTTAAAAACTTCCAGTGATGAAACAGCCACAATTTCTGGTGGCAAGCTGTTCCACTGGTTAATTGTCCTCACTGTTAGGAAGTTTCTCCTTAATTCCAGGTTGCTTTTCTCATTGATTAGTTTCCATCCATTGCTTCTTGTCCTGCCTTCAGGCACTTTGGACAATAGGTTGACCCCCCCCCCTCTTCTTTGTGGCAGCCCCTCAAATACTGAAATATTCCTACTCCTTCTTTTCTCTAGATTAGCCAGTCCTGCAATTGTTCTTCATATGTTTTAGTCTCCAGGCTGTTAATCATCTGTTGCTCTTCTCTGCACCAAATATGCAATATCTGGAAAGGGCAAAATATTGCACGCTTAGAAAAAATATGCAAACATTCCAAATACACAAATAGTAGGAATGCTGGAAAGGCAGAGGAGGAAAAAAAGTTTGGAAAGGGAGGGGCAGAGGAGAGGATGGCCGAAAGGAGAGGCAGGAAAAAGTATGTGTGTGTAAGTCTTGCAGCCTTATTCCCTCCTTTTTCCATCGCAAAAGCAAATCAGAAGAAGGCCGAGATAAAATACGACCGTTCAGCGCACGGCGACTTTGGGTTTCTATATAATTTGGCATTAATAGCTGTTGAAAGCGAAGTGATCCGCTCTGGTCTTATAATGCGGTATCCCCAGGTGGCGTCTGCTTGCACATGTCAAAGATGTTGTACAACATGGATTTCAACCTTTCTGCAACTGGCTTTAATTACCCAGATCAATGAAAGGCAGAATTCTAATATGACATGCTCTTTTTTTTCTTCTTCTTTTCTTTTGCAGGCAAGTTGACTTTCCTGTCATTCCTTCCGTTTAGGGCAAGAATAGGACTGAATGGTAGCCACGCTGGATAGCTTTTGGAGAGCGGAGAGGGGCAGGCTGCAGAGGAAAAATTGAGGATGCAAAAGTGGTAGGGCCATGCCCTACACACAAAACAGGGGAAGTCTGCTAACTCTTTTAGGATTCAGTTTTCATGTACTTCCTGCCTCAAAAGTGCAGGAAACTGCCACTAAGTTAAAGCAACCTCGGAAGACTTTCCTCGCCACATGGCCTCATGTGGCCTGTCAAAGATGTGGATTATTCTACAGCAGGCGTCTCCAAGCTTGGCAACTTTTAAGACTTGTGGACTTCAACTCCCAGAATTCCCCAGCCAGTATGTCCACAAGTCTTACTCTACAGAATAGAATAGAATAAAATATTCTTTATTGGCCAAGTGTGATTGGACACACGAGGAATTTGTCTTGGTGTAAATACTCTAGGTATACATAAAAGGAAAGATACATTCATCAGGAGTCGAGATTCATAAGTTATGACACTTAATGATAGTCATAGGGTACAGTAAACAATTATTGAAGAATAGGGAGTAAAGTCTACATCTTTACTGAACTAGAACTCCCAAAAATTGTGTGTGCCTGGCACAGTAATTACAATCCAGGCACTTGGCAACCGGCATATAGAGTTTCTGGGGTCATGTCATCACCACTTGTGACCTTTTCAGTCAGCTACAATGATTCATTTATCTGTCGCAAAAAAAGATGTAAAATCGGGCAAGCCACCTTTCTCAGTGACAGAAATTCTGGCCCCAATTGTGGTCGTAAATTGAGGATTACCTGCACAGTAACGGAAGTTTCCTGTATATCTGAAGGCATTATGTACAGATTAAGGCTGATGAATTCTTTTTTTAAAAAAAATCTCCCCAGCCTTCTGCCTTTGCGCCACCTATTAAATTAATGATGCTAATGAAATGGCACAGGTTAACTGCTCCAGCTGTAAACCACTTGATGGTAAATACGTACAGATTTTAATCAGGATGGGTACCGTCCTTACCTCTTCCGTGGAAGGATACCACTTTGTACTCTATGAAAAGGTATGGTTTAAAGATTGAAAAAGTAAAGATCTCCCTGCAGGACTGATCAAAAGGGCTATATAGACCCTGGAATTTAATTAGACATGAACCTCGTGGGAAGATACATCGAATTTGTTAAATGAAAAAGGCTCACACGCTGTAAGCCTAGGTAATAATCCACAGTTTTTCTCTCTTCCACTTAACCATTGTTAAAGAGCCTTAGTTTGGACCAGATATGGATGACCACACATATATTTAACATAATATATGAGCATCAGAAAGCTGACACTGTATGACCGGTTTTATTCTATTTAAGACTCGTCAGAAAGAAGCAAGACGTTGATCTGTGATATTTAAAACCTCTCCCAGGAATTAAATTTCTGCACATTTATTAATTTAGACCGGTGTTTCTCAACTTCAGCAACTTTAAGGTGTGTGGCCTTCAACTCCCAAAATTCCCCAACCAGCAGACAGCTGAAGAAATTCTGAGAGCCGAAGTCCACAACATGCTAACTAAGGAATTCTGGGAGATGTCTACCATTTTAAAATTGCCACATTTGAAAAACACCAGTATGTGAGCAGCCCACCTTCCTTCAAGCTCTCAGTTTGATGTACATCATTCTGACAATGGGCATATACTTAAGAACTTACAAAAGTGCAATTAAATCGCTGCATGTCTTAACTCTTGTACCCTATTAGCCTTATAATTCCCCCATGAAAATACAGCAAACTGGCAAGTCTGTTTACTCCTCTATAATCATCTGTCCATCTGCCAATGATAAAACTGGTTTTTCTCCAGGGTCAGACTAAACTACACTACAATGTAGTTTTTTGTCACTTGCTTGTCGGAAACGTCTCTTGTCTCTAAATCTTGTCAGTTTGCTGCTGGAATAAAAATGTCATTCCTGAAAGCTCAGTTTAGCTCTGAGTGTCTCTGCCAAACATTTTAAATGTCCCAACTGGTTCGCCCAGGCTTTTTTCTTAGAAACACTGCTATTGCATCAATTCATTTGTTGCGGAGTCCTTGGTGCACTCTGAGCTTGGGGGATTTCCTGCAGACGTTTCGTTACCAAACTCGGTAACATCTTCAGGACTGGTTATGTTACTTAGTTTGGTAACAAGACATCTGGCAGGAAAACCACCAAGCTCAGAGAGCACCAAGGACCCCACAGTTCAACCCTGAGCTACAATTCAGCTTCAAATTCAATTCATTGGTCACCTACCCTTTCAAGCAACCTGGCTAATTAAATCTTGAAAGCCATGTTTTGCTAACATTTGAACTAACCTATTTCCTTACCTGCTCCTCTTGTGGCGTGCAAAAGCTTTGAACAAGAGGATGATTTTCAAATTACTTTGAGCCATGCTATTTGTTCCATTAGTCATTTGTTTGAATAGTGCACTTCTGATTAAACATTCCATCTTCTTGACAAGGACTGCTCTGGGGGGGTCCCCTGATTTATTTATTTACCTGTTATCTTGAGGATCCGTGGCGCCAGAGCCAAAGCAACGAGCCGTAAAACTAAAGCATAACTTTATACAAAAGAAAGAATAACACTTATGCTTGGCACTAACAACTTGTAAAGCAGGCCTCTCCTGGACAGCCGTTTTTAGCTGCCTTTGAGGGCCGTGGGAGGTCAAGAAGGAGAGAGGCACCTTTGCCTTTGAAGGGAGGTTGTTGCAAAGACGGGGAAAAGGGGGTGCCTGTTTTGGACCCCATTTCCATACTATCAAGTTCGTGTGAAGTGTTAATACCATTTTATGATGCCTCGATAAGATTCTACACTTGGAAAACTGCCTCCAGCTTCGGTCACCACGATATATATAAAAAAGTTGAGACGCTAGAAAGAGTGCAGAGAAGAGCAACGAAGGTGTTTTGGGGACTGGAGGCTAAAATATATTGTTGTAGGAACTGGGTATGTCTAGTCTAATGAAAAGAAGGACTAAGGGTGACATGATAGCAGTCTTCCAATATCTCAGGGGCTGCCCCAAAGAAGAGGGAGTCAAGCTATTCTCCAAAGCACCTGAGGGCAGGACAAGAAGCAATGGAAGGATGGAAACTAATCAAGGAGAGAAGCAACCTGCAATTAAGGAGGAATTTCCTGACAGAACAATTAATCGATGGAATGACTTGCCTCCAAGAAGTTGTGGGTCCTCCATCACTGGAGGCTTTTAAGAAGAGGCTGGACAACCATTTGTCTGAAATGGTGTAGGGTTGGACTAGAAGACCTCCAAGGTCCCTTCCAACTCTGTTATTCTGTATTCTATTTCTTGTGGGTGGACATTCGGCCGGGCATTCAGGATTTGCTGAGGCTGCGTGGGCAGTTTCTCTCTAGCCCGGACAGTTTGATAGATAGCATCTTGAATTTCACTGAACTGGTGGATGACCTCTCTCAATTGCTTCACACAGACATTGAGGAAAAGAGAAGGGAGCTCTGGACCATCCCATGAAGCGATGCCTGAGGGGGCAGGCTTCTTCCCTCCAGTAATCACTGATTTGGGTTGGTCCACACAGGAAGCAGCAGAACTGCTGTACTCGGCACCATTTCCTCTAAGTGTTCAAAATTGGCTCAGAAGGAAGCTATGAATGACAGCCTCAAGGCTTCCAGAGGATCCAGAGATGGCAACATTCCTTCTAGGTTCCATCAAAGACCATCTGTGAGGCCAATTATGGAGCTTAGAACTGGTTCAGAAACCTGATCACAAGAGGTCCAGATAGTTTGCTTCTCTTATTTATCACTCCACCACATCCCCCCCCCGTAATATTCCTCAGAAAGGAGACATTAGATATAGGAAGGTAGCTAACCAGGGAGAGCAGATTAGGATGGGCCTTCAGGACGGTGTAAACCAGGATGTCAGCGTTCCAGAAAACCTCCACTCCAACCAATTACTCCGAGACAGACATCTTCTCAAAGGTTCTGTTTTATTTGGATAGTAACTGGCACAACTGGGGAATCCCGAATCTGAAAGTTCCAGGTTTCCTTGCAATAAATAAAAACTACAAACCCACCCCCTGCACCCATCATCACATCACATGCCCCAATCACCACCCATCCCAATTTGAGTCTTCCCCTCACCCAAGTGCAGAGATAACATGACCTTGACTTAGAAGAAGAATGTTATTATGTCTAACCACATACACTCCAAGAAATTTCTCCTCCCATTTTCCCAGGCTCAAAAATGTGGCAGTGTAGAAGCATCTGCTCTCAATATCGCTTCCAAAGCTGACAGGGATCTCCAACCATGGCCAACCTGAAGACCTGTGGACTTCGACTCCCAGAATTCCCCAGCAGCATACTGGCAGGGGAATTCTGGGAACGGAAGTCCACAATCTGCCAAATTTGGAGACCCCTGGCATAGACCCATCTCCTTGTCCCGTCCCTTTAACCAGCCAGGAAAGACAAGGGTCATGTCCACATATCCACCAATGGCTGATCTAAGATCACAAAGGATAATGATCGAACGGTCACAGATTGTAGCCCCTGGCTCTTGGGAGATTTTACAGGTTTTATAGCTCGCCCAGCTCAGAACCCTCCTGGTGGGTTGCCACAGGTTAAAATGATTGTACCCTATGACTATCATTAAGTATTGTACATTATGATTCTTGATTCTTAACGAATGTATCTTTTCTTTATGTATACTGAGAGTATTTACAGCAAGACAAATTCCTTGGGTGTCCAAATCACACTTGGCCAATAAAGTATTCTATTCTATGATAAAAGCGGCCCTAGATATAAAACCACACGATAAAAACCACGGTCAAAAGTTGGCTAGATTTCCTCTTTTGCCGCCTCTGCCTAATACCCTTTCTCTTGCCGTTTAAACTGGGAACTCCCATAATATATAGTTAAGCGTGCACGATGTGATTGGTGGTTCAAGGGTAACTGGATCACTCTCATTATGATTAGCTAAGTAGTAATTTATAAAGCGGAGACACAGAAAGCCTTAAGCAGAATCCTGCTGTGACCAGGGCCCAAAGCCACCGAACTGAACGTTTTTTTTTTCCTAATAGTACATTCAGAGCCCTTGGAGCATAAAGGAGATGGAGCAGGCTATTTGCCAGCCCCCAGGAAACATTCAATTGCACACTTCCCTTGGACCACGGAGTTGGTAAAACTGGTGTAAAACCTAGCAGCCAAAAAAGCTTCAGTGAATCTGACCATTTCCGGGTGTGGGTTTTTGATTCTCCCATGTATTCAGCAAGGCCTCAGAGAAAGTATTGTCTCTTGATTGTTACATTGCATGCAACTAGAGACATCATAACGCTGTTTATGAAGAACCGAGATTCTGGTCTTTTCAGCTAGGGCCCTTCTTGTTCCCTGAAGTAAGACAGGTTTTCGCTATATACTCTTTTCAAGGGTCTGCCAAAGGGTTTTATTTAGCGGGCTGGATGGTGTTTATGGTTTCTGTGGGTTTTCAGATGCGGGGTCTGGGAGAGAGGCTTTCTTGTAATTCCTGTAGTGTAACCTGCCTTGGATCTATGGAGTAGGTGAGCATGGTATAGAAACCAGGGTAGACAATACATAACATAAACATATTTCGGCTACAGATGTCTCCATTTGCAAAACCCTTACAGTAGAGGAGATGGACGGGATTAGAATGAGAGACGCAAGTAAAGATTTAGGTAGAGTATTCTGCAACCACATAAACTTTAAAATATATGGACTTCAACTCCCAGAATTCCGCAGTCAGGGAATTCTGGGAGTTGAAGTCCACCCATCTTAAAGCTGGTGGGATTGAGAATAAACAAATACCCATTTAGACCATTAGCTGAGGAAGAGTTCCCAGCATCCCTCATTATCGATCATACTGCCTGGGGCTGCTGGGAGCTGTAGTTCAGCAGCATTTAGAGTCCCCTCCTTCCCATCCCACCCCTGGGGGAATCCCAATTCCTTTCTCTCCTGCCCCTTATACCTGCAGATTTCCCACCTGGCCTACTAATGCACTTCTACAAAACCGGCAAGCTTTGCACGTGCTCAGAGGCACGCTTCATTTCAAGCCTCTTCTCTCTCTGTGTCCCTCCCCCCACCCCCCTCTCCTCCCTCTCTCTCCCTTCCCCTCTCTCTCTCCCTCTCTTTCTCCCCCCTCCCTGCAAGGTGGGTCAAATGAGGACCCAGATCATTGGGAGGCAACAGGCTGACTCTGTAAACCGCTTCGAGAGGCCTGCAAAGCGCTTTGTAAGTCTAAACGCCATCGCTACCGCTATTGCCGGCAGGGCGGGGAAGGCCAGCCACAGGTGGCTGCTGGAACCGAGCCGAGCGGCTCTCGGGAGTCCCGCCGGAGTGACTCCGGATTGCAGCGGGCCGGCGGCGCCTCATCAGGATTCTGTGTGCGCGCCGGCGAAGCACCGCAGCGCATGCCAATGCGCTCCTCTCCTCGCCCTGCCTCCCCTCCGGCCGCCCCCGCCGCCGCCGCCGCGCTCCCCCTTTTGCCCCCGCCCCGCAGTGGGAGCCGGATGCAAAAGAGCGAGGCTGCCGCCGGCCAACGCCTCTTGCAACCCGGCCTTTGCTTTCCCCCCCCCCCCCCCGTGTCCCCGGCAGGGACCCTCCCTCAGCCCCGGTCCCCATAGACCCCCCTCTCCCCGGGGGCCGCAGCTGGCCGGGAATGGTGGCGGGGCGTCGGAAAGCGAGGAGCGCTCGAGCTTCTGCGGTTTGGGCAGCCGGTCTTCGCAGCCTCCGTCCTCCCCCGCCCGGCTCGGAGATGGGGGGGTAGGACCAGGCAGGGGAGGGGCGACCGACCGGAGCGAGCTCGCCTCCCGTCCCTCCGTCCGTCCTTCCTTCCTTCCCGCTCCGGGCGAGCCCGACGTGGTGGAGCCGCGGATTAAACAGCTTCGCCATCGACTCGAGCCGCCGCCGCCGCCGCCAAGGAGCCCCGGGAAGAAAGACTCGCCGGCGGAGCGGAGGGAAAGAGAGAAGGAAGGAAAGAAGGAAGGAAGGAAGGAAGGGAAGAGAGAGAGAGAGAGAGAGAGAGAGAGCGGGAGGGGGGGGGCGCTGCGTCGCTCCCCACCCAATTTGCAGAAGATCAACATTTGCTCTCGCCAGCAGGAGAGAGAGAAAAGGGGGGGGGCGCGACCGCCTTGCATTCAGGGCAAGGGGAGAGGCGGAGGGGGGGGGGGCGGCTGCCGGCCCCCCCAGGAAAAAAAAAAAAGGGGGCGATGCAGCATTCTGGAACGTCGGACATGGGGAGTTTCCTTTTTTACGGACGGTTCTCTCCCCCTGGACCGGAGGGGGCTCGTGGCGCTTTGACTCCGGAGACGTCTGATTAACGCCTCCCCCCCCATCCCCCATCCTCCTTCCCGACCGCCCCCCGCCCACCCCCCCACACCCCCCCCGAACTCGCTGCATCCCACAGACTTCGGCCCTGAGCGGCCGGCAGGGGGAGGTGGTGGTAGAAGGAAGATCCGAAATCCGTCGGCAACCGCTCCGAACCTCCTTCCCTTCCACCCCCCCCCACCCCCGTCTCTAAGCCTTGCGGCGTCGGGGACTTTCCAGATGGAGGAAGGAGCCGGGAGTTCTTCGTGGATTCTCCATTGAGGGAGAGGATGCGGCCGCGCGGCCCCCTCCGCGCGCGCGCGTGTGGGTCTCTCTCTCTCTCTCTCCCTCCCTCGTTTGTGTGTGTGTGTGTGTGTTTGTGTGTGCACGCGCGCGCCCGCGCGTGTGAGTGTGAGTGAGTGAGTGAGTGTGCTGGTCGGTGGGGGCTGTGACGGCTCTCTTTCCCAGAGAAAGCTCAACCCCCCCCCTCACCAAAAAAAAAAAAAAAACCACCTTCCCCCCCCCCCCCCTCCTTTCTTCCCCGAGAACAACTGAGGCAAAGACGGACCGCTGGGCTTCTCCTTCCCCCTCAGAACCGAACGGCGAAGGAAAAGGGGGCTTCTCCCCCCCACCCGCATCCAAGAAAGGAGTTGCGCGAGGAGAAGGAGAAGGAGGCTGGGGCGGGGGGGGGGCGCGCGCAGTTCACGGATTCCGTAAGTCTGAAATACTTTATCTTTTTTTTGGGGGGGGGGGGAAGGGGGAAGGGAGGGGAGGGGGGGAAAGGGAGGCTGTGGAAGCGTCTGGGGGTTTTATGGAATCCGGTCGGTGGTTAAAAGGCTGTACAGGTGCATCTAACACTGAGGGGAGGTTTTGCTTGTTAAGGGTTTGGGGGACGGGGAGGGGGCGATGGAAAGGAAGAGAGGGTTGACTTCCTCCTTGTTTGGAGGGGGGGGGGACGGGGAGACAGATTTAAGGAAGCCATTCTGGAGGAAGGGAAACAAAACCCCGGAGGGGAAGGGGGGTGGATGGGTGGCAGTGGGCGAAATGGTTTCTTGCAGGGGCAGGTAAAAAAAAATGCAGGGTGGAAGGGTAGCCTTGGCAGATGCCTTTCGGGCCTGTCCACCTTTCTTGTGTCTCAGTTTCCCCCGTCCCCTCCTGATCTTGCCAGCCTGGCTGCTGCCCTCCCCCACCCACGGGGAAGCAGCTTGGGAATGGTCATCCTTGAGCATCGCTTCGAAAGGGACCTGCTTGGTGGCTTCTTCCTCCCTAGGACTCCTTTAGGTCTCCTCCCTTGCATCACCTGGCCTGCCTTTCCGGCTCCATCATCAAGCCCGAGGAGCCATTCCCTTCTCCCCCTCGGTTGGCCCTAAGCTTTAGCCAGCTTCTTCTGGGGCCTCCGTGCCACCGGCCAGCCTGAACTGGGCCTCCATCCTCTGACCGGCCTACCTTGGTCGTGGGAAAGGTTGCAGACTCCGACTGAGATGGGTGATAGGATTTTCTGTGAACGTTCAGAAGGGATGCTTGAAATGGCCTGTTCGGTTTAGGCTTTTAGGCCTAAAGTTTAGTGCTGAATAGACCCCTTGCTGGAACATTCCTCATTCAAATCTCTCCCCCGCACCCTCAAAAATCTACTTTTTTTGCCACCAGGGCCTTTGATCTTTTGCAATTCTTAGATCCTTATTTATTGCAGTTTTTTTTAAAAAAAACCCTCTCCCACAGCTCTTCTTCTTCTTCTTCTTCTTCTTCTTCTTCTTCTTCTTCTTCTTCTTCTTCTTCTTCTTCTTCTTCTTCTTCTTCGTCTGTAAATCAGCACAAGTTACTAGCTGCATTTGGAGAGGGGGGGAGTTGGAGGGGGTTGTTTTACTGCTTCACTTAATCCCCCTCCTCCCTTGGCCAGTCCTTAATGTATATGGAAAGCTTTAGAAGGAAAAGAAAGAATGAATTCACGTTCCAAAAGTTTTGTTCCAAAGCACTAGAACTTTTTTCCCCTGACATAGGAGAATAACTCTCCACGCACTTAATTGTTGACTGTGTATTCCCGCTTCCCTTGTCCATTTTTTGTACCTCTTGGGAATCTTTCTGGAGATGGATTCAACCATCCCGTTAAGGCCTTTGGCAGTTTGGTTGATATCAGTGTATTGCAAGAGTCCAATTTGTGTGTTTCTAAACCACAATATGTGACCGTGTACTGTCTTGAATCCAACCGGTTCTGATTTATTTAGCAAATCATGATTAAATAGACTTAAAAAGAAAGTGTCTGTAGTAACAAATCCACCAGAGGGTTGTTCAGAGCACGAAGCAACCCTTTTGCTTTGGGAAATTGTTATTATTTGTCACTTATTTAAGGAAGAGGAGTCATGATAAAGATGTGTGCAATTATGCATCAAGAAACTGGATAGAGAAAAGATTTGTTCCTTTTCTCAGAATATTAGAAAATGGGCTAATCCAATGAATCTAAATAAGAGGGTTTCGAGTTAATTAATTAAAGGGAAGGATTTGATCACTCATTGCCTATATAAGCCAAGGAAGTTACTTCCATGAACGTATGAACCAGTAATAACCACATATATTAGGATGCCATCATAAAAATGATGGAAATTACAGGATTCATGTCCTGGGAATCAGTGGAGTTGTGATGTTCAGAATGTCACTTGCCCCTTCCCACAAATGCTCAGGTGTACAAGATGGAGGGATGGCCCACTAACCTAGCTTGCTTAATAAAAACAAGGAAGACAATCCTTGGATCCTTCCAGATAGACTATGCTTAGTTTTTTTATTCCTGTGTGAATGGGAGCCTGATAAACACCATTTTTTGGAAGGTTAATACTGGCTATATACTGGAGACCCTCGGGGTGTTACATTCTGCTTATAGACTTTTCAAAAATCATAGTGTTGACACATTTTTGAATTAAAAAAGCAGGATTTTAAGGGCCCTTCTTCAGGCAGATTTGGTAGGACTTTCTTATGTCCTTAAAACTTTCTTAACAATATTCCATAGGTGGAAATTCTGTTATTTGTGACAGTCTTCACAGCCACACTATAAGCTAGTGTGAGCAACTTCAACTCCCAGAGTTCCTTAGTCCACTCTGCCATTGCTTTACTAACAGTAGTACCGTAATAGCATTTCTAGATCAGTAGGGCTATGTTTCCTGTTCTCAGCTCCTTTGTCCTATTCCAACCTGGGTAACTTTAAGACTTGTGGACTTCAACTCCCAGAATCCTGGTTGGGGAATTCTGGGAGTTGAAGACCACAGGCCTTAAAAATTTGAAGGTAGGATTCTTTCTTATGTCCTTAAAACCTTTCTAACAATATTCCATAGGTGGAAACTCCTGCCGTATTCTTTGCTTCCTTCTTATCCCCTTAAGCCTGAAACTCTTTCTTCTCCTTCCCCTTTGCTTCCCATGCTTCCGATTGAAAACAAAAAACTGGAACTGTTGCTTTACAATTCCTCTTCCTGCCCCAGAAAGGATAGACAGGCAGGCAGGCAGACAAACACACGCACACAGATATACACATTCTTCCACTCCCTCTCCAAACACTTGGAGTACAACTTGTTGCTCTCTTCAATCTCTCACTGAAGAATAAGGACAGCTGCTTCTCTCTCTTGGAAGTTTGCGTGCACAGATGTCCTTTTGAACAGATTACCTGCCTGTTGAACTCAGCAGGATCCCTACTCTAGCTGGCTTAGGAAATAAAGATCAAGCTTCTTGGAGGACAAACCCCCACCTGGCTACCAGATCTCTTTTCAAGCGGAGATCCTGCCTGCTTCCCACCAGCTAACCTCTCCCCTCAACCTGAACCATTCTCTCAAATCTTTTTCTGCCTGTAAAAGTGAGTTTCCGGTCTTTTACAATCCCGCAAATCTGCCTGAAGCGATCTATTCTCCGGGCTGTGGTTTTGTATTAAAAATTAAATTTCTAGGAGAGGGGAATCTTAGCTGCTTGCTGCTGCTGCTGCTGCTGCTTTGCCATCCCCGTTTTCCTCCTAGGACAATGGGACGAATATCCTCTGCAGCATGGCTAAAACCACATCTGGTTATCCTGCAGATCATCCTCCAAAGTTACACCTCCGTTAGGTGGTGAGTGTTTGCAGCGTCACTTGATAAGCTATCTTTCCAGACCTTCCCTGGACCCTTTTTTTGCAGTAGCCATGCTAGTTTATTTTCTCATTACCTCCTCCAGATACCATTCTGTCCTTATCACCCTAATTCCATCTCTCTCTCTCTATCTCTGGCTCTTAGCTGTTTCCGGTGGGTGACTTCCTTGCTGGTGAACCAGCCTTTCATCCTCTTTGCTCATCTCCTTCTCCGATTCCTCCATGGGAGGGAAGATGCCACACCGTCCATTGCGATGATGTCTGTTACATTTGCTCTACGATAGGCGATTCCCGGCTGATTCTGGGAGATGGCTGTGGTCTTTCTCCAGGGCTAAGCCATTTTCTGCATGCCTGGTGTTCTTTGTGGAGCATAATTTCCCTTTCCCATAACAGAGCTGGCTTTTTTTTAAGCTGGTGTAAAACAGCCAATTAAGGGCCGTGACTGGACCAACGAAAATGATGGGTAATTTAAAGGTTCCATAGTGGGTGGAAACGAAGAGCCACGTTTCCTTCAGCTGCCATCGGGCTTTTCCCGGCATTTAGTATTTCTCACACCATCCCACACTATTCCCTCTTCCTGGTTTAATTGGAAGATTGCCTTGCTACAGTGTGTGGCTGGCCAGCTCCCTTCTCGTCAGGAATCCTTCCTTCCTTCCTTCCTTCCTTCCTTCCTTCCTTCCTTCCTTCCTTCCTTCCTTCCTTCCTTCCTTCCTTCCTTCCTTCCTTCCTTCCTTCCTTCCTTCCTTCCTTCCTTCCTTCCTTCCTTCCTTCCTTCCTTCCTCTATCTATCTATCTATCTATCTATCTATCTATCTATCTATCTATCTATCTACAGTATCTATTTTACAAATAACTCAAAGTGACGAACATATCCACCACAACTTCTTCCCCCTGTTTTCCCACAATAACAACCCTGTGAGGTAGGGTGAGCTGAGAAACAGAGACTGGTTCTAAGTCATCCAGCCAGCTTTCACGACTAAGGCGGGGCTAGAACTCACTGTCTCCTGATGATTGGCCCAAAGTCACCCAGCTGGCTTTCACGGCTAAGGCAGGGCTAGAACTCACTGTCTCCTGGTGATAGGCCCAAAGTCATCCAGCTGGGTTTCACAGCTAAGGCAGGACTAGAATTCACTGTCTCCTAATGATTGGCCCAAAGTCATCCAGCTGGCTTTCACAGCTAAGGCGGGACTAGAACTCACTGTCTCCTGGGTGATAGGCCCAAAGTCATCCAGCTGGCTTTCACAGCTAAGGCGGGACTAGAACTCACCGTCTCCTGGTGATTGGCCCAAAGTCATCCAGCTGGCTTTCATGCCTAAGGTGAGACTACAACTCACACTTGCCTGATTTCTATCCTGGTGCCTTGACCGCTAGACTAAATTGTGCACCTTCCCCTTTGAACCCAGCACCCCAGGGCATCCAGCTGAGCAGCTGTTGGGGCCACCAGTTGTCAGATGAAGGGGGAAAAGGTTATAGTTGTGTTCTTGCTAGCTTGGATTAGTCTCTCTCTCTAACCCGCCGGGAAGGACACCCAGCTCCACGGAGAAGACGTGGAAGGATCCAAGTCAGCCACCAAATTGGTGTGACAGTTCCAGCAGATTGAGCATGGCCTTGGTGTCAAGAGTTGTCCCGGGGCTTTCCGGGAGAGTGAAAGCGGGGTGGGAAAGGGGAAGTTGCTGCGTTCCTTCGGGCTGTGTGTTGTTGTTGCTTAATGTCTGTGCAGTGACATGGCTTGAAAAGAAGAAGGCAAAAGAGGATCTGGCTGACGGGAGATTACAAGGCCATCCATCTACACTTCTGGAAAGTGTTATTTAGCCCAGAGGCTCATTTTTAAGCCAGCTTCACACCATTTGGGAACGGGGGGATGGGTGGGGTGGGCAGGGAGGACCAAGCCAGTTAAAGAACCTCTTGCAGCATTAGGTAGCTGAGTTCTGCCATTTTGATTTTGGTTTCTGCACTGGGTTGCATCCAAAAAAGGGACTGTTGGGTGTCTTTGTAACTGGTGTGTGTGTGTGTGTGTGTGTGTGTGTGTGTGTGTGTGTGTGTGTTGAAATCCACTCTTTTTCTAGAAACAAGCTTCAGGCATTAGCCAAGAAAAGTAGGGCTAAGAGACGGCTGCCGCCTTTAGCCACTGAGGCTGGAGTAGTTTGCAGCAAGATGCAAAACTCCCCCTTTGTGCAAGGAGTATCTCCTACACGGCACTTGAGGAGAGCCAAGGCAACCGTGGGCTGGGATTTCAAGAGCAAACCCGTAGTGGAAGGCCAGAAGAATGGATGCAAACAGGCAGCAGGCAATGCGTGTTTAAGTAACCACTTAGTGAAATAATTAGGACATTAAATTTTTGTGCGGTGGGCTCTTCTACTCCGAAGTGCACTTACGTCCGTTCGGAGGAGGTCGTAGGAAGGCACTTGGGGAAGAGATGCATTTTCTTTTAGCATTTTATTTATTAAATTTTTATGCTACAAATCTCCCGTATGAGGCGACTCCCTTATAAGCTGACTTACAGATTTATAAAACAGGCAAAAACAATTAAAATATTAAAACGATGCAAGTTAGGCATTCACTCTGCTGATCATCTAATCCTCCCAGCATTGTTCTATGCCTGATTATATTTATCCACGCTGTTGTATGGCTGTAGTATTATTTTCATTCTTCTCGTCTTCATTATTACCTTCTCTTATATTGTGGTTATTATTACTCTGTTGTTTTGCATGTGCATTGGGAGCTTCTGCACCAGAGACAATTTCCTTTTGTGTGTCTAATCACACTTAGCCAAATAAAGTATTTTAATTCTAATTAAAAATTTAAAACTACAGTAGTACCTTGGCACTCATCATTAATTGGCTCTAGGAGGCATGATGAGTCCCCCCCCCCAATTTTTCCCATAAGGAATAATGTAGTGAATCACAAGGAAGCCAACACTAATAATTTCTAGCTTGTCTGTTGAGTACCAAACAAACAATGAGTACCGGGCCAAATTTTTCATGTCAAAATGCATTGAGTACCAAATTCAATGAGTTTCAAAGCGGTTAAGTACCAAGATTCCACTGTATACGAAAAAAACAGGACTAAGGGACAGCTATTATAGCTTGAGACCTTCTTCTTCTTACCCCATCAATCACCTCCAGTGGTGAGCCTCAGGCCAGGTGGCAAAGCCAACTTTTAATACCTCTTGGCGAGGCAAAAAAGATGGGAGCAGTTCTTACCTCCAGTGGTGGGGCATTCCACAGGATTGGAGGAAAAGGCTTTTCTCCTTGAATCTGCCTATTGGAATTCCTTAGCAGACGGGATCCGTGGCAGGCCTTTTCTGCTGGCAGGAGTGGGGCAGGATAGTCCCATTGGGATGAGATGCTCCTCAGGTACCCAGAACCCCATGCCATATAGGGTTGCGTGTTCACACCCTTAATATTTTTTAAGAGCAGAAGCCTCCTCAACAGGGGTGGGATTCTACCAGTTTGGACCTATTCGCAAGAACCGGTTGTTAACATTCTAAGCAGTTCGGAGAACCGGTTGTTAGAAGAAATTACTGGCCTAATCCTGTAAGGAAGGCAGGAAGGAAACATTCTGGTGTTGCTTACAGAAACTGCCTCTCCGTTAACCTTTATTACGTTCTTGGCAGGACTAGACTTCATGTCTCGGGAACTTCTCTGGAGTTTTTTTTCCCCTCCTTTGCTGGTACTTTGCTTGTGTGGGGTGACCATTCAAAGTTACAATGGCACTGAAAAAAATGGCTTATGACCATTTTTCACATTTACGACTGTTGCAGCATCCCCACAGTCCTGAGAGGCCAGGCGAGGAGATGTGTGCCTCGATGTGAGTGATGTTGAGTTGGCCACGCCCACCCAGTCACATGATCACCAAGCCACACCCACCAACTAAGCCATGCCCACAAAACCAGTTGTTAAAAATTTGAATCCCACCCCTCCTCCTCAAGGGAAAAGCAAAGTACCAAGAACATTCTCCTCGGTCCAAAGAAGAAAAGATTTCAGAAACATTTCCATTCATTTTTAGACAAATAATTGGACCCAGAAAGGGATATTTTAGAATTCAGTGCTGATTTTGATATTGGGGAGAGAAAATAAGTATTGCATTCTTCCATTTCCACGTTACTTATGGGATTGTAGATAAATAATACCGGTAGGAAATTAAAATATCATATTTGCTTCATACAATTGTGATTCTTTGGAAAGGTGGCATGACTGTATACAGTAGTAAACCTACTTTGTTTTAGGAGTGTCCTCCTATTGTAAAAATGAAAAAAAAAACAGTCTGTGGGTCTGTTTGTGTTGCTCAGAAGGAAAATGGTGACATAGGATGGTAGATTATCCTGGAAATATAATCTGGTGTGAAGTAGAAGAAGCACTGAATGTGACTAGATATAACAGAGACTGGGAGTCTAAAACTTGCCAGATGTTACCACAACCCCAAAATCTCCAGCCAATATTGCTAATACAGAGGGATTTTTTATTTAATTTATTTATTTTATTTGCATCCTGTCTTTATCGTTTTTACAAACAATTCAAGGCAGCAAACATATTCAACACACCTTCCTCCTCCTATTTTCCCCACAACAACCCTGTGAAGTTGGTTGGGATGACAGAGAACAACTGGCCTAAAGTCACCCAGCTGGCTTTCATACCAAGGCGAGACTAAAACTCACCGTCTCCTGGTGATTGGCCCAAAGTCACCCATCTGCCTTTCATGGCTAAGGCGGGACTAGAACTCACTGTCTGCTGCTGATTGGCCTAAAGCCACCCAGCTGCCTTTCATGGCTAAGGCGGGACTAGAACTCACTGTCTGCTGCTGATTGGCCCAAAGTCACCCAGCTGGCTTTCACGGCTAGGGCGAAACTAGAACTCATCGTCTCCCACTTTTTAGCCTGGTGCCTTAACCATTAGACCAAGAGGGATACTGGGAATTGTAGGAGCGTAATTTCTAGAAGGCTACAGGTCTCCATCTTGAGAGTTGAATCAGAAACGGGAGGAAACCCAGTTCCAACCCCCATTTTTTGAAGTTCATCCGTTGACTCGTGTGTGTGACAGTCTTTAGGATCATCAAAAGACAGAATGGAGCTCATGCTGGATAGGTGTGGTCTGAAGAGGTCATGCAAGTCCACCTCTACTTGGAAGGACTACGAAAAGAAAGACTTTAGGGATAATGAGCTGTACCAAATGTTTTCCCCGATATTTTTATTCTCCCTCAGCCATCAATCAGAATGTATTAGTCTTGAGTAAATGTTTGTTCTGCTTTATCACTGGTTTGTTCCTGTTAACTAGATTGTCTGGAATTTTCCCCCGTGGCACAATTCAGAAATAGGTTTATGCCTGTAGGACGGTTGAGCTACAAATGATCCTTCACCTTGAGTATCTTTTCCGTTCAGGGGTGTCGGGAGAATTTGGGCTATTAAAAAGAGCCAGGCGTCTTGGGGTAACCGGACTCCGCTAGAATGTATATTTAATTATTCATTTCAATTTCACATTTCTGGGCAGTGTACAAAAAGGCATCAAACAAGATAACAGGACGGCCGTAATTAAGCCCAACATTTCTATTGTTGAGTGAGACATTTGTTTAAATGAGCTTGCCCCCATTTTACAACCTTGCTTGCTTTGTTGTTAAGTGAATCACAGCTGTTGTTAAGTCGTTAAGTGAATCTGGCTCCCCATTGACCTTGCTTTGTCAAAACATCGCAAGACATGATCAGGTGGCCCTGGGACCGTCATAAACATGAGCCAGTTGTCAAGCACCTGAATTTTGATCACATGACCTTGGGGGAGGCTGCAACGGTCGTAAGTGTGAAGAATGGTCATCAGTCACTTTTTTCATTGCTGCTGCAACTTTGAACAGTCACTAAATGAACTGTTGTAAGTCGAGGACTACCTGTAGTATATACACGAATTAAAACGTTAAGGCTTTAGAATTTAAAATTGTAGCAACGTTTTTAAGGAAGCAAGAATAATCAAATCCTTATAAAGGAGAATATTTGCAGCTCAGGGCTGACACGAGGGGGTCCTTGGTGCTCTCTCAGCTTGGTTGTTTTGCAGACGTTTCATTACCCATCTAGGGAACATCATCAGTGCTGTAATTAAACCCTGTTAAAAAAATAGTTTGCAAAGGCAAAGAGAGGACTCTCATGGCACCAACCAACCTTGCAATGGGGTGCTTCTTTGGGCTCCGCGTGCAAGGCCCCTAGAACCATGTTTAAACCCCTTTTGGGAAGCCAAGAGAAAGGGGGCACCCCTCCCCTCTTAGGAAAGAATATTCCATAGAATAGGAGTGAAGGCGATCGATGAAGATTCTCAGTCATCCAGGTCATGGTTGTCCCAAAGATGCTTTTCCCAAGAGGCCACCGGACTTTCTTGTTTTTCCTTGAAGACATTTCGCTCCTCCTCCAAGAAGCTTCTTCCATTCTGACCAAAGAACTGAAGAAACTCCTTGGACGAGAAGCGAAACGCCGTCAAGGCCAAACACAAAGAAAGCCCAGTGGACTCTTGGAAAAAGCACCTTTGAGAACATCAGCCTCGCCAAAGCTTTCATCCTCACTGAACCCCAGGTGGACGCAGATCGCACACAGCAGACCGGTTACTACTCTGCGAGTCTTACGCCTCTGTGTTGCTGGAGAAAGTTATACTGGGTTAGATCTGGAAAAGGCAGCTGGCATAACCAGCATTTTGGTAAGCTGATTATCTCAGCAACCCTTCTTCCCGTGCTGGTATCGTAGGCTTTGTAGGCAGGAGTTCTTTGATCCCATTAAACTCTTAGTAAGGCTTTGCCCGCAGCTAATCGGGGATTCCTATGGAGAAGGGCTGTAATACAAGTTCGGTCCTAAACGTATGACAGGAGGAATAATCCAGGTTCCTAATCAATAGGACAGGCAGTGGATGCTCCGCGGGACGGCAGAACTGAGCTACGCATCATTGTTAGTTTTGCTCGTTCTCAAAACAGCTGGTCGGTGAGTCGAATCTGCTGGGGTTCAATTATCGGTATTTTCGGTATTTTCCTTCTGCAGCTGCCAAAACCAGAGGCGGTTGGGAGGTTCTGCAATTCGGGTAGTCCTCAAGTTACGTCCACCAATGAGCCCAGAATGTATGTTTTGCGAAGCGAAATGTGTGTTAAATGAGTTTGCCCCGTTTGGTCATAAGTCAGTCACTTACCCCCCCCCCCCCCCAGTTAGTTTCCCATTGTAATTTTGAACAATTGTTAAAGTGAATGATTGTAAATTGAGGATTATGCCGTGTGGGAGCTTTGTCCAATTCCCAATTAAATGCAAAACAAAAACAATTTTCGTAGCAAGGGGGCACAAGCTAAAGGGTTCGAACTGTGTCCCCCTCCTCACCCCAACCAAGATTAGAAGGGGTCGCTTGTGGGAAGAAGGAAGCTGCGATGGAACCTTAGAAAAAGGGAGCAAAATATAAATGCGTTTATATCCAGTGTAAAAAAAGATCAGAAGCCTTCTCTTCCTCTTCCTCCTCCTCTTTTTCTTCCCCCTCTTCCTCTTTTCCGTCCCCTCCTCTTCCTCTTTTCTTTCTCCTCCTCTTTTTCTTCCCCCTTCCTTCTTCTCTTTTCCTTCGCCTCCTCCTCCTCTTTTCCTTCTACCCTCCTCCTCCTCTTTTCTTTCTCCTCCTCCTCTTTTCTTCCCCCCTCCTTTCCTTCTCTTCCTCCTCTTTTCCTTCCCCCCTCCTTCTCCTCTTTTCCTTCCCTCCTCTTCCTCTTTTCCTTCCACCTTCCTCCTCCTCTTTTCCTTCTTCCTCCTCTTTTCCTTCTCCTTCTCTTCCTCCTCTTTTCCTTCCCTCCTCTTCCTCTTTTCCTTCCACCTCCCTCCTCCTCTTTTCCTTCTTCCTCCTCTTTTCCTTCTCCTTCTCTTCCTCCTCTTTTCCTCCCCCCTCCTCCTTTATTCTTTCTCCGTCCCTTTCTCATCCTTATCTTATCCTTTTTATTTTCCTTCCATATCCTCAATTCTTCCCTATTTCTTCCCTTGCATTGTTTTTATCTTGTCAAAAACATTTCTTCAGTATAGGTAGGTAGGTAGGTAGGTAGGTAGGTAGATAGGTAGATAGATAGATAGATAGATAGATAGATAGATAGATAGATAGATAGATAGATAGATAGAGATAGTGATAGAGATATAGAGATATATATATGCTTTTTTTTTTAAAGCACGCTTGTCCATCCCAGCCAGTGTGAACCCAAGAAAGTCTGTTTTGCTTTGGGTTATTTATTTATTTTTTGTATGGTGACCCTGGCAGAACCCGTGGCGTTGGTTAAGGCCTCCGTGAAGTGCCCCCTTGAAGTCCTCCCGGCGTCCTCAGTTGCTTCCTCACCGTGTACCCAAGCTTTAGAGGCTGGCACAGTTCCATCAGCTCATTGTACAAGAAGAAACAGATTTGAGGAACCTTTCGCCCGGCTTCTGAAGGTCTCTGGATGAAATCAGCTATTTTGGTTTCGGCTTTTGTGTGTGTGTGTGTGTGTGAAAAAGGTCTCCTTGGGGACACCTGCCAGACACCGAGAAGATAGTTCTAGGCTCCCAGGGCAGTTGGATGGAAGGGAGGGGGGGCGGGGGGGCTAATCTGTTAAGCTTTATTACCTTTCCATTCTCATATTTCCGCTTCTGTGCTCTGTATCGATTCCACAGAAGCTGCCCGTGTGCCGTTGCTGCTTTCTAAACGTCTCTTTGCCCAGGAAGCATTTGATATGCCGAAAGGACCATTAATACGGTCGAACTGTCAGATAAATACAGACCTGGAAAGGTTTGGCAAGGAGGCACCCCACAAAGAGTGCGTTATAAATAGAAGACAAAACATGTCAAAGAATGTTAATTCACCCCCCACCTACTCATGCTAAATAGCAGCAGCTCCTTGCTTGCTTTCCTACTTAATTTTTTTTTTTTTAAAAAAATGCTTTTGCATGGTTTCACCTCTTGCCTCAACGGAGGGCTGTTTAACGTGTTGCAGCCGTCCTGAATGGGAAAAAAAAATGTCTTGATTAGCTGCAAGCCAGACCTGAATTAAATCTCTGTGCTTTGGGTGTAGTTGTGCGTCATACATGTAGGCTGGCTTACATTTCTTTTCCGGTAGTAAAGCGTAGAGTGCGAATGGCATGGTTTGGCTCCCCCAAGTTTGCAAGAGGTGGGTGAGTGGGTGGGTGGGAGGAAGGAGGTTTGCAAATTTGATTATGCTTCTGTGGAGTGTGGGAAGAAGAGCCCTAAGGACATTGAATGGGATCCTTTGATCTGACACACTGGCTTTAAAAAAAAAAAAAACTGGGCAGAATTCATTTTTTAAAAGATGGGTGAATGTTAAGTGGTTAAGCTGCTGGCCTAGAAACTAGGAGACTGGGAATTCTAGTCCTGCCTATGCATGAAAACCAGCTGGATGACTTTGGATCAGTCACCAGGAGCCTGGGAGTTCTAGTCCCATGTTAGGCAGAAAAGCTGGCTGGGTGACTTTGGCCAGTCTCCAGGAGACTGGGAGTTCTAGTTCCGCTTTGGGAATGCCCAATCACTATTAGACTGAGAGTTCTAGTCCTGCTTTAGGTACAAAAAAACTGACTTGGGCCAGTCTCCAGGAGACTGGGAGTTCTAGTTCTGCATCGGGAATGAAAACCAGCTTGGTGATTTTGGATCAATCATTAGGTGACAGGGAATTCTAGTCCCATCTTAGGCACAAAAACTGGTGGGGTGGTTTTGGCCGGTCTCCAGGAGACTGGGAGTTCTAGTCCCACTTTAGGCAGGGAAGCTGACTGGATGACTTTGGGCCAGTCACTCTATCTCAGTCCAATCCACCTCACAGGGTTGCTGTTGGGGGGGGGGGGGGAAAGAGGAGGAGGGGGTTTTATTTAGCCATACTAACGTTACTTTCAGCCTATCAAATTTTTTGGGCCAGAGACAATTAGAAAACAGAACGGCATGCCAGGCCTCTGTGGAATCAATACAGAGCAGGAAAAAACAGTACATATGAGAACGTTCATCGCTTTGAGCGATTTGTAAAAATAACAAAGGCAGGGCCCAAATGTATAAATACAAGAAATAAATAAATGTTTAGCCGCTCAGGCCTTTCCCTGCCGCTTTTCAAGGGTGCAGTTTAAATCTTTCGCTGTTTGCTGAATGTGTAAATTGGAGTCGAAAAGTGGAGAGGCCTGAGCCATATATAGCCTTGTGGAGTCCTTCTGTTTCACGAACCTAGAATGCTTAAAAGGGGGGGAGGGAGTAGTAATGGATTTGCAAGGTTGTGTGAGGACAATGAATTATCCAGTGTTTTAATGCACCGTTTTGGAGGGCCGTGGAAAAATTTCATATCTGAAAGTCGGAGATACGGATGAAAATGTGGCTGGTCTTTGTGACAAAACGTCGGAGGGGAAGCATCTCACATTTTCAACTTTTATTTATTTATTTATTTATTTGATTTGTCAATCGCTTACAAGGTAATAGGTATAAGTATAAACATGAGTAAGAATACAGGAAATAGGTACGAATAAATGGGGTCAAAAGGACAGGGACGGTAGGCATGATGGTGCACTTATGCACGCCCCTTACAAACCTCTTAGGAATGGGGTGAGGTCAATAGTGGATAGTTTGAAGTTAAAGGAGTGGAGGGTTAGAGGATGTAACAACAGAGTCAGTAGTGCATTCCAGGCATTGACCACTCTGTTGCTGAAGTCGTACTTTCTGCAATCAAGTTTGGAGTGGTTAACATTGAGTTTGTATCTGTTGTGTGCTCTTGTATTGTTGTGGTTGAAGCTGAAGTAGTCATTGATGGGTAGGACATTGTAGCAGATAATTTTGTGTATTATGCTTAACTTGCAGGCAAAATGTGGGATAAGACAGGTAGTTCTCAACCTACGAAAATCGAAATGGTTGCTAATGGAGACAGTTCTGCAAATTTTGCCCCATTCTATGAACTTTCCTGCCACGGTTTGTTAAGTGACTCCCTGTCGTTGTTAAATGAGTAACACGATTGTTAAATGAATCTGGCTTCCCCATGGATTTCGCTCATCAGAAAGTCACAAAAGGGGATCATGTGACCCTGGGATGTAAATATGAGTCAGTTGCCAAGTGGGCGAATTTTGGTCACGTGACCGTGGGAATGCTGCAACGGGCGTAAAGCGTGAACAACAGTTCCGAAGTTACTTTTTTCAGTGACATCATAACTTTGGATGGCCACTAAACAAATGGTTGTAAACTGAGGACTACCTGTGTTCCCTTCTCCCAACCAGGTAGTCCTCAACGTATGACTGTAATTGAACTCACAGTTTCAGCCGTTAAGCAGATCGCCATAGGACCATGTCCATTTTTACGATCTGTTTCATAGAGCAAATTCATGGTTCTCTATATAGGGCGGGATTTTATTTTTTTTGCTAGAGACCAGAAATAAATGCTGGTTTGGGGCAAAATTGTCATAAATCGTAGTCGTGTGACTATAGGATGTGGCAAACGGATGTAAACTCAGGCTGACAGCAGGGAGGGGAACGGGGGCAGCCATTTGGATCCCTGAATCCGCAATCCCTTTTTGGGAGATCCGTTGTAATTTTGGTCACTTAGCAACTGGTCATAAATTGAGGACTGCCTGTATGTCACCGCATTGTGTTCAGAACGTGACAGCGGGAAGAGGACGCCATTGTACAGCTGCCGCGGTGTCTGTTTAACGCCCAGTGGAGCTGTTTCCCTTTTCCCTCAGCGGGATTCTTCTGTATTTTAATACCTGTAGTTAGGCAAAGAGTTAATTCTAACGTTTTACTCATCACTGCCGGTGGCCTGCTGGTACGAAGAACACCTGTGGGTGTATTTATTTTATGTTTTGCTAGGCGGCTTCTGGAGAGGTAGCAGCCTCTCCAGAAGAAACAAAAAAATGATGAAACAAAAAAAATGGCAAATAAACAGATAATCAGAGTTGGAAGGGACCTTGTAGGTCATCTAGTCCAACCTCCCGCCTAAGCGGGAGACTCTACACCATTTCTGACAAATGGCAGTCCAATCTCTTCTTGGAAGTCTCGAGTGATGGCGCTCCCACAACTTCCAAAGGCAACTTCTGTTCCATGGGTTGATTGCTCTCCCTGTCAGAAAGTTCCTCCTTATTTCCAAGTTGAATTTCTCCTTGTTCAGTTTCCATCCATTATTCCTTGTCTGGCCTACAAGCGCTTTAGAAGATAGCTTGACCTTCCTCCTCCCTGTGGCAGCCCCTCAAATAGTGGAAGACTGCTATCATGCCTCCCCTGGTCTTTCTAGACTAGCCAGGCCCAGTTCCTGCAACCGTTCTTCAAATGTCTCCAGTCCCCTCATCATCCTGGTTGCTCTTCTCTGTACATAAATTCCCCCTTTCTGTCTGGCTCTTCCTTCTAGCCAGCTAATGAAGGCCTGGCTTCCTTTGAACTGGATACAGGTAGCTCATTTTTTCACAGAGCAGTAGTCCTCAACTTCTAGCCGTTCATTTAGTGACCATAAGTTACAACAGCATTGAAAAAAAAAGACTTTTGGTTGTTTTTCACACTTACGATTGCTGGCAGCATCCTCATGGTCAGAATTCAGACGCTCGGCAATTAACTCACATTTATGACGGTTGGCATTCTTCTGGGGGTCACAGGATTCCCCCTTTGGGTGACCTTCTGACCGGCAAAGTCAATGGGGAAGCCAGATTCACTTAACAACGGTGTTGTTAATATAACAGGGGCAGCGATTCACTTCTGTGGCAAGAAAGGTCCTAAAATGAGGCAAAAAACTCAACTGCCTTGGTTAGCAACAGAAACTTTGGGCTCCGTTGGGATCGTAAATTGAGAACTACCTGTAGTCTCATAAATAAGTAATAAACAAAAACAAAAAAATCTTGAGAACTTTCACAGGAAATATATGTATATGTGTGTATGTATGTATGTATGTATATATATATATGCAGGTCTTGGCGTGTTCGGGTCTTTTCCCATGTAAGGGAAAAGACCTCAACACGCCAAGACCTGCATACCTGTACCCGTGAAAATCTACATATATATATATGTATATATATATATATATTTGCATAGTTATATTTTATCTCTATATATAAAAGCGAAATGCCACTCACGCATCATCACAAAATCTCCAGAACCGTAAAGGCTACAAACTTGAAATTTGGCACGTATGTTCTGGATGTTCACTTAGAAACAATTTTTCAAAATAACCATCAGAGTGTTAGTAGTTCCTATATTATTATTATTAACACGCTCTGATGCTAAGGAGTTCTACTCCCCCTCCCCACCTGAAAAGAAATCTGTTCCAAATGCAAAACCCAAGCATGGGAGGAGTTTCAGTTTCAGTTTTAGTTTCACAGCACCAAGCAGCTTTAGTACAGAATAGTTGAGCTAAGCCACGCCCAGGCTCCTTGCTGTCTCCTTGCTCACACAGAAAATACTGTTTCATTTTCCAAGCAGCCCTCAACTCTCTCACACACTGACAGGACGCTAGCCAGATGAATACCGATGGATGCTGATAGGCATCCCCTTATTTTCCTACCCAAAACTTGCCCGATCACATAGTTTCATAGCAAAGCACGGGTACCCTGCTGGTGCTAATACACACATGGTATTAGCATGATCTAGAGAACTGTTTAAGGGGTACCCTTCTCAAGTCTTTTGACAACAAAATGCAGACAGAATTATTCAGAAATTAGAAGGTTGCAATATTTAGATTTGCTCCCTAAATCCTTTTATTCTTTTTGTATATTATTATTATTATTATTATTATTATTTTGGTAACCTTGTTTACTTGCACTTAAGAAACCGTTCAAGGTTGTTAACCTGCCAGGAGCAGTGCGACCGATGTGGGTGTGGGTATGGCATTCAACTTGGATGCAAATACACTTTTTTTCTTTCTTTCTTTTTTTATAAATGTGCTGTGAATATGAATGACACTCATGCAAGTCAATGAGGGAGAACTTGGCATTTAAATATTCCGTTAAGCAGCACCTGAAAACGGAGCCCCAAATTTCCAAGCTGTAGGCAAAGGCTAGCCCGAGGCACTGTAAGCAGAAGGCTCCCGAACCTTTAGAAGGAGAGGAAAATCTGCAGAGTCTAGTAGTCCAATCTAAAAAGCTCCTGGGAGGGCAGGATGATCACTTTAAAAAATTCTAAAAAAAATAAGAATAACCACAGGGGCTGAGGATGAGAGCTCACCAAACACTGCAGGATAAAAGAAGAGGCTGAATAGGATTGTTTTCCCTGCACAAAAATCTTTCCTCCCTGTTTATATTTATTTATTTGTTTGTTCGTTTGAATTTTATCCTGCCTTTATTACTTTATAAGTAACTCGAGGTGGCAAACATATCTGACACTCCTTCCGCCTCCTCTTTTCCCAACAGCAACAACCTGCGAGGTGGGTTGGGGTGAAGGAGAGTGACTGGCCCAAAGTCACCCAATAAGCTTTTGTATCTGTGGCAAGACTAGAACTCACAGTCCCCTGGTGATTGCCCCAAAGTCTTCCAGCCGCCTTTTATGCCTAAGGTGGGACTAGAACTCTTGGTGATTGGTCCCAAATCACTCAGCAGCAGAGGTGGTATTCAGCCGGTTCTGACCAATTCTGGAGAACCGGTAGCGGAAATTTTGAGTAGTTTGGAGAACAGGCAAATACCGCCTCTGACTGGCCCCGCCCCCATCTATTCTCCACCTCCTGAGTCCCAGCTGATTGGCTGGATCTTCTTTTGTTGCCCTGCCCAGGAGAACGGAGCTGGAAAGCAGATTAGTGGGGTGGGGAGGGAATGAGGATTTTACAGTATCCCTCCGCTGCCACACCCACCAAGCCACACCCACCAAATCACACCATGCCCACCAAGCCACGCCCACAGAACCGGTTGTAAAAAATTTTGAATCCCACCATTGCCCAATATGTATTCGTACCTAAGGTGGGACTAGAATTCACAGTCGCCTAGTGATTCGCCCAAAGTCCTCAGCCTCCTTTCACGCCTAAGGCAGGACTAGAACTCATAGCCTCCTGGAGATTGGCTCAAATTCACTCAGCTACCTTTCCTGTATAAACTGAGACTAGAACTCACAGTCTCCCAGTTTCTAGGCCAGCTCCTTAACCGGTACATCAAACTGACTCTTATCTTTATAGATTGTGAGGTGTGAGTTAGTTGCTGTAAAGGAGGGAATATCGCTTCTCTTTTCAGACCAAGGATCTTCTTATTCGTGATCTCAGGAGCTTTGACCTGTTCTGGTTGCATTGCAAACACAGAAGAGAGTCTGCTATCCCTTGGTGTGCAAATGGGGATCTTTGGGTCCTCTGACTCCCAATAAATTTTAGCTCCAGAACTACGTATAGCAGTGGTGGCTAACCCTTTTGGGCTCCTGTGCTGAAAATTGCTTGCACGCGCATGCACGCATACCAGTACTTAGAAGGCAATGCACGCAGCCCCACCCCTGCACATGTACACACAAACCCTCCACTGCCCCCTTACCTGCACTGCACATGCACGTACCTCCCAGCTGATTTTTGGCCTGTTTGAGGCCTTTTTTGGCCTCTCAGAGGCTCGAGGGAAGCCTCTGCAGCCTTTGGAGGCTGAAAAAATGGGCCCGTTTTGTCACTTCCGGTATTCCTGGAAATACAGGAAGTGACAAAATGGGCCTGTTTGTTGGCCTCCAAAGGCTGCAGAGGCTTCCCTCGAGCCTTTGGGAAGTCAAAAAAGGCCTCAAACGGGCCGAAAATCAGTTGGGAGGCGCAGGCAAGTTTGCTGGGGCTCGCGTGCCCACACAAATGGCTCTGCGTGCCACCTGTGGCACGCTTGCCATAGGTTTGCCATCACGGACGTATAGACTTTGGCCCAAATTTAGTGATTGACATTATAGTAAGAAATTTGAATTAATTATAACTATAATTGTAATTATTATTGCACAAGATATGTACCCAGTCGACACACTGTTTGAAAGGATGGATTTGTTGTTAAAATTAA
This sequence comes from Bungarus multicinctus, assembly GCA_023653725.1. NCBI lineage: Eukaryota > Metazoa > Chordata > Lepidosauria > Squamata > Elapidae > Bungarus > Bungarus multicinctus. Next base: position 5,675,459 of record CM042835.1, on the reverse strand, counting down.
TATTTTATTTATTCATTAATACCGCCTTCCAGAGATTTGGGCGGTAACAGCTCATCTTAAATCCCCAAGAATACAAGTAAAAATCTTATTTCATGGCTGCTTGAAAAACTAACGAACCCCCCCCCTTAAACCATTAGAATTAAATATGGAGAAATTAAACCATTGCCAGGAAAGAGCAGGTCTCACGCGCCTTCAGGTGTGCGGACGGTCTCGGTCAGGTATTCAGGGGCGGGGCCAAATAAAGTTACAATAGATTGGCCAAATTTGAGGCGGCTGATGGGAAAAATAGAACATAGAATGGAAGGGCTTGAGGATCCGTCACCCGAAACTAACCATTTCAGACAAGTGGCTGTGCAGAATCACACCTAAAGTTCTCTTCCCTGTCACTCCCCATCAGGACCCCTTGGTGGACACGGGGTGGGAAAGCCAAGGAGAAAAGGAAGAGCTGACTTTTCTCTCTGGCTTCAACCTCGTGGTGGGCCCCAGTTGCTGTTCTTTCAAGGAACTCCCCTTGGAGGAGAGAAGGGGCAACTCGGTTGGGAAGGACCGCGGCACTGCAGATGGCTTTGCCTAGCAACCGTGGCGTCCTTGTTAGCAGCTTCTTGTTGCCTGGCAACTGTAGTCACGTGGTACCAAGATGCATGTTTTCCTCATTAGTCGAGCCAGGCTGGAGAAGTTGCCCACAGCAGTTCCTCCTTATTGCCCGGGCCTAAAGCAGTGGTATCCAACCTTGGCAACGATAAGACTCGTGGACATCAACTCCCAGGATTCTGGGAGTTGAAGTCCACAAGTCTTAAAGTCACCATGGTTAGATACCCTCAGGTCTAAAGCTTTGGGCCGGCATAATGCTAAGACAGGCATTATTTGGGGCAACCGGCAACCATGTCTTCTCTGAGATTTCGGGGCATTCACAAACTGATAGAAAAGGCCCTCTTCCACATGGTCATTCATAGTCAGGGAGACCCTACCAACCAGCAATATCCCAGGCTTTCTCTGAAAGCTTAGATGTTTGGGGCGAGGACAACCATGGGCTGCATCCACTTGTGTCAGTCAAGATTGCGGCAAACTCCACAATTAACGGCTATGAAATTCAAGGTGTCGGGCTACAGTCAAGCAATTACAGCTGCCACCTTGTCTTCGTTGACCTGTCTTGTGGACGGATAACAGAGCTCAGCTACCATCAAGCTGAAGACAGCAGCACTTTAGGGATGGAAGGAAGTGTTGTAGGCAGAATTTGGAAAGATAATTCGCTGAGGTAGCTAAATATATTATAGAAAGTCATCCTCCAAATGCTGTTAGGATAGATGACTGGATGCCCTTAGGTTGTTTTTTTTTAAAGTCCCACCTTTATTATTTTTGTAAATATTTCAAGGAAGTGACTATCTCTTTCCTCCTCATATTTTTGCCTACAACAAAAACCCTGTGAGATAGGTTGGACAGAGAGAGAGAGAGAGAGAGTTGCCAAATCGCCCAGCCATCTTTATTGGCTAAGTCGGACTAGAACTCACCGTCTCCCTGTTTCTAACTTCACCACTAGACCAAACTGGCTCCCCCCACCTTTTTTTTTCACTCAAGAGGCCAGGTGGATAGGCCTCAAAATCAAACAGCAGAAAAGCCATGGGGCTGAGGGGTGCCACGGTGGGGAGGGGGAGATTTAATAGTGGGCTCTTGCTAAGCACTAAGCCCAGCAGTGCCAACTGCTATCCCAGCTCTGCTATGGGCTTCGCCAGGAGCTCAGCTTGCAAATGTAAGAAATCATTATTTTTTTTTTAAAAAAAAGAAAAAGGCCCTGTGTGAAAACTCCTGGAAGTTGGTTCTGGAATTCAGTTTGGAGACTGTTGTGAAAATGAATCTCTAATTAATTTTGGAGGCACATTTTCGAGACCAGATTTATTGAACGGTGTAAACGCCTGCTGGGAGGCACAATCCTTAATTGGAGCTGGCGTTGGATAATCAGAATATAGGCTATTCTGCAAATCCTCGAATAGTAGTAAAGGTAGCCTTTGACTTGCAAGCATTTGTTTAGTGACCAAAGTTACAACGGCGTTGAAAAAAGTGACTTATGGCCGTTTTTCACACTTAAGACCATTGCAGCATTCCCATGTTAAAGCAATCAAAATCTGGGCATTTGACAACTGTTGTTATTTAAGTCAGTTCCATTGTCTGAGGTTCATGTGATCATTGTAACCTTCCCAGCCAGCTTCCGATAAGCAAAGTCAGTGGAGGAAGCCAGATTCACTTAACAACAGGTGGCAAAAGGCCATAACATGGGGCACGACTCACCAGTTGTCTTGCTTAACAATGGAAATTTTGGCTCCATTGTGATTGTAAGTTGAGGAGTCCAGTATTGTTTGCCTTCATTTTCCTGTCATTGGTTCCCAGTTTTGTTAAGTATTGATAAATCATCTAAGCCAGGGGTAGATAACTATAGTCCATGCACAACCTGTGGACTTCAACTCCCAGAATTCCTGAGCCAACCAAGAGTGAGCAAAGATGGCCTCTTTATGATGTGTGGACTTCAACTCCCAGAATTCTTGAGCCAACCAAGAGTGAGTAAAGATGGCCTCTTTATGACCTGTGGACTTCAACTCCCAGAATTCCTGAGCTAGCCATGCTGGACACCTGTATAATTGGATAGAAGCATTCCTGTCAAACAGACAAATGGTCAAAATTGGGAGCATCCTATCAAATTCTGTACCTGTCAACAGTGGTGTCCCCCAAGGCAGTGTTCTAGGACCAACTCTCTTCATACTCTACATAAATGACCTCTGTGATCATATTAAGAGCAACTGCGTTCTCTTCGCTGATGATGTAAAGCTATTCAACACCACCGACAATACTGCTACCCTTCAAAAAGACCTCGATTATGTATCAGAATGGTCAAACAAATGACAATTTCAAATCTCAACAAATAAATGCTCTGTCTTACATATTGGCAAAAAAAATCAGAAAATAAAATACAAGCTGAATAGTCAAGACCTTGTTGATGATCCAAACTCTATCAAGGATCTCGGAGTACTTGTCTCTAATGATCTAAGTGTTAGAGCCCACTGTAACTACATAGCCAAAAAGGCATTAAGAGTTGTTAATCTAATCCTACGTAGCTTTTTCTCTGGTAATATCACACTAACTAGAGCATACAAAACATTTGCTAGACCAATATTTGAATACAGCTCATCAGTCTGGAACCCACATTAGGTATCTGATATTAACACAGTAAGTCCAGAAATATTTCACAAGAAGAGTTCTCCACTCTTCTATTCATTGCAGAATACCTTATGTCATCACACTCGAAATTCTACATCTAGAAAGAACTACGCCGCCTTCAGTCCAATCTAAATATAGTACATAAAATCATACATTGCAATGTCCTACCTGTCAATGAATACTTCAGCTTCAACCATAACAACACAAGAGCACACAATGGATACAAACTCAAGGTAAACCGCACCAAACTTGATTGCAGGAAATACGACTTCAACAACAGAGTGGTCAATGCCTGGAATACTCTACTGACTCTGTGGTTTCTTCCCCAAACACCAAAAACTTTAACCTTAGACTGTCTACTATTGACCTCATCCCTTTCCTAAGAGGTCTGTAGGGGGTGTGCATAAGCGCACTAACGTGCCCACCGTCCCTGTCCTATTGTTTCTTTTTATTTTTCTTATATGTATCCATTTCATGTATTCAAAACTATGTTTATACTTATACTTATTATTTTGTAAGCGATTGACAAATCAAATAAATAAATAAATAAGTAAATTCTGGGAGTTGAAGTCCACAAGTCGTGAAGGGGCCATAGTTACCCATCTCTAGTCTAGGCCCATAGGATTGATGAGGGAGTATTGAAGAAGACCCAAACATCTTCTGATCTTTTGTGGGTCAAATTAGCTTGGATGTGCGGCTACTCCAGGTCCCCTTTTTCTGCAACAGAATGCAGAGAGGAATCCTTTGTGACCAAAGCATGGAAAGGATAATTTTATTGGCACAAACAGCAGTGCCTGCTTCTTCTCTTTAAGCCAGTAGAGAAAAGAGAATTTTGGCAATAGCAATGGAAGAATGACAGATTTGGATACCAGAATCTGGCCTGTCAAAATCCATACAGCAGCGAAAAGACCCCGATTCGTGGTCCAACTTCCATCAGCTTTTGGAAAAAAGGACCCTCCCTTCTTCCTCTCAGCTTCCCAATTCCAATTTCCCTTCTTCTCTGCAGCCTGCTTGCCTTCTTCCTTGGAAAAAGCCCAATCCAGAAATCCTCCCCTCACCTTTAAGCCAAGGATGGTTGTGCAAATGTCAGCCTCATCTCATTGTTTGCGGATCCGTTTCATGCTGGTGCTCCTGAATGTTCAGCCTTGCACAGGGGAGAGAGAATTTGCTGCGTGCTGCTATTTCCCCCCTCTTCCCCCGCCTGGTGTAATGGTGGTGGAAAAAAACCACCTTTTTTAAAAAAAAGTTTTAGAAAGAAAACCAACTGAAGCACAAAGAGCTTCAAGAATGAATCTGAACAAAGCGAACAACTTTGCTTCCTGCAAAGGTTCTTTCACCTTTGCCTGTCCTTTAAAACTGATGGGAGGGGCAATCACTTCCTAGCCTCACTCCCGTGTCGTTTCTTTTGTCTCAGGTGCTCTTGCCTTCCAGCAGCTCTGCGCACACTTGCACTGCAAACAGGCTCCCGTTGTTCCTTTGCCTCGCTGCTGCCAGACTCCAGAGGCTCAGAGGCAGCACACCACTCCCAGATGATCCTGGATCCATCTCTGCAGGACTCTCATCTGAGTCCTCTCCAGACACCCGGACTGGTTCCCATTCTTTCCCACTTCCGATTCCACTGCTGTCTGCACAGGCTACCGGCAAACCCCAACAGGCTGGACTAGAAGACCTCCAGAGTCCCTTCCAACTCTGCTATTCTGTGATCAGTCTGTGAAACCCAGAAGTGAGGCCTTCAGACTGAGGTCTCCTCTCCTTGTTGTTGGCCTCTGGTACAGCTAGTCCTCGATTTACAAACTTCCATTTACTGACCATTTGAAATTACAATGGCCCTGAAAAAAGTGACTTATGACCATTTCCCACACTTACAACCATTGCAGCATCCCCCTGGTTACGCGATCAAAATTCAGCCTCAACTCGAGTTGAGGTAGGTAGTCCTCAACGTACGACCACAATCTGAGCCCCAACGTTTCTGTTGCTGAGCGAGACAAGCTGTTAGAACGGACTTCTGCCCCCATTTTAATGACCTCTCTTGCCACAGTTGTTAAGCGAATCGCTGTGGCGGTGAAATTAGTAGCACGGTCGCTAAGTGAATCTGGCTTCCTCGTTGGCTTCCACCACACAGCCATCATAAATATGAATCAGTTGCCAAGCAGCCAAATTTTGATCGTGTGACCATGGGAATGCTGCAGCTACCGTAAGTGTGAATAGCAGTCTGAAGTTATAACTTCAAATGGTCACTAAATTGAGGACTATCTGTTTTTCCCTGTCCCAACCAGATAGATCAGGGGTCACCAACCTTTTGGACCTCAGAGACCATCAAACTCATAATTTTAAATCCCAGGGACCACTAACCAGTTATGTGGGCGTGGCCTAATTTGTAGGTATGGCTTGGTGGTCATGTGACTGGCTGGGCATGGCTCATATGTAAATATTATAAATATTTATATAAATATTGAATTTTTTTATAAAAAAAAGAGCAACTTTTACCCAAAATCAGGCAAAGTAGGCAGGCAGATTGAGTTGCTCAAAGAATCATTCGGTGATCTATCTATCTGCCATCGGCTAGCTCAGTCTCTCAAATTTGCTTACTGTGAGTCTGCACTGAATAATAGAACCTTCAGTCCTAAGGGAGGTTCAGCTGTGCTTAAAAGCAGAGCTGAAGATCTAAAGACTAGCTAGAAAGCAAGAAATCCAACCATTTCCTTCTTCCTAGCTAATCTAAATCTCATAGCTGATGATCGGAAAAATAACAATTTAACAGGCAAGTTTGCCGGGTAAGGAGTGAGTGGGCGGGGAGGGTTTCAGTGGGCCATGTGGGCGGTGGAGACTTGTGTTTCTGCGCAGCCTGGATTAATTGCTTTGGGGGAGTGCTCTGGGGGTAAGATTTCTCTGCGGCCCACCAAAATTTTCTCACGGCCCACTGAGATAGTTAACAGATAACAGATTAAACAGAGTTGGAAGGGACCTTGTAGGTCATCTAGTCCAACCCCACCGCCCAAGCAGGGGACCCTACACCATTTCTAACAAATGGCAGTCCAATCTGTTCTTGAAGGTCTTAAAAGATGAAGCTCTCACAACTTCTGTTCCATTGGTTGATTGTTCTCACTGTCAAAAAGTTTCTCCTTATTTCCAGGATGAATCTCTCCTTGTTTATTTTCCATCTATTATTCCTTGTCTGGCCTTCGGGTGCTTTAGAAAATAGCTTGACCCCTTCCTCCTCTCTGTGGCAGCCCCTCAAATATTGGAAGACTGCTATCCTGTCTCCCCTGGTCCTTCTCTTCACTAGACTAGCCAAGCCCAGTTCCTGCAACTGTTCTTCATATATTTTAGTCTCCAGTCCCCTAATATTCTCTGCACTCTTTCTAGAGTCTCATCATCTTTTTTTATAATTTGGTGACCAAAACTGAATGCAGTACTCTAGGTGTGGTCTTATTAAGGCTTTATAGAGTGTTATTAGTACCTCCCTTGATCTCGATTGTATCCCTCTGTTAACTTAGGATTGCATTATCTTTTTTGGCTGCTGCTGCACACATCTGGCTCCTATTTAGCTGGTTGTCCACTAAGATTCCAAGATCCCTCTCACAGTTCCTGCTATTGAGTCTGGTTTTACCCAGTCTATATGTGTACTTTAGGTTTTTCTTGCCTAAATGTAGGACTTTACCAGATAGTTCCTCAACTTACAACCATAATTGAGCCCACAATTTTCAGTCCTTAAATGGATCGCCACATCACCAATTTTGGTTAAAAGTCAAGGTCTACCTTACTCTAGGACATGATGCGTTTAAGCTAGTTGAGTTGAGGTTTTTATTCTTCTGCTCTTTTGTGGCTGGGCTAACTTCTTCTCTGGGGGACTTGATCTCCTCCCAGGTAAGATTTCAGAGTGCAGGACTTGGTTTTTATTTTTATTTTGTTAATCTTTGGCCCTCCTTCCCCGCCTCACTTTTGGACCAAGGGACCAAAGAAACCGATATCTTTCCCCCCTACTCCTTCCTGTTTGCCAGTGATAGATGGAAAACAAAAAAATTAATGCTCAAGGTGAACACAGAGTACTAGGACAAGGGAGTGTTGCTGACTCAGCGCAGAGCAGGACGGGTGTCATGTGCGACCGGGTGTCTGTCTGTGTGTGTGTGTACCCTTGAGTCCTTTGCAGCATCAGCGGTTGGAAGGATGCCTAAGGCTTTGAGAGGGGGAAATGCTGGAGTGAGTGGTCACTAGGAGGCGCTGTGCGGGAGGTTGGCATTTGGCCATGGGACCACTCTGATTTATTTATTTATTTTTGCTGGAGGCCCAAGTGAGAATTTGCAGCTAAAGGAAGGATGTGCTGAAGTGAAGGGCAGGGAGTGTCAAGTGGGTAACCAAGGGCGTAATGGCAGGCAGGGGAGGCTCTGTGATGCTGGCAGAAATGGGAGGGTGGGTGGAGGGAGGGGCAGCATTTGGCCAATGACCCTGCAGGAAGGAGCAAGAGTAATCTGTATATATTATTTATATACATATAAACAAAAAAACACTCACGCATCATCACAAAATCTCCAGAACCATAAAGCCTATGAACTTGAAATTTGGCATGTATCTTCCTCTTGGTTTCTAGGTTCTCACTAAGAAAGGATTTTTTGAAATGACCATCAGAGCATTAGTATTATGTATATTATTATTATTATTATTATTATTATTATTATTATTATTATTATTATTATTATTATTACGCTCTGATGCTAAGGAGTTCCACTCCCCCTCCCCACCTGAAAAGAAATCTGTTCCAAATGCAAAACACAAGCAGAGGAGAAGAATTTCAGTTTCACAGCACCAAGCAGCTTTAGTACAGAACAGTTGAGCTAAGCCATGCCCAGGCTCCTTGCTGTTTCCTTGCTCACACAGCAAATACTGCTTCAGTTTCCAAACAGCCCTCAACTATCTCACACACTGACAGGACGCTGGCCAGATGAATACCAATGGGTGCTGGTAGGCAGAGACAGAATTTTTTGTCCCTTATTTTCCTCCCCCCAAATTAAGCCCCATCACATAGTTTCATAGCAAAGCACAGGTATCGAGTTAATATTTACTATAGGTCACCTCAAGTTTATCACTACAGGCAGCTGACTTAGTCCCCATTCATCTTAAAGTTAAAGCATCTCTTCTTAAAACCTTAACACAAAAGGCTTTCTTTTGTTCTTCCACTTTTATATACGTGATCCTCCCTGATCTATTTGTTCTCTATCGCCTTCAAAGTGGGTTAATTGAAGAAGAAAAAAATGCCAGCGGGAGGGGAAATACCACTCATAGTTTTCCTGTAGCCAACTCTGCAAAGAGTGGAGGGCTGGAATGGCCCCTTGCCTGTCTTGAGCCTTATTTCCAAGAAAATGTCAAAGACATTTTTTCCAAGGAGCCAGAGTGCAGAGAGGAGAATGCATGAAGCAGTGTGCAAAATGATGGATGGGATAAGGCACTGTTCTTTTTCAAAGTTTTTATTTTTTTTTCAACAAACATACAAACAAAACATAAAAAACATAAAACAAAAACATAAAACATAAGGCACCGTTTTTGTGTTTGTGGCTTTTCTCTGTGAACAAGGCAGTAATGTAGTGTTGTTATAGGATCGGTGTGTGTATGTGTGTGTCCAAACTTGGAAACTTTTAAGATTTGTGGATTTCAATTCCCAGAATTCCCCAACTGGCATGCTAATAAACTTTAAGATGTATGGACTTTAAGGAAGAGTGGAGATCGCTCCATTGGAGCAGGAAACGGATATGCTGAAATGCCAGTATGGCTGTATCCTTCAAGAAGACCCCCTTCTAGCCCTCAGGCCTCCAACCACGTTTATGATCCTGTAGCTAGTCTCCCTTGCTGAGTCCAGAGATCAGTTTGGTCCTGTCATGCCCCTGGTGGAGACTGACTCTGAGGAAGAGGAGGAACAGCCAACAGGGAGTGGAAGTCTGGTTCCAGAGATGGTGGAGGAGGCTGGGGAAGAGCAGAGGCCGGCTGAGTAGTCAGAGGAGGAGCCAGACCCATCCTCTCTCCAGCCTAGGGCACGCAGGGAGGAGAGGACCAGGGGAAAAATTGTGGTCTACTCGGGAAAAGAGGACCATGATCCTCTTCATGGATTGCAAGTGTGAGATCCGCATAAGAGTTTGCACTGCGTGCTAACAGACGCTGGAGACAAATTAGTGTTTTATTCCTAAAGAAGGTTTATCTTGGTTGGCGTTCTTCCAATGGACTGATTATCTTCCTGAAGTTGGCAATTATCTATCCTGGTCTGTCCATTCAGTGTGGTTTGTTTTTGGTTTTTGCTTCATTATCGGTTCTTTGAATTTGAACTGTGTTTCTTTCCTTTGAAGTGTTATTTTGAAAATAGTTTACTCCTCCTCTGTGAACAATGAAACGGTGAAGCCAAGTTGAAGGCATGAAAGGATTTTTAGTTACGTTTTGGGTTTTGTGATATTTCTGAGATACTCTGGGTCATCACAGGTCCAGTGTTTAAGACACCCGTCTAAGGAAGCAGAAGACGCTGAGCTCTAGTCCCACTTTAGGCATGAAAGCCAGCCTGGGAAGACTTCAGGCTGTCCCCTTCTGTCAGCCCAAGCCTGTAGTTGTTTGGGGTGGTTTTTTTCTGAGGAAAATAGGAGGAGGAAGGGATGTTGCAGAAGTTCACTGCTTTGAGTTACATATAAAAAAATAATAAAGGCAGGATATAAACAAACAAGCAAAGAAACAGCTGATGGTGGGGAGAACCCTATATTTCTGCCTGGGTTAATTAAAAAGGTAACGAACCGATAAATGGTAGGGAGAAATTAAGGATGCTTTATGCATGCAGGGGAAACAGCGAAGCATGAACCTGTGGCCTAAAGCCAATTTGCAAGGTCCCTGAGAGAGAGAGAGCGCGCATTGTTGGCAATTCTCATTCTCCTTTGATTCAGCTAAATTTGCAGATCCGTGTGTGTGTGTGTGTGTGTGTGAACTGCCTCTTGCAAACCCTTTAAAAACATCCATAAACCCAAGTTTCTTCTTGATCTCGCTGCGTGCCGTCCCAATCTTTGACCTTGGTTTCAAATATGTCAAGAAGAACCAAATTACAACCGCCGGGATCTTCCTTCTCTCAGGTCGTCCAGCCTTCAGGTGTCAGACACTCGTCTTCCTGAGTACCTGTTCTAGGTACTCGTGCCAAGGTGGGATTTGGGCATCTTTCTGTCCTCCTTCCAGGTGGCAGCGCAGAGGCCACGGCCGAACTTTCTCCATGAGGAGGGGTAGAAGATGCCGGCTTTGCCCGCGCTGCTGCTGCTGCTGATACTTGGCTTCACCCACCAGAGCCTGGAGCTGTTGTCCTCTCTGCGCATGGGTGAGTAGAAGACTTTTCCTGTGGGACAAAAATCTTAGCAAGGGGTTGTCTGCCCGGTTGCTGAGTGGGCGTGGCCATGGTGGGCGTGGCCTAGTCGGCCTCCTGCACCACGGCGGGGTGTGTGTGTTTTGGCCCTTCCCGGGGCTCCGGAGGCTCTCTGGAAGCTGGAAACGGGCCCATTTCTGGCCTTCCTGAACTTCTAGGAGGCCTGTTTTTCACCCTCCCCGAGCCTCCATGATGCCCTGCCAAAACGGGCCACGTGGGGACTCCTGGGAAGGGAAGGGCAGGGTGGGAGGGGTGGGGGAGTGGGATTGGGGGAGGGTTCTCTGAACTGCACAGAATCTTAGCTAGGGGCTCTCCCGAACCCCTGCAAACCCCCAGCAATCCAGCCCTGGCACGGTGGATCAGTGGAACGGCTTGCCTCCAGAAATTGTGGGTGCTCCATCACTGGAGGTTTTTAAGAAGAGGCTGGATAACCATTTGTCTGAAAGAGTATAGGGTCTCTTGTTCGAGGAGGTGGTTGGACTAAAATAGGGGTCTCCAAGCCCTGTTCGAAACTGGGCCGCGGGAGAGATGGGCAAGCAAACGCACTGTGCAAGCTTTACTTGCGCGAGTGGAGGGCCCTTGCATTTTGCTCGACGTTCCACTCGTGAGAAGGGAGTTTCGCACATGAGCGCCCTCTGCTCGCGCGTCCGGAGGTTCGCATGTGGGCACAAGCTCTCTCCACTGAAGTGCCCTTGCTTGTAAGTGGAGTTTCGCGCACAAGCAGCTACCGCTCGCAGGAGTGGAGCGTTGCGTGTGAGTGCAAGCACCCTCTGCTCGCGCGCAAAGCCCCGTTCACGCGAGCGGAGGGCATGAACACCTGCCGCTCACAACGAATGGAGCCGTGCATGCGAGTATGCACCTGCCACTCAGATGCCCCCCGCCTGGCACTGGGCTGGGCTGCCAAGTTGGAAAGGTTGGGCATCACTGATTTCCAAGGTCTGTTCTAACTGTGTTATTCTAAGAGAACTTCAACATCATTGAGGCTCATTGAAGCTTTGGGCAGGGAGCCAGGATCTCAGGCAGTACGGCGTTGGGCATCATGGTGGCAGAAGAAGGGGTCTCAGTTGTGGTTCAACACGTAATTATCATCCCTGCATCCATATGGCTCCAGGAAAAATGGCAGAGCCTGGGAGTTTTGTACTCTTCTGTACAGATTTGGACAAACCCCAGCTTTGGACAAACTCAGATGCCTCTAGCTGGGAAAGAAAAGCAGCTTGAAGCTGTGAAGTTCCTTGGAAGAGTTTGTCCAAGGCTGAGGTTAGATTGTGGTTGTAGGCAAAAAAAAAAAAATGCTCCAGGAATTTGCAAGGTTAAAGAAAAAGACAATGAAACAAGAAAGATAAAGAAAGTCAGAGCACACGTATTTTGACCCCACTTGATCTGACATCCTATAGATCAGTGTTTTTCAATCTTGGCATGGCTGGTTGGGGAATTCTGGGAGTTGAAGTCCAGTCATCTGAAAGTTGCCATGTTTGAGAAACACTTGCTCCCAATAATAATTCTCAAACATTCCAGCTTGTTCATTGTACTGGCCAGGAATTCTGGGGGATGTCACCTCCACATATTTGGAAGGGTTGACAGTCACCTTTTGGAAGTGGGTGAGAAAGTAAACCTCTGTACTCCAACAGTTTCACATCAGAAGAAAGTTTATTTGGCAGTAATCAAAATGATCTTTCCTTCCTTCCTTCCTTCCTTCCTTCCTTCCTTCCTTCCTTCCTTCCTTCCTTCCTTCCTTCCTTCCTTCCTTCCTTCCTTCCTTTTCTGATCCTTTCTTCTTCTATCTCTCTGATCCTTCCTTCCTTTTCTTCCTTCTTCCTCCTGACCTTCTCTTCTACTCTTCCTTCTTCTTTCCTTCCTTCCTTCTTTCCTCTCCTTCCTTCTTTCCTTCCTTTTCCGATTCCTTTTCTTCCTCCTTCCTCCTTCCTCCTTCTTTTCTGTCCTCCTTCCTCTCTGTCTTCTTCCTTTCTGATCCTTCCTTCTCTATCCTTGATCCTTCCTCCTTCCCTTCCTTCTTCTTCCTTCCTTCCTTCCTTCCTTCCTTCCTTCCTTCCTTCCTCTTCTGATCCTTCCTTCTGTCTCTCTGATTCTCCCTCCCTCCCTCTTTTTTGTACCCATTTCCTGTCCAACGACCAGCTGCCATTTTGGATGACCAGACTGTGTGTGGCCGTGGGGAGCGACTTGCCTTAGCTTTGGCCCGTGAACACATCAACAGCATCATTGAAGTGCCCGCCAAGGCCCGGGTGGAGGTGGAGATCTTCGAACTGCAACGGGACAGCCAATACGAGACCACCGACACCAGTACGTTGAGGGCATGGATGGTCTTCTCAACTCATGAGACCAGGAAGCCAAGAAGGTGGAGCTTCTTGATGTTAAGGAGGGACCACCGCAAGTTATAATATCTTGAGCTGGCTCTGTCTATCCATCGAAGTGGGCTTAACTGTACAAAACCCACATCAGGATGCAACTGCGTGTTGTGTTGAACCTGTCAGCCGGAAAGTCCTGCTTGTAAGAATAGCATCCTTATCTCTAGGGTCTGTGAGTGATGAACTTCTGGGTTCTCCATTGAATTTGAATTCTTTACTGTCATTGTACATATATACAAAGTACAGTATACATACAGTGAAATTCACATAACACCCAGAGACCAGACCCAACACACATGACAATCCCCAAATACCTCCCCACCCACCAAAATTCCCCATCTCCTAAAAAACACACAAGCATCCACACAACAGACCAAGCAATACTGTCCAACAGCTCACTGATGGTGGTCCTTAAGTTCATTGTTAAGTGCAATTATAGCTCTGGGATTAAAAAACTGTTCAGAAAACGTGTGGTCCCGAGTTTTGCATGACGGGGCCTACAAGAAACCTTTCGTCATGAGAGGGAGTAATGTCAAAAAACAAGAAGGTTTTCCCTCTGCCACAGAGCTTATGAATCTGGGCAGGTGTGGCCCTCAGGATCCTTTCCTAAAAGAGCCTCTGAAAGCCAACATCAACGTGTGAAGCCTTGGAAGGCCCGTCTAAGCCATTTGATGAAGGTTAGAGGCAGTGTGGTGGAATGAGGTCTGGATTCCCAGAAGGGAAGGCTGCATTCAAGAGCAGGGCTGTGTCTGTGGCCTGTTGGGAACCTGGCTGCACAGCTGGAGATGGGCAGTGGGTGGAGGTGGACAGTGGGTGAGTGAACCCTACTATCAACTGCACAATGTGTGGGATCTAGGTTGCGTTCTCCTTCTCCCTGAGTCCATGGAAAAAATGTCTTCTTCCTTAACACCGGTCCCTGATGCTAAAAAGTTTGTTCCTAGCCACTGTTCCAAAAGACTCAAGAAAACAGCGAAGTTTAGATCAGGGATGTCGAAGCTTGGCCACTTTTAAGACCTGTGGACTTCAACTCCCAGAATCCCACAGCCTGGGGAGTTCTGGGAGTTGAAGTCCGCAGGTCTTAAACTTGCCATGTTCGTACACCCCTGGTTTAAACAGTTATGGTTGAGAGGAAGAGCGTCAAGATGGCTGCTCTTCTTGCGAAGTTCTCACAGCATATCTGGAATGCTGTCCGTAGTTTCCTTTAGTTGGGCAAGGTTTCTGTCTGCGGGTGAGGAACAATACAAGGAAACAGCTTAGAAGTAACTCTTGTCTTTCTTGCTTTTTTTGGAGTCTGACGGGGAGCAAGACTAGAAGGGCTTCCCCCCCCCCACTAACTTCTAGACTTCCAAACTCCACTCTTTTTATACTATGAAATAATTGGCAGAAAGTAAAAAAGGAGCAGTCATACAATAGAACCTTTCAAAGGCTATAATTTTGCACAGTGAGTGCAGCAAGCTTGGATTGTGCAAAAAGAAGGTTTTTTTTTTTTTTTACCAGTCTCTGGCCTGTTAGGAACCTGGCTGCACAGCTGGAGGGGAGCCTAACCTTCTTTCCCTCCTTCTCTTGTTCATGCAGTGTGTCAGATTCTGCCCAAAGGAGTCGTCTCAGTTCTAGGGCCGGCGTCTAGTCCAGCCTCTGCTTCCATCGTTAGCCACATTTGTGGAGAAAAAGAGGTGAGTGGAACCCTAACTCATCACCATTCCTTATATTTGGGGCACCTGCCGATGAGAGGATCCCACTTTTCTACCCAAAAAAGAGTTGTAAAGTAGAGTCTCAAAAAAGGACAGACTTGTGTTTGCTTAAAACAGAGGTGGGGAATGATGGCTCCTTTTATGATGTGGACTTCAACTTCAGCTGGCTCAGGAATTCTGGGAGTTGAAGTCCACAAGTCATTCTATTCTACTCTACCCTACCCTACGGGTATCCTATTCCTATTTCTACTCTACTCTACTCTACTCTACTACTCTACTCTACTCTACTCTACTCTACTCTACTCTACCCTACCCTACCCTACCCTACCCTATCCTATTGGTATTCTATTCCTATTCCTATTCTACCCTACCCTACCCTACTGGTATCCTATTCCTATTCTATTCTATTCTACTCAACCCTACCCTACTCTATCCTACCCTACCCTACCAGTATTCTATTCTATTCCTATTCCTATATCTATTCTACCTTACCCTTATTATTCCTATTCCTAATTCATCCTACCCTACCCTACCCTACCCTATCCTTATTATTCCTATAGGCAGGTTTAGTTCTGTAGAATTCTGACCTGCTAAAGCATTCTTGTCTGCCATAGTTTTGTAGCCACACAAGGAGAACAGCCTCATTGTCAAGAAATGCCAACCATGTCCTTCTCTCCCCCAGATCCCCCACGTGAAGGTGGGTCCCGAGGAAACGCCAAAATTGCAATACCTGCGCTTTGCTTCAGTCAGCCTCTATCCCAGCAACGAGGATGTCAGCCTGGCGGTGTCTTGCATTCTGAAGTCCTTCAACTATCCCTCAGCGAGCCTCATCTGCGCCAAGGCTGAATGTAAGGAAGACAGTTGGGCTGTTTGGCAAGGAACAAAGTTTTGGGGTGCTTGGCATAGTGTGTGTGTTGTTGTTTTTTTTCCATGTACCTTTGGTTTATGGCAAAAAGGGAAAACAGGATGTTAAGGTATTGGGATTTAAGAGCCGACCAGCAGTGAAGCTTATGCAATGTTAGGCTGATGCAATGAAGATGAATCAGCATTGGTGTTGCCTTTTTAAGACTAAGAGTGGGTCTTAGCCCTTTAAGAGGTGTTTATATAAAGCAGCCATTAGAGGACATGTTTTCTCTCTCTTTGTGTCCTGTATCCATTGCAGAGTTCTCTGTGTACAGTTAAGAAGAAGTTTGCTTACTTGTAAGGATTTTCCCTACCACATATATTTCTGTATAGGTCTTGTATATAAACAAATGTCTAAGTCAGGGGTCGCCAACCTTTTGGATTTCAGGGACCACCAAACTCACAATTTTAAATCCCGCGGACTACTAATATGAATTTTGACTGACAGTGGCTTACTGACGTTGGTGGGAAAGTTGGTCCCATATTCCAGAATTGCAGTAGTCACAAGATTGGCCCTTTGGTCATCCCGGAACTCTGCAGAAAAAGCAGAGACCCTGGGAAAATCCCCAAAAAAGATTGCAGGAAAATTCTCCACCCCATTTTCCTACCGATCAGTCATTCTTTATTTGAGATCGCAAGATACCATCTCCAGCTCCGTTCTCAGGGGGAGGGAGAGAGAGAGAGAGAGAGAAACTTTTGGCTTCATGCAAGGAAAGCAGCAGGAATAACAGAAGTCTTTCTTTCTCCCCCCCAAATTCTGCCAGAAATGAGTCTTGGTGAGACTTGTCGCACCGGCACATCCTCTTGGAGCAGGAGGCCTTGCAGGGTCCCAAAGACTCATTTCTGGTGGAGTTTGGGGGAGAGAAAGAAAGACTTTTGCTGCTTTCCTTGCGTACAGCCAAAAGCAGAAGAAGAAAGAAGCGGAAAGAAGCAACCCGGTAGCCAGGCCAGGCATGTGGGGCAAGTGGGGCAAGTTCCCCCCCTCCACCCTTTCCCCCTTCCCTTCACTACCTCATGTTGTTCACAATGCAAGTGATGCAAGCCTTGTGTTCCCGCGGGCCATGTGGGCAGCGCAGCCTTGTGTTCCTGTGCACCCTGGATTCATTGCTTTGGGGGTGACATTTCTCTGCGGACCACCAAAGTTTTCTCGCGGCCCACCATTGGTCCCCGGCCCACTGGTAGGCAACCACTGGCCTAAAGTTTCTGTGTGCTGTGTTTTGCTCCTGGGTTGTACATAAGTAGTACAACCCAGTACATAATACAACCATGAGTAGAACCATGAGTACATAATAGTACTCATGCTGCAAATGCCCTGACACAGCTTTTACATCTGAACATCATGTCCTTTTGACAGAATCTTGCCGAGAACTCCGATGGGTGGCTGTATTGCACAGTGGGTAGAGGAAGCTCCTACTTTAACGTGATGTGGACAGAATAAGCTCGGCTAGCCCTTGGCGTCCAAAAACAAAACATTTGATCAAGCACAGGTGCACTTTAGTTCCCAAAGCTAACACGAAGCTCGATTCTGCTGTTGACTGGATGTAATCAGTGCTGGCAGTAGAGGAAAAACTGCAGAGAAGGGCAGAGGAAGAAAGCAGAGAGTATATTTGAAGCAAACATGCAAATTTGGCATTTTTTTCTCTCTGAATTATTTTAAATGTGGGGGAGCTTATAGGTTCCCAGGAAACTAATAGGATATGATCTTCTTTTTCCTCCGAGTTCAGGCTCAGTATAAGATAGGGAAAGCTGTTTGCAGAGGTAGTTTAGCCACGGTTACTAGCCCTCCCCAGCCAACTTGGCCTCTGCGGTTGATGGAAATTGTAATCCGAGGAGTACCTGCTTGAAAAGGCTGAGATACAGGTAGTTAAATCTGCGTTCAAAATCAAAGTAGCTAAATGAACAAGCTGCCCGTTAAGAACATGCAAATCGCCACGGCTGCCGAGGTAGGGGTGAGCAGAGATTACGCCTATTAAAATTATAGCAGGCAGGAGAGTGAGAGAATAGTGTTAATAATACCAGTCCTTCAGATAAAATTGGAGCAATTTTATTCAGGACTGCAGTCGTGAAAATTGCGTCCCTCCGTTCAGCCTGCTGGGCTGCTGATAATTATCAACACCTCCCTGGGACTGTAATTTTGGATTTAGGAGGGGGTGGGGGAGGGGTGGGGTGAAAAGCAGACATGTTAAATGCAAAAATCAATTTAGCATTACGTCTCGTCGTCTCTCGTCTGGGGCGAGCGGATTTGAAGGGCAATGTTCCTTCCTTCCCTCAAAGTTGATGGCTTGGCAAAGGGGGCACCCAGCGGGAAACCCTCTTGTGAAGGTCAGGCCCTCGTTGTGCTTTCGTGTTTTCCGAAAAGCAGATGTTAAAAGAGGGGAGATATGAAATCACACGTTTTATTTTGGTGCAGAATGTCAGGATTCCAGCAGTTACCCCAATTACATAATGAGTCTCGAGCCAAACTTCCAAAACTAAAGAAGGATTTATTTGGGAGTTAACATGTCCGCATTGCCTGGGTGTAGCCAACTCTGAGACACATCATTCACTGTCACCCTTGACCCTGGTTTCCCCTGGGTGTATCATAATTCGTATTCTCCAATGGGACACATCCATAGCCAAGAGTCATCAATCATGTTCTCCAGTTAGAATTTTGCGCGGCAGAAACGTCAGTCACCTAGTTACTATCTTTGAAAACATTTATGGAATGCAGTTTCAGTTTGCAAGCTGCCACACTGCTCTTTCAAACCCCGCCCCCCTCTTCCCCCCCCTCCCTTTCTGTTGGCAACTCTAAAATGACCGGAGAAATATTGTATGAGCTGACACAGAAGCTTTTTACGTTGTGCTTGAATGTGTCTGGGAGCCAAGTGGTGAGCCCTTTTGAAGCCCAGACCACAGGTCTGAAGTCCGGCTTGGAGGCAAGGTTGGGATAACCTCCTGTTCCTTTCTCTACCCGTCAGGCCTGTTGAGACTGGAGGAGTTAATCCGCCAGTTCCTCATCTCCAAGGAAACCCTCTCGATCCGGATGTTGGATGACACCAACGATCCCACGCCGTTGCTCAAGGAGATACGGGATGACAAGATCTCTACCATTATTATTGATGCCAATGCTTCCATCTCTTACCTCATCCTGAAGAAGGTGAGAGGGAGGATGCCGGGACAAACTGAG
Source organism: Bungarus multicinctus (assembly GCA_023653725.1). Taxonomy (NCBI): domain Eukaryota; kingdom Metazoa; phylum Chordata; class Lepidosauria; order Squamata; family Elapidae; genus Bungarus; species Bungarus multicinctus. Next base: position 5,656,754 of record CM042835.1, on the reverse strand, counting down.
GCAGAAACACAAAAGTTGTGGGGTTTGGCCATCAAGGGCAGAGAAAGCAACTTGATTTACACCGGGAGGTTCTGTTTGATGGGTCTTTGGTCTCTCAGCATTATCTGACCTGTTTCTGGATCCTCTTCTGGGAAGGTTAAAGTGACAGGGATCCTGACAATTCCTTGTGTATCGGGGAAGTCATAATGAATCCAAAAGCAATTGTATACCTTGATTAGAATAGAATAGAATAACAGAGTTGGAAGGGACCTTGGAGGTCTTCTAGGAAACCCTACACCACTTCAGAAAAATGGTTATCTAACATCTTTTTAAAAACTTTCAGTGTTAGAGCACTCACAACTTCTGGAGACAAGTCCATTCTACTGATTAATTGTTCTCACTGTCAGGAAATGTCTCCTTAGTTCTAAGTTGCTTCTCTCTTTGATTAGTTTCCATCCATTGGTTCTTATCCTCAGGTGCTTTGGAGAATAGCTTGACTCCCTCTTCTTTGTGGTAGCCCCTGAGATAGTGGAAGACTGCTATCATGTCTCCCCTAGTCCTTCTTTTCATCAAACTAGACATACCCAGTTCCTGCAAACATTTTTCATATGTTTTAGTCTCCAGTCCCCTAATTTTCTTTGTTGCTGTTCTCTGCACTCTTTCTAGAGTCTCAACATCTTTTTTACATCGTGGTCACCAAAACTGAATACAGTATTCCAAGCATGAGCTTACCAAGGCATTATAAAGTGAATGGATGAAGGTCTGTCCCCAAGCTATTGGGCGATTGTAAAACCTCTTTGGAATATATATGGAATAGAATAGAATAGAATAGAATAGAATAGAATAGAATAGAATAGAATAGAATAGAATGCTTTATTGGCCAAGTGTGATTGGACACACAAGGAATTTGTCTTGGTATAAATACTCTCAGTATACATAAAGAAAAGATACATTCACTAAGAATCAAGAATCATAACGTATTTATTTGATTTCTTTCCTACATAACTTACTCAAGGTGGCAAACTTAACCTAATGCACTTCCCTCCTCCTATTTTCCCCACAGCAACAGTTCTGCGAAGTGGGATGGGATGAGAGAGAGACTGGACCCAAATCACGCAGCTGGTTTTTTTTTTTTCATGCTTAAGGCAGCAGTAGAATTCACAGTTTCCTGGTAATTGGCTCAAAGCTACTTAGCCAGTGCTCATTCCTAAGGCGGGGCTAGAACTCACAGTCTCCAGGTGATTGATCCAAAGTCACCCAGCCAATTTTCATGCTTAAGACAGGACTAGAAGTCACAGCCTCCTGGTTTCTAGCCTTAGTCCCTTAATCCCTAGACCAGGAGTGGGCAATTATGCCCCCTTTACAACTTGTGGACTTCAATTCCCAGAATCCATAGGCCAGCCAAGCTGGCTCAGGAATTCTAGGAGTTGAAAGTCTACAGGTTTGCCTGGATCATATTGAGTGAATAGGAATTGTCTCGGGCTATAGTTAATGCATATAAATAAACTTTCCTTATTTTTAAAGATTTTTTATTATATTTGGTTGGGCTGCATTATTAGTTTAGGATTGCATGTGGCCCATGAGTTAGACATGCCTGATATAAACCTTAGTAGGACCAAAGTATAAATATTTTTGTACCTATTTGGGATCACCTGAAATACATAAGAATCTTATTCACCTGGTTATGGTGAAAACAGCTGGAAATGAGTGTAAGTCAGGCCAAACCAGTCCAGCAGCTTGTGACTTGCCCGGTTTGAGATCCCACCAATCATCCGTATCAAATTTCTCAAAAACTCAGCAAATTTTCTGGTGTTCTCGGTAAGCATAGCATGTTGTCAAGCAATTGAATTGCTCCCATTATTGATTCTCGTGAACTGTCTTTTTCCCCACCAGGCTTCAGAGTTGGGGATGACATCTGCCTTCTACAAGTACATCCTGACCACCATGGTTAGTATCCTGGCCAAGCTGAGCTTGTATACAGATAGAGTCTCCATTTATGGGTATACAATCCTATCATCATCATCATCATCATTTAATGACCCCATAATCCCTTGCGGGGTGGAATCTGGGCAATTGAATGCAGCTAGCAGAGCGTTTAATGGCCAGGTGCCCACCCTGTTGCCAATGAGGAGTTTTGCTCAGCAAATATATCCTCATTGTGCCCAGAGAGAGAAATAGCTGCCTCTATCTAGGATCAAACTCACAACCTCCTGATTGTGAGGCGGGAGCTCCCCCTCTAGGCCACCACACCACTCCGTATGCAATCCTATATTGATCCCAATTTTGACTCCATGAAAGAACTAGGATTCATGGTTTTTACGCAGAAGAATCCTGGCTGATGTGGTCTCACTATTAAGTAAACTATTCTTACATTTGGCTGAGACTAGCCCTGATTCCAGGTTCAACAACAGCCCTTTTTCTTCCCACGACTAAGTGTTGTTATAGTTTAGCAATGCTTCCATTGCTTAGTTCAGGGTTTCTCAATCCTGGCAGCTTTAAGACATGTGGACTTCAACTCCCAGCATTCCCCAGTCAGCATGCAACATTCAGATGTTCAAAATTAAGAAAGACTGGCTTAGGTGTCAGCTCCCACAATTCCTGGCCAGCACAGTTAACAAGCCAGAATGCTGGGAATTGTTACCTCAATCCATTGGAAGCAGTATTTCTTATCCATGGTAACCTTAAGAGGTCTGGACTTCAGCTCCCAGAATTCTGCATGCTGGCTGGGGAATTCTGGGAGTTGAAGTCTACACGTCTTAAAGCTACCAAGTTTTACACCAGAGCTGTCAAACTCGCAGCCCATGGGCAGGATCGTCATGCGCTGGCCACGCCCACTCCCGGTTTAGCAAAGGGGAAAATAGCAGTGGTGTAGGATTCAAAAAATTTACTACTGGTTCAGTGGGCGTGGCTTGGTGGGCATGGTGTGTGGTGGGCGTGGCTGAGTGGGTGTGGCACAAGGAGGTTACTGCAAAATCCCCATTCCCTCCCCACTCCTGGAGGAAGGTTATTGCAAAATCCCATTCCCTCCCCACCCCACTAACCTGCTTTCCAGCTCCGTTCTCCTGTGCAGGGCAACCAAAGGAGACTCAGCCAATCAGCTGGGACTTAGGAAGCAGAGAATAGATGGGGGCGGAGCCAGTCAGAGGTGGGATCTGCCGGTTCTCCAAACTACTCAAAATTTCCCCTACTGTTCCCCAGAACTGGTCAGAACTGGCTGAATACCACCTCTGCTCCCCAGTCCACTAACCTGCTTTCCAGTTCCGTTCTCCTGTGCAGGGCAACCAAAGGAGACCCAGCTGATCAGCTGGGACTCAGGAGGCAGAGAATAGATAGGGGCGGAGCCAGTCAGAGGTGGGATCTGCCGGTTCTCCAAACTACTCAAAATTTCCCCTACTGTTCCCCAGAACTGGTCAGAACTGGCTGAATATCACCTCTGCTCCCCAGTCCACTAACCTGCTTTCCAGTTCCGTTCTCCTGTGCAGGGCAACCAAAGGAGACTCAGCTGATCAGCTGGGACTCAGGAGGCGGAGAATAGAGGGGGCGGGGCCAGTCAGAGGTGGGATTGGCTGGTTCTCTGAACTACTCAAAATTTCCGCTACCAGTTCTCCAGAACTGGTCAGAACCTGCTGAATACCACCTCTGGAAAAAAAGTCTCAATATATCACGTGATGCCACTGTGACAAAGCAAGTTTGACACCCTTGGTTTACACCAACATTGGTTTTTGTGTAAAAAACAATAACAACTAGGTAGCTACAGCAGTATATCTTCCCTCTTCAAACTTCAGTACCAGACTGTTTCCAATGGGGTAGGGTCTCTTGAAAAAAAATCCTTGTTTGATGCTCATGTTTCCCTGCTCCCTCAATATAAAGACGGTGCATTGCCCGTATTAATTTTTAAGAGTGTGTAGGTTGTACCTCTTAGCAACTCCTTAAAGCAGCTGCCTCTTTTTTCTAGAATCTTCCCAGGAAAAGACATAGTTGCTTTAAGGCGTTGAAGATAGATGCTGTGTTCGTGCCCTTTGGGAATTGCATTTGAAGTGCTGTGCAGCTGTACTTAGCATTGCAAAATGACAACTCTAAAAGGGTTTCCAAGACTCATAGCTTCAGGGCAGTGTGTCAGAGGAGAATGTATAAGCTCTGGGCGGCTTGCAGCTAAGGTTGTTATAAGTAGACAGAGACAACCAACACAAATTGTGATGTGTGGACAAATGGTGCTTGGTGCAGTGTAGGAGGGACACTGTACTGCTTAAATAACTCCAATTTATTTAAGTAGAACCTGATTTCCAATCTAATCAGCAAAGCAGAAAAATGTTAAGTCCATTTAAAAAAAAAAATCAAGGTCTGTTCTTATTCATTTTTCTTTCCAGCTGTTTCAGATTTGTGTGCCTTTTCCAAAGACAGCTTTAAAAAATCCCTGAAAATGAAAATAACATGACTTTATAATCTTTCATGTTTATCTTATAAATGTTACATTTCAGGGATAGGGATAGGGTTTTTAAACCTGCATTGGCAGATAGCAGTAGACTATTAATAGAATTCAACTGTATTTATGACTTTATAGGGGTGTATTAATTTATCTCTCTCTCTATGTATGTGTCTAATTCAGTCTTTCTAAATTTGGCAACTTGAAAATCTATGGACTTCAACTTCCAGAATTAGTTGAAGTCCATACATCTTCAAATTGTCAAGGTTGAGAAACAATGGACTAATTTTATGTTGGGAAAGACAGTTGATGTTTGTTGATGAGTGGATGAATGTAACAGATTACAAATCTACTTTGCAATATCTTTATAGCTCATTTGATCCTTTGCTTCTCTTTGAGATGCAGAGTGGGCTAAAAAATGATGCAAGCAAAATAACAGCCTTTAATAAATAATAAAAAAAAGCTTATGACTTAAACCTTTCGTGGATTAATTAGCAGGGATCACATATGATCCATCGTGGCAGGTTAACTAACCGTGGTTACTCTGATGTGGGATCCACCCTCCAGAAAGGCGGGTGAAGGAATGCGTAGGATGGTGACAGAAACAATGCCTGTTTTAACTTAGGCTTATATTTAAATCTAATTGCAGTTAAATTAAATATAACTATTTTAATGACTCCCACACTCAAAGGATGGATCTTTGGTTTATATCTCCTAAAGTCTGGAGAACCCCAATTAAAACTATGTAATTTTTCTTTAGGTCCCATAAAAAAAACGGTTCAGCTTTTCAAGCTATTCAGCACAGGTTTTTTTCAAATGCTTATCCTCCTTTTTAAAACCCCCCTCCCTTTTTTTTTTCTCTCAGTAAAAAAATGCAGTGGTGGGATTAACTCCTGGTAGTGACACCAAGAGTAGATCCTTTGGCAAATGCTTCTATCTCGTTTCTGGGAACATTTGGCGAATTATTAATCAAGATCAGTCTCGCCAAATAAAGTTGCCCGTCGGGCAATATCACCTTACCCTTGAATGAAATGAGTAAAGGCCATCCGTCGATTGCAAATAGAGGTAGTCCTTGTCTTACGACCACCACTGCAGCCAGAATTTCTGTCGCTAAGCAAGGCAGTTGGGATGAGCCACCATTTTTAGCTGAACCACTGCAGTTGTTAAGTGAATAGAATAGAATAGAATTCTTTTATTGGCCAAGTGTGATTGGACACACAAGGAATTTGTCTTGGTGCAAATGCTCCCAGTGTACATAAAAGATATGGGAACAACGGTACAATTGGATAGATCGGAGACAGACTAAGAGATGATTATTAAATATAGAACATAGAATAAGAATATAGTTATGTATAAATTATTACTATCGCACAAATGATTGTTATATGATTATGCACCACAAACAGCTGTTATTGAATTATATACTTTTTAATGTTTTTATGTAATAAAATTCAATAAAGTTTTCTAAAAAAAAGAAAAGATACATTCGTCAAGAATCAAGAATCATAAAGTACAGCACTTAATAATAGTCATAGGGTACAATAAGCAATCAAATGCTACTAGGAAACAGTCGATATAAATTGTAAGGATTCAAGCGACAAAGTTACAGTCATACAGTCACAAGTGGGAGGGGATGGGTGATAGGGAGTGATGAGAAGATTAATAGTAATGGTAGTGCAGATTAGCACAGTTGGAAGGGACTTCGTAGGTCATCTAGTCCAACCCCCCACCCTACACCATATCTGACAAAAGGCAGTCCAATCTTTCCTTGAACGTCTCAAGTTTCTTGCTAAAGCTGTTTTAAGTGAATTGCTGTAATTGTTCAAGTTAGTCCCATGGTTGTTAAGTGAATCTGGTTTCCCCTTTGACTTTGCATGTCCGAAGGTCACAAACGGGGATCACACGACCCCAATTGCCAAACATCTGGATTTGGATCATATGACCATGGGAATACTACAAAGGTTGGGTGAAAAACAGTCAATAAGTCACTTTTTTCGGGGTCATTCTAACTTTGACACAAAATGAACCATTGTAAGTTGAGGACTGCCTATATAAATACTTTCGTAGTAGTTTCAGGTATAAAAATAAATTAATTCAAGATGAAGCCCCTTTGTAAATTTAACATGGATTTTACTTGGAAGCTGTAAGCAAATTCCCAACCATTTTTATACCAGTTGTCTAACAGATAACAGATAATCAGAGTTGGAAGGGACCTTGTAGGTCATCTAGTCCATCCCCCTGCCCAAGTGGGAGACACTACACCATTTCTGACAGATGGGAGTCCAGTCTCTTCTTGAAAGCTTCCAGTGATGAAGCTCCCACAACTTCAAAAGGCAATTTCTGTTAGATTGGTTGATTGTTCTCACTCTCAGAAAGTTTCTCCTTATTTTCAGGTTAAATCTCTCCTTCAGTTTTCATCCATTATTCCTTGTCTGGGTTTCGGATTAAAAAATAGCTTGACCCCTTCCTCCTCTCTGTGGCAGGCCCTCAAATATTGGAAGACTTCTATACTGTCTCCCCTGGGCCTTCTCTTTACCAGACTAGCCATGCCCAGTTCCTGTAACTGTTCTTCATATGTTTTAGTCTCCAGTCCCCTAATTATCTTGGTTGTTCTTCTCTGTACTTTTTCTAGAGTCTCAAAATGTTTTTCTAGTGTGCTGTCTAGTTGTCCTTTTACCTGTGGGAACAAAATTCTCAGGGCATCATCATCATCATCTTCGACTTCACACCTTGACTGTGATTTGCTCGATATAAAGTGACTCATTTTATTTTTAACGTTCATATATTCCCCGAATGCATCTGTGGTCAGGATGTGTCTGTCTGAGACACTTCCAGGTGATAAATTATAGATGGATTAAATTTTATATGGAGACTGGATACCAATGGATGTGATGTAAAAATCAAAGCGTTCCATTTGTTCTGATCACATTTTTCGGCAGAATTCTCAGCCGCTGATGGAGGTGTTCAAGGAAGGAAACGCTGATTTATCTTTATTTATGTGATTTATCTCCCTCTCATTCTGGAGGGCCTCCAGATGGTTTATTTGCGTTATTGTTTCGCAATCATTTCTCCTTTCTGGTCCTTCCTTTCTGGAGCGATCCCAACAAATCAGGAATCGTGAAATAAACATAGGTAGCCCTTGGCTTGCAATCAGGAGTGGGCTGCTACCGGTTTGCACCGGTTCAGGGGAACCGGATGCGAATTTTACATCTGGTTTGCCGAACAGGTAGTTCCGATGACTGGTTGGCCCCACCCCTCCCAGGAGTCCCCACGTGGCAGGACCTGCGCCGAGGCTCGGAGATGGTGAAAAATGGGCCTCCTGGAGGCTCTGGAAAGCCAGAAACGGGCCTATTTTCAGCCTCCAGAGAACCTCCGGACCCTGGGGAGGTTGAAAAACAGGCTCCCGGAAGTTCAGGAAGGCCAGAAATGGGCCTGTTTCTGGTGTCCAGAAGGCCTCTGGAGCCTGGGGAGGCCATTTTCGCCCTCCTGGAAACTCAAGGAAAGCCTCCAGAGCCCAGGGAGGGCCCCTCCCCCACCATGGTGCAGGAGACCGACTAGGCCACACCCACCATGGCCACGCCCACCCAGCAACCGGGCAGAGAACCCATTGCTAACATTTTCAAAGCCCACCCCTGCTTGCAACTACAATGGGTCCAGAATTTCCCTTGTTTAAACAAGGCATTTAAGAGAGCCAAGCCCAATTTGACAAATCTTTTTTTTTGCCACGGTTGTTAAGTGAACCATTGAGGTCGTTAAGCGAATCTGGCTTTCCCGCTTCGATTTTGCTTGTCAGGAGCCAGTTGGGTAGGTCGCAAGTGGCGATGATGTGACCCTCGGATGCTGCAATTGTTGTAAATACATACCGGTTGCCAAGCACCTAATTTTGATCACGTAACTGCGGGGATGGTGCAACAGTCACAAGCACAAGGAACTTGTCGTAAGCCACTATTTTCAGTGTTGTTGTGACTTTGAATCGTCACTAAACAAAGGGTTGTAAGTTGAGGATTACCTGTAACGACATCATTTAATTTAGTTTACTTTATTGTCATTGCACCGTGTACAACGAAATTAAATGCCATCTTCTGTGTACATTATACATAAAAAAATAAAACAAAAACACACATTGACATTCTATACAATTTTACTGAAAACCCCTGATGTTGCATTAATCAATCAATCGATCAGAATAGAGCTGGAAGGGACCTTATGCCATTTCAAATAAGTGACTGTCCAGTCTCTTTCCTAAAAACCTCCAGTGATGTAGTATTGCACCATACAGTAGAATTCAATAGAGTTACTGCCCTGGGATAGAAGCTGTTTTTCAGTCCATTTGTCCTTGTTTTTATTGTCCTGTACCATCTGCCAGATGGTAATACTTTAAAAAAAAAGGGTGCCCAGGATGAAATGGATCTTTGAGGATGTTTTGAACTTTCTGGTGTTCATCTCTAGGTTTCCTTCCGTGTTTCTTTTTCCTGTTCCTTGGGCAGTCTCTCTTCTATAAGCCTTTTCCCAGGTTGACCTCAGTTGACCTTTGCAAAGGTATGTTAAAGAGGAAATTCGGTCCACTAATATGTTCACCATCCTTCTAGGACTTCCCAATCTTGCACTTGGATGGAATTGTGGACGAACATTCCAATGTCCTGGGCTTCTCCATGTTCAACACCAGCCATCCTTTCTACATGGAATTTGTCCGTAGCCTCAACATGTCATGGCGGGAGAACTGTGAACTCAATCCTTACCCAGGACCGGCAGTAAGTATGACATCCCAGCATGAGGATGGAGAGATGACTAGATGGGTGCATGTGCGTGAAGGACTATCTAGCTAAATAAGGACCACGGGATTGAAAAGGTGGTGTATCACATCTTACAAACAGAGCTACGGAATACCAATCACAGAGTCATAATAGTCTTTCTGGGTTCCTCTGCATCAGGAGCCTCCAAGCTTGATAAATTTAAGACTTGTGGTCTTCAACTTCCTCAGCTTCAACAGCCAGTTGAGGAATTCTGGGAGTTGAAGTCCACAAGTCTTAAAGTTGCCAAGTTTGGAGACTCCTACATATTTGTGGGTAAATGACTATCCCTCATCCTTCTCTTTGGAGAGTTGTGATCTTCAATTGCTTTAGAAAGGAATGTCTGCAGATCTGTGATGGATCTATCAACTATTATCATTTGCTGGTGACAAGAACCCACTTTTCTAACCTAACCTTAATTCTACCCAAAGGACAAGAGGATTGTTCCCTAACTCTGTTTTCAATTTCTTAGTATACATAAATCAACTGAGCCTCTAATACCATTAAATAAACTTGGCAGGCAGGTAAAATGCCTGTAAAAAATTACCTCTGGCTTGTCTTGATCTGAAGTTTGAATCTGCTTTGCTCAGTCCGTCATATATCATAATTTGAAGTTCATTAAGAGGAAGAGAAGGGAAAGCTAACTCTTCTCAACTGCTAAAAGCATGACTGCTTTCTTGAAGATGGAAATTAATATGACATTGTAAATAAGCAAGAGTTTATTTGCCTGGATATTCATTGGAAGAGATATTTTGATAGGTATTCATTTTTGACATTGGCTGAAATTCTGAGTTGGAAATTGTCTGGCAGTTTTAACATCTGAAGAATGCTGGGTTGAAGACAAGAGAAGTTAGGAATCTATGCAGTTAGGAATCTGTGTGTGCTGCCCCAGTCAGTCTATGGGAATTGGATAGTTACTTAGGAATTATGTGCTGTCCCCTTAGGAGAATGCATCATGGTAAATGTAGTTAAAGGTATCCTGGGAAATGTAGTTCATGTCACATGGCCACATCTGTAATCCTGATTGGTCACTAAATTGACCCTTGATGGGTTGGGAGAGTTTCCCTCACTTTTGCCTGGACTCACTAACTCATAGCAGCTTCTTTCTATCGCTACGAGATGGGTTAGGCGATAACCATCTTTTACCTACCAGGCAGATATACAAAGGATTGGTCACTAAAGAAGAACTACATCACAAATGTGAGTTATGAGGATACCTGATGAACTAATAAATGTACTTTGTTATGGATGTCTTGTTGAGTTTATCTATCTGCATCTGCACAGCTACAAATCCACAAGAGGCAGAAAACTATGTCTTCTTGATGGACTTCAGCTTTCTTCAATACAACATCTGCAAGAAGGATGTTGGGTTGAGGAAGGGTGGATTGTTGGCTTGAGGAATGAAGGGTGTTGGCTTGAGGAAAGATGGATTGTTAGCTTGAGGAATGAAGGATGTTGGGTTAAGGAAAAATGGATTATTGGCTTGAGGAACAAAGCATGTTGGATTGAGGAAAGGTGGATTGTTGGCTAGAGGAATGAAGGATGTTGGCTTGAGGAAAGATGGATTGTTAGCTTGAGAAAGAAAGGATGTTGGGTTGAGGAAAGATGGATTACTGGCTTGAGGAAGGAGGGATGTTGGGTTGAGGAAAGATGAATTGTTGGCTTGAGGAATGTTGAGTTGAGGAAAGATGGATTGTTGGCTTGAGGAACAAAGGATGTTGGGTTGAGGAAAGATGGATTGTTGAGTTGACAAACAAAAGATGTTGGGTTGAAGATCACAGCTGAAGTCAACCAAGAAGACATGGATTCTTAACTGCAGAGATTCCTAACTGCTTCTACCTAAAATTATTTCTGTTCAGGCAAGCTTCAGAATAAACACTCCTCCACTGTTGACTTGTAGAGATTGTTCAAGATCAGGTTGACTTCATCCTGGTGGAGCACATCTACACTCACGGTCTGACTCACCCAACCCGCCTCCCGTTCTGCAGCTACACAGATGTTTTCGCGTTGTAGCCAAAGGAAGAATAGCTCTGGAAGAACAGGGTAGCAAGGAGGGCGCCCTCTCTGTGCCCGTCCCCCTCCCCAAATGCCATAATTAGCAGCAGCTGAATTATTTTTGTTCCCCTCCAGCTATCAGCAGCCCTCATGTTTGACGCAGTACATGTGGTTGTGAGTGCCGTGCGGGAATTGAACCGTAGCCAGGAGATTGGGGTTAAGCCCCTGGCTTGCACATCGGCTAACATCTGGCAACACGGAACCAGCCTGATGAACTACCTGCGCATGGTGAGAGGCTGCTTCTCCTGGAATGACGGTTCCCTCCCCTACTATTTTTTTTTTTAAAGAAGCAAAACATGAACAAGGAAATACGTGACATGGTTGTGTAAGCGTTGATGTCTGTCTTGTTAGATTTGCCCAAACAAAGGTCAGATGTTCTCAGCTGGAGCAAATATGCCAACTGCCCCACAAGGTTCCCTAAGGGAAATGTGTCCACTGATTTTTCTGCTCTTGCAACAACGGATGGAAAATTTATCCAATGAAGTAAATGTGCACAAGTCGGTCACCAGAGATAAAACTATCTAAATTTAGCATTTGGGCTGAATCTGGCTGCCAATTTTGTCAACTGTGTCGTCTTATAAAGGCAGCCAAAACGGGAAGGTGTCTTTCAGAGTCCTCCCCTCCTTTTTCGAAATTTGGCAAGAAAAAATTAAAAACCCTCAAGGGCTATTTTACTACCACATTTCTGTGGCACAGCTTAACACCGGGGTCTCCAAACATGGCCCCTTTTAAGACTTGTGGACTTCAACTCCCAGAATTCCTCAGTCAGCCATTCCTCAGCCTGCCAAACTATCCAGTGTCCTAGGTCAGTGGTCTCCAAACATGGACACTTTTTGTGGACTTCAACTCCCAGAATTCCTCAGCCGGCCATTCCTAGACCATCCAGACTATCCAATGTCCTAGCTCAATGGAGTTTAGAGCTCAGTAGTCTCCAAACACAGGCACTTTTTGTGGACTTCAACTCCCAGAATTCTTCAGCTGGCCAGACCATCCAATGTCCTAGGTCATGGCTGGCTGAAGAATTCTGGGAGTTGAAGTCCACAGGTCTTAAAGCGCCAGTGTTTGGAGACCGCTGACCGAGGACATGGGATAATCTCCCTTCCTTATTTGGGAGATGAAGAGATCCCGAGTTCTCCCTTCTCAAGCTATTTGTAATTTGTGAGCCAGTTTTGGCCACGCCTCACTCTCATTCTCCTGTGTTCTTCTCTCTCGTCTTCTTCGATTGGCACCCTATTCCTCTGTCTCTCCATCCCTGGCTAGGTAGAGTATGATGGGCTGACGGGACGCGTGGAATTCAACAGCAAGGGTCAAAGAACCAATTACACCCTGAGAATTCTGGAAAAAGGACGACATGGACACCGGGAGGTGAGAGGACTAGCGCCTGAGCTTAGGATGCCCTGTTTTTACAAAGATTACAGATAGTCCTCGACTTAACAACCATTTGTTTAGTGGCCGTTCAAAGTTACGACAGCCCTGAAAAAAAAGTGACACGATCATTTTTCACCCCGATGACCATTGCAGCCATCCCCATGATCACGTGGTCAACATTCGGACGCTTGGCAACGGGCTCCTGTTTCAGGAGTCTGGCAGTTCCCCTCATTTAAATCATGAGTCTCGAGCCAAACTTCCAAAACTTCAAAAGGATTTATTGGGAGTTAACATGTCCGGCACTGCCTGAGTGTAGCCGACTCTGAGACACATCATTCATTGTCACCCTTGACCCTAGTTTTCCCTGGGTGTATCATAATTCATATTCTCCAATGGGACACATCCATAGCGAAGAGGCATCCATCATTGCTCTCCAGTTAGAATTTTGCCCGGCAGAAACTTCAATCACCTAGTTACTATCTTTGAAAAACTATTTATGGAATGCACTTTCAGTTTTGCAAGCTGCCACACTGCTCTTTCAAACCCCCTTTCCTCCCCCCCCCCCCGCTTTCCTTTCTGTTGACAACTCTAAAAAGACCATAGAAATATTGTATGAGTTGACATCCTGTTTATGACGGTCACAGTGTCCCCAGGGTCACGTGATCCCCTCTTGCGACCTTCTGACAAGCAAAAGTCAATGGAGGGGCCAAATTCGCTTAACAGTGGTGTTACACACTTAACAACTGCAGTGATTCACTTTCTTGCCACAACTGTGGGATGGGATGAGACTCACTTAACAGCTGTCTGGCTTAACAACCGAAATGTTGGGCTCAATGGTGGTCATAAGTCAAGGACTGCCTGTGTACAGGGTAACTCTAGCAAGAACCTATGATGACCCGGGGTGTGACACAAAAATAGCAAAGTCACAAAAGTAGAATAAATTCTCTTTAATGCCTCCAGCTTGGGCCTCAATGTCCAATTATCCTCGGCTGGAGATCAAACTCTTCCAAAAACAGTCTACGAAAGGGAGTAAATGCAGTCCGAACCCAAAGATAATTAGAAGTAAAAAAAAACCCAACACATACCATGCTGGAGTAATTAACACAGCAGGCCAGGATGATAAATTGCAGACTTACAAGATAACGCAGCAACCGTAGTTGGGAGGATAATAAGCCTCGACCAAGATAATGCACGCTTTGCTTCCAGCAAGGAGCTGTGTAAAACGCCCCACTTATATCCTGTTCTCCCAGCTGCAACTAATGAAAGGGATCAGGGCCTTTTTCTCTCCCGTAAGCCACATTGCTCCCTTCTCTGTTCCTCCCTACATGCCCTAGGATGAAGAGGGGATGGCCCTGGGTCTTCCTCTGAATGCCCAATGGACTGTGCCCTGCCACCGGAGCCCCACTCCCACTCCCTGTCAGCTGCTCAATCTCCCCCTCAAGAATCAGACTCCAACAAGGGCATGACACAACCTATAACCCAGGCTTCTTTCTCAACAGATTGGGGTGTGGTACTCCAACAAGACTCTCGCAATGAATGCCACAACGCTGGATATCAACGTCTCGGAAAGCCTTACCAATAAGACCCTGGTCATCACCACCATCTTGGTAAGCGCCCTCCTTGTCTTATTCTCAGGGGTATTTCTCCACCTTTTGAAAAGCAGGCTTAAAATCGTTGTGCAGGTGACTTGATTAAAGTCATCCAAGGAGGCAAAGGAGGACTGGGGGTCCTTGGAGATGTGAACACAAGGGAGTTTTAGCTTGTTTTGAAGTGTTTCATGTTGGAAAGAGAGGCTCCTTGATTTCCTCTTTCCTGTTTGGTGGTTCCTTGATTCTAATCACAGACCCCCTCAAAGATGATTGTGAAAGGTGAATAACAGAATAACAGAGTTGGACGGGAGCTTTGAGACCTTCTAGTCCAGCCCCCTACCCAGGCAGTCAACTCTATATACCATTTCAGACAAGTGGCTGTCCAACCTCTCCTTAAAAACTTGGAGCATTCACAACTTCTGGAGACAAGCTGGTCCACTGATCAATTGTTCTCACTGTCAGGAAGTTTTTCCTTAGTTCTAGGTTGCTTTTCTCCTTGATTAGTTTCCATCCATTGCTTCTCCTGCCCTCATGTGCTTAGAAGAATAGTTTGACCCCTCTTCTTTGTGGCAGCCCCTCAGATATTGGAAGACTGCTATCCTGTCTCCCCTGGTCCTTCTCTTCACTAGACTAGCCAGGCCCAATTCCTGAAACTGTTCTTTGTATATTTTAGCTTCCAGTCCCCTAATCATCTTCATTGCTCTTCTCTGCACATTTTCTAGAGTCTCAATGTCTTCTTTTTACATCGTGCCATACTTCCCTTTACATAGTGAAGACTTCCTCCAAATAGTTTGGAGTAGTTTTTCACTTCCCAAAAGTAGTTGAAACGGCTGCTTGAAATGGGCAAACTCTTACGGCTTCATCCTTTAGGCTGAAAATGGGATGGCGGTTGTGATGGGTAAACAATAATTAATGTCTGGCATGTACTTCTCTACAATGGATTGATGACAGACATGCTTCAGTTGAGGAGAAGGAAAAACAAGAAGAATTAGGCAAATTAGTGAAGAGCCGTGATTTTCATGCACAAAAGAAATGTCCGTCCTTCTGCATATGAGTGGGTACAGAGAAACAAAAGGCACAGATTGTTGGGTTGTTATGATGTGCTGTTGTTGTCTGGAGGGATGTGGCTGGTTCCTCTAAAACATTCACCAGAATAGAGACAGGGACCAGGCGCTCTTGAGCTAATTTCAGAAGTGCTCTGTAAGTGGTTAGGACAGATATCTGGGGGGAAACCATGGCTCCCTTCTCTAGTAGGCTGATGAATGGGAAAGGAAAGAGAGAAAAAGAGAGGAAGAGAAAGAGGGAAGGGGTGGGAAAAAGGAATAGCAACCCCATCCTCTCATGGCCATCTCATAGCATCTGACTGGTAGCTCAGAGAATCAGTTTAGCATGGTAATTAAGGGGCTGGCCTATAAACGAGGAGACCATGAGTTCTAGTCCCGCCTTAGACATGAAACCTGGTTGGGGGACTTTGGGCCTATCATTAGGAGACTCTTGAGTTCTAGTCCCACCTTAGACATGAAAGCTGGTTGGGGGACTTTGGGCCAATCATCAGGAGACTCTTGATTTCTAATCCCACCGTAGACATGAAAGCTGGTTGGGGGACTTTGGGCCTATCATCAGGAGACTCTTGATTTCTAATCCCACCTTAGACATGAAACCTGGTTGGGGGACTTTGGGCCAATCATCAGGAGACTCTTGAGTTCTAGTCCCACCTTAGACATGAAAGCTGGTTGGGGGACTTTGGGCCAATCATCAGGAGACTCTTGAGTTCTAATCCCACCTTAGACATGAAACCTGGTTGGGGGACTTTGGGCCAATCATCAGGAGACTCTTGAGTTCTAGTCCCGCCTTAGACATGAAAGCTGGTTGGGGAACTTTGGGCCAATCATCAGGAGACTCTTGAGTTCTAGTCCCGCCTTAGATATGAAAGCTCGTTGGGGGACTTTGGGCCTATCATCAGGAGACTCTTGAGTTCTAATCCCACCTTAGACATGAAAGAAAAATTAACTTGAGCCAATCACACTCTCTCAACCCAACTACCTCACAGGGTTGTTGTTGTGGGAAAAATAGGAAGAAGGAGGACTATTATATATGTTTGGGTTTGGGTTTCTCCTATCAAAAATATGTCAGATGTTGAGGACAGTTGCCTATTATCTACTAGCTCAAGGGTTTCCAAACTTGGCAACTTTAAGACATGTGGACTTCAACTCTCAGAATTCCCCAGCCAGAGCCTGCCACCTCATATTATATCCTGGGTTGCCCTCTTACAGGAGAATCCCTACGTGATGCGTCGGGCAAACTTCCAGGAACTATCCGGTCCTGCACAGTATGAAGGCTTCTGCGTGGACATGCTTCACGAGCTTGCCGACATTCTTAAGTTCCGTTTCCAGATCAAACTGGTGGATGATGGGCTTTACGGGGCTCCTGAACCCAATGGATCTTGGACCGGCATGGTGGGAGAACTCATTAACAGAGTAAGCATCTCTGCTTCTAGGATCTGAATGGGTTAGACCGCAATTGAACATTTGTTTGTGGGTGTGCTTAGCCAGAGAAGGCTGTCTACACAATGACTCACAGTTACTCAATTGTAGGCGAACCAGAGCTGGATCCAAACATTTGGATAAGAAAGCATCAAGGAGATACATATTTTTTTCCCGTCTCTCTCTGCCACTTTTCTAGCGGTTTTTGAGATTTCTGCAAGCAAGAGCTGGTAGCTCAAACCAATCAATCTCTTTTGACAAACCCATAACAGGGGTGGGTTTCTACCGGTTCTGTCCACCTCTGTAGAACCGGTAGCTCTGAAGAGCAGCAGACATAGAACCGGTTCTATGTCTGCTGATGTTTTTGCCCACATGCCCACCCGGGCTCTTACCTGACCTTTATTTCCTGATTTTTCAACTTCAGCTGCTGAACGAGGCACAGCTGCAGTTAAAAAAAGCAGGAAAAGAGGGGCTGTTTCAAAGGCTCTGCAGGCAGCTGCTGATGACGATTTACAGGCGCGCGGCTCGCAGCAGTGCAGGGAAGCTCGTAAATCCCGAACCGGTAGTTAACCCTGTCGTATCCCACTCCTGCTCCATAATCCCTTGCGGGGTGGAGTCTGGGCAACAGAATGGAGCTGAGTATTTACTGGACGGATGCCCTTCCTGTTGCCAATGTGGAATTTTTTGCCCCCAGCAGACATATTCTCAGTGTGCCCAGAGAGCGAAATAATCTGCCTCTACCTAGGATCGAACTCACAGCCTCCTGATGGTGTGGCGAGAGCGCCACCTCTAGGCCACCGTACTTGGTAGCTCAGATCAATGCAGTTAAAATAATCAAAGGATTTACAGATAATCCTTGACTTACAATAATTCATTTAGTGGCTGTTCAGATTACAGTGGCCCCGTACAAAGCTAAGTAGGACTGTTTGTCACACTAACAACTCTTGCAGCCTCCCCACGTCTTGCCACAGTTGTTAAGTAAGTCACTGCAGTTGTTATATTAGTGTCCCAGTTGTTAAGCGAGTCTGGCTTCCCCATTAACTTTGCTAGTCTGGAGGTCGCAAAAGGGGATCACAGGACACATCAAGGGTCATAACTATGAGTCAATTGCCAAGCATCTGAATGTTGATGCACCATCGTAAGCGTGAAACAGGATGATAAGTCATCGTAACTTAGAACTGTCACTAAATGAACCATCAAGGACAACCTGTAGCCTTTGCTTGGGTTTCAAACAGCCAGTGAAAGCTTAGGGAGCAGCAGGTGTTATTCTTGTACGTGACAATTAGCATTCCCCATGCTTTGCTTTTCCAGAAAGCCGATCTGGCGGTGGCTGCCTTCACCATCACAGCTGAACGCGAGAAGGTCATCGACTTCTCCAAGCCCTTCATGACTTTGGGAATCAGCATCCTGTACCGTGTACACATGGTAGGTACAATTCCGTCTTAAAAGTGGAGGGAAGAAGACCGGGAGATTATCTGATAATCTGGGCTGATAGCAATAGCACTTAGACTTATATACCGCTTTACAGTGCTTTACAGCCCTCTCTAAGCGGCTTATAGAGTCAGCCTCTGGCCCCCAACACTCTGGTCCTCCTTTGATTCACCTCGGAAGGACGGAAGGCTGAGTCCAATCTTGAGCCGGTGAGATTCGAACTGCCAGATTGCAGGCAGCCAACAGTCAGCAGAAGTAGCCTGCAGTACTGCACTCTAACCACTGCGCCACTGTGGCTCACTTCCTTCAGGTTTTACCTTAGTTCTACTGAGTCAAGAGTTGGTGACAAAATTGTACCTATTAAATATAAGGCTATATTTAATGCAGGAGGTTCCTCAACTTGGAAACTTCCAGATGGATGGACTTCACCTTCTAGAATTCCCCAATCAGCCTGGAATTCTGAAACTAAGTCCACCCATAGAGAACCAGTTTGGTGCAGTTACTTAGGACACTGAGTGATCTAGTCCTGTCTTGGACACCAAGTTAACGGGGTGAATTTCGGCCAGTCACTCTCTCAAATTTAGGAAGAAGGCAATTGCAAATCATTTCCAAAAAACCTCCCCAAACCCCAAAATGGTGCCAGGATTTTGGAGGTACACATGGACATGCACACACACTGAGAGAGAAAGGGAGGGAGAGAGAGAGAAAGGGAGAGAAAGAGCGAGAAAGGGAAAGAGAGAGAAGAAGGAGGGGGAGAGAAAGCGGGAGAGAGAGAGAAAGCGGGAGAGAGAAAAGGGAGAGAGAGAGAAGAAGGAGGGGGAGAGAGAATAGAGGGAGAGGGAAAGGGAGAGAAGAGAGAGGGAGAGAGAGAGATTTCCACATATCTAGAAGTTGGTAAGTTTGCAAAAAACATATTTAATGCAACACACTCTTTGGAACTACGCTTGATATTAGGAAATTCAGAAATACTTTGGTGAATCTATTCTAATCTTTTTTTTTTCTTCCATAGGGACGCAAACCGGGGTATTTTTCCTTCCTTGACCCCTTTTCCCCAGCTGTTTGGCTTTTCATGCTTCTTGCCTATCTCGCAGTCAGCTGCGTCCTCTTTCTAGCTGCTCGGTAAGTCCTACCTATGAGAGATTCATCCTAGACTTAAGGTGCCACATCCATGGCATCTTAAGTGTCATCTCAAGCAAGTGTGGATTCTTTAGATCAGCATTTCCCAACGTTGGCAACTTTTAAGAGGTGTGGACTTCGACTCCCAGAATTCCCCAGCCAGACATGGCTGAGGAATTCTGGGAGTTGAAGTCCACACATCTTCAGGTTTCCAAGCTCAGATGCTTCTTCTTGGAATGCTGTTTTGTTCTGTGATCCGTTGTCAGTAGGTAGGACTAGACTGAGTCTAACGAAGTTCTAATAAAGTCATTGCATTCTACCTGGAAATAATTCTGAAGCAAGAAAAAGTAAGCTCACATTTCAGGGATCTTAAAATGTTATAGAAACCTCTTTTGTCCCTTGTCTTTGTTAGAGAGATGATTATTATTAGGAGTGTTGCAAATGTCTCAGACCCTCCCTAGTTTCTGGGACTGTATAGGTGAGGGGCCGGCGGGGAGAAATGTACTTTTAGACTTGCAAGATTCTGTTATGGTCACCTTACAATAAAATAGAATGAGTTCATCTGGATATGCTTTCTGGATGGAACACCTTGCAAGATTAGTATCAGTCTTACAAGTTTGAAAGTACGTTTCTTCCCCTGTTGACTTTACAGCCCAAAGAACTAGGGAGGGTCTGTTCTGTGTGCTAAACTGCCTCTTATCTGGCCATTCCCCTGTCTGTGGGTCTTTCCATGATCCTTCCCACATCCCATTACACATGGTATTGTTTTACTATTTCATTTTAAAATATATTTTAAATTTTACAATCTAAAACACACAGTTTAAAATGCTTTAATGCTTTACCATTGTAAAACCTCTCCTTTTCAATAGGCTACTATGAGGGGGGGAGGAGGGCGAGTCAAAAGAGGAAGCAGACTAGAATCTCTCCATAGTCACAAGCAGATTAAAGCCAATTCTCTTTGCATTCTGTGGGCCCTCATCTAGCTCCTAGCAGGTGTTAACTGTTAGTTAAGAATGTTCCTGTAGATACACATGGGTAGCAATACAGATAGTCCTCAACTTGCAATTGCAATGGAGCCCAACATTTCCATTGCTAAGCGAGAGGGTTGTTAAGTGGCCCCATTTTACGACCTTTCTTGCCGCAGTTGTTAAATGAATCAGTGCAGTTGTTAGTAACGTGGTTGTTAAGTGGTCCCTTTGACCTTGTTTCTCAGAAGGTCACAAAAGGGGTGCCCATCACTCTG
Organism: Bungarus multicinctus; assembly: GCA_023653725.1. Classification (NCBI taxonomy): domain Eukaryota; kingdom Metazoa; phylum Chordata; class Lepidosauria; order Squamata; family Elapidae; genus Bungarus; species Bungarus multicinctus. The sequence continues at coordinate 5,636,277 of CM042835.1, read as the reverse complement.
GGATACCGCAACCGTCATAAATACATGCCATTGTCAGGATTCCGGCAGTAACCCCCATTTAAATCATGAGTCTCGAGCCAAATTTCCAAAACTTCAAAAGGATTTATTGGGAGTTAACGTGTCCGGCACTGCCTGGATGTAGCCAACTCTGAGACACATCATTCATTGCCAGCCTTGACCCTGGTTTTCCCCCACCCCTCTGGGTGTATCGTAATTCATATTCTCCAATGGGACACATCCATAGCCAAGAGTCATCAATCATTGCTCTCCAGTTAGAATTTTGAGCAGCAGAAATTCAGTCACCTAGTTACTATCTTTGAAAACATTTATGGAATGCAGTTTCGGTTTTGCAAGCTGCTGCACTGCTCCCTCCTCCTTTTCTGTTGGCAACTCTAAAAAGACCATAGAAATATTTTATGAGTTGACAGCCAGTTGCCAAGCACCTGAATTTTGATCAGGTAACCATGGGATGCAACGGATATGCCGCTGTCATTTTGAACGGTCACAAAACCAATGGTGGCAAGTCAAGGACTACCTGTAAATCAGCTTAATTGGTTCTTCTCGTGGGGAATCTGATCTTTCACGCCTGACATCTAAAAGTTAGAAGAGTCGTCTGTAAAGATTCTCTACAGATGAAGGTTGTCCCAAAGGTGCTTTTTTTCCAAGAGGCAACTGTACTTTCTTGTTTTTTTTCTTTTGAAGACGTTTCGCTTCTCATCCAAGAATCTTCTTCAGCTCTGACTGGATGGTGGGGAATGGAAGGATTTATGCTCCTTGCAGACAGCTGGTCCTTTGCATCCTTTTAGAGAGTCCTTGAGGCCTCCTGGAGGTTTTATCTGTGCCCTCAGGATCATCTTAGCAATGCAAACGGTTCCTGCAGCCTGTAATTCTTCCCCTCTGGAAATCCATTCCTATCCCCACACCATTCCAAGGATGTTCATCCCAAATTGCATAGCTAAAAGTCTGCAGAGATTCTCAGTGAGAAGAGCGGGCAGCATATAAATTTAATAAAGGAAAGAAGTCTGAACCGTTTCTTCCTTCCACAGGCTGAGTCCTTACGAATGGTACAACCCTCATCCTTGTCTCCGGGAGCGTCATAACATCCTGGAAAACCAGTACACGCTGGGAAACAGCCTCTGGTTCCCAGTTGGAGGCTTCATGCAACAGGGATCAGAAATTATGCCTCGAGCTCTTTCTACCCGTTGTGTCAGTGGCGTCTGGTAAGCAACATTCAATGCATAGAATGTGAAGGATGTGTGTCTGTGTTTATTTTCATAGTCATAATGTACACTGAAGATGGTATTTAATTTCGTTGTACGAGGTGCAAGGACAATAAGGTAAATAGGAATAGCACTTAGACTTATATACTGCTTTATAGTGCTTTACAGCCCTCTCTAAGCGATTTACAGAGTCAGCACATGGCCCCCAACAATCTGGGTCCTCATTTGACCCACCTCGGAAGGATGGAAGGCTGAGTCAACCTTGAGCCTGGTGGGATTTGAACTGCCAAATTGCAGGCAGCCGGCAGTCAGCAGAAGTAGCCTGCAGTACCGCACTCTAACCACTGTGCCACAGAGGCTCCTAAACTAAACTATATGACCAACAACAGAGCCAGCTGAAAGAGAGAAATCGTGCAGAGAAAATTGCACAACTTCTTCCCCACCCACTGCATGGGGTACAGGCAGTCCTCGACTTATGACCACAATTGAACCCAACATTACTGTTGCTAAGCGAGACATTTGTTAAAATGAGGAGTTTGGCTCCAATTTTAGGAACTTTCTTGCCACGGTTGCTAAGCGAACCATTGTGATTGTTAAATTAGTCACATGGATGTTAAGTGAAGCTGGTCAGAAGGTCCAAAAAGGGGAATCGCGTAACCCCAGGACGCTGCAACCGTCATAAATATGAGTCTATTGCCGAGCATCTGAATTTTTGATCCCGTGACCATGGGGACAGTGCCATGGTCGTAAGCGTGAAAAACTTAAGTCCCATTTTGCAATGCTGTAGTATCATTGAACGATCACTAAAGCAAGCTGTTGTAAGTTGAGGACTGCCTGTGTTTTATTTGCAACAGGTTTGGAAAAAATCACAATGCTCTTATCTTCCACCTACCTTGAAATATTTAATGTCTGGGGACGATGGTTGTTGTGGTTGTTTCCTCCACTCTGGAACATAGTCCCCTCTTAAATACATTGTGCCACCACCTACAGATTTTGATGCTTTTTTTTTAACGGAATCCTAATGAGGTTTGCAATCCTTAATTGGGAGCTTAATTGGCACTAAAACTTTAGCTGATTAATCAGTGGGGAGCAATTTTAATTGGCGAGAACAACACTTCATCTGTGGGATTGTACATCAAGGGCATATTGGCTGTGGCATGTTGATGCAATAGGCAATCTTTTTTTTTTCTTTTTTCAATAATGATTTCTAAGAAGGAATTGCAGTATATCGGAGTGTATAGCTAGAGCACTTAGACTTATATACCGCTTCACAGTGCTTTTACATCCCTCTCTAAGCGGTTTACAGAGTCAGCCTTTTGCCCCCAACAATCTGGGTCCTCATTTGAGGCACCTTGGAAGGATGGAAGGCCAAGTCAACCTTGAGCCGGTTGGGATCGAACTGTTGGCAGAGTTAGCCTGAAATACTGCATTCTAACCACTGTGCACCATGGAAGGGAGGCAGGGAGGAAGAGACGAATGAATGAATGAAGGAAGGAAGGAAGGAAGGAAGGAAGGAAGGAAGGAAGGAAGGAAGGAAGGAAGGAAGGAAGGGAAAAAAGGAAGAGCAATAGCACTTAGACTTATATACCACTTCACAGTGCTTTCCAGCCCTCTCTAAGCGGTTTACAGAATCAGCCTTTTGCCCCCAACAATCTGGGTCCTCCTTTGACCCACCTCAGAAGGATGGAAGGCCGAGTAACCTTGAGCCTGGTGAGATTTGAACTGCCAAACTGCAGGCAGCTGGCAGTCAGCAGAAGTAGCCTGCAATACTGCACTCTAACCACTGCGCCACCAAGGCTCACAGGTCAGCAATGGCTAACCTTTTTGGCACCAAGTGCCCAAAGTGTGCACGCGCATCCCCAAAATGCAACATGCAGGTGTGTGCCTTGCGCATGCACCCCGCTCCCCATGCAATGCACATGTGTGTGCAACCCCCCCCCACCCCTCCCACGCATGCACCGAAGAAGAGACCTGAAGACCAGCTGGCTAGTGGGAGGCACACACGCGTGGTGGAGCTGAGCTGGGGCGATGGCTTGCGTGCCCAGAAAGAGGCCTCTGCGTGCCGCCTCTGGTCCGCGTGCCATAGATTCACCCTCAGGGCTATCTCAGTCACGTTTACTGACTTACAATTACGAGTTTTAGCGACGTCCAGTGTCGCGTGATCCGCTCAGAGCAGATTACAGATACGTCTCGGTTTACAGCCACAATTGAATCCCCAAATTTCCGTTGCTAAGCGAGTCCACGGTTAAGTGAGCTTTGCCCCATTTGACGACCCTTCTTGCCACTGTTGTTAAGCGAATCGCTGCCATTGTTAAGTTAGTGACACGGTTGTTAAGTGAATCTGGCTCCCCCCGTTGACTTTGTGGGTCAGAAGGTCGCAAAAGGGGATCGCGTGACTCCCCAGGACACTGCAGCCGTCCTAAATACACCTAGTCCTCAACTTACAACAGTTCGTTTAGTGACTGTTCAAAGTTACAACGGCACTGAAAAAAGTGACTTATGGCCGTTTTCCACACTTATGACCATTGCAGCCTCCCCTATCATATCCAGATGCTTGACAGCTGATTTCTTTTTAAAATATATATGTATATATTTATTCAATGTTTATGAAATTAAAAACATATATATATATACATTTTACAGCGTTGTTTGAGTAGTAGATATACTTGTACTTTTCTTCTGATAGCGTGTTATACATTGTCATAATAACTCCTTCGTCATTTTAAATTCTATATATGGATACATATAGTTTATTTACATTTATTTACATGTCACCTTTATTTTCCAAAATGTTACCAGATTATCAGATATCGCCTTTTCTTTAACCAGTCGTACCAGATATCCCATGTTTTGTAATATTCACTGTCTTGGTTTTCTTTTAACACTTTGGTTAATCTATCCACAACGGCACATTCATGTATCTTATTGATTGTCATATTTTCTGAAGGGGTCGTAGCCAATTTCCAATTTTGAGCAAAACTTATTCTAGCTGCCGTTACGATACGCAGAATCAAGTATTGGTGCTTCTTGTTCATATTTGGTTCTTACATGCCGAATAAAAAGATTTCCGGTTTGAATTTTATTTTCTGTTTTGTTATTTCCTCTATCCATATTCTAATGTTTTGCCAATATTTTCGTGCATGAGAGCATGTCCACCATATGTGGAAATATGTTCCCTGATTATAATTACATTTCCAACAGTTGGGTGTCATGTTAGGAAACATTTTGGCTAACCTGTATTCGGATGCTTGACAGCTGGTTCGTTTTTATGACGGTCACAGTGTGATCCCCTTTTGTGACCTTCTGACAAGCAAAGTGAAACGGGGAAGCCAGATTTCATTTAACAACCATGTTACTCAGGGGTGGGATTCAAATTTTTAACAACCAGTTCTGTGGGCATGGCTTAGTTGGTGGGCATGGCTTGGTGGTCATGTGACTGGTTGGACATGGTTTGGTGGTCATGTTATTGGCTGGGCGTGGCCAACTCAATATCACTCACATCAAGGCATGCATCTCCTTGCCTGGCCTCTCATGACTGTGGGGATGTGCAACAGTCGTAAGTGTGAAAATGGTCATAAGTCACTTTTTTCAGTGCCATTGTAACTTTGAATGGTCACCCCACACAAGTAAAGTACCAGCAAAGGATGGGAAAAAAACTCCAGAGAAGTTCCAGAGACAGGAAGTCTAGTCCTGCCAAGAACGTAATAAGGGTTAACTGAGAGGCAGTTTCTGTAAGCAACACCAGAATGTTTCCTTCCTGCCTTCCTTACAGGATTAGGCCAGAATTTCTTCTAACAACCGGTTCTCCGAACTGCTTAGAATGTTAACAACTGGTTCTAGAGAATAGGTGTGAACTGGTAGAATCCCACCCCTGATGTTACTAGTTTAACAGCTGCGGCAATTCCCTTAACAAAGTTGGCAAGAAAAGGCAAGAAAATGGAGCAACACTCACTCGACAAATTTCTTCCCTTAGCAACATAAATGTTGAGCTCAATTGTTGTTGTAAGATGAGGACTACCTGTAGAAAGTGTCCTTTTCACTGCCCAGTCTCTTCTTGAAAGCCTCCAGGGATGAAGCTCCCACAACTTCGGAGGGCAACTTTTGTTCCATTGGTTGATTGTTCTCGCTGACAGAAAATTCCTCCTCATTTCCTGGTTGAATCTCTCCTTGTTCAGTTTCCATCCATTATTCCTTGTCTGGCCTTCAGGTGCCTTGGAAAAAGCTCCTCTTGTGCGAGCACCCACCACTTGCACAAATGGAGCTGCGCGTATGAGCACCGTGGCCCACTGCTTGTGCAGAATCATCCCTCTCGCCCTGCTTCCACCACCGCCGGAAAGATTTTGGACCGAGTCTTAAGAGGCTAAGAGTTGTCTTGCCAAGACTTGTACCTTGATTCAATGTTGAAGGTGAAAAGTAGAGGTTTTTCCTTGTCTCTCTCTAAAAAAACCCAAACGGGTTTCCTCGTTGTTATAAAGGTGGGCCTTCACTCTGATCATCATCTCCTCCTACACGGCCAACCTTGCTGCCTTCCTCACCGTGCAGCGCATGGAGGTGCCTATAGAATCGGCGGACGACTTGGCCGACCAAACCAACATTGAATATGGCACTATCCATGCCGGTTCCACCATGACCTTTTTCCAGGTAAGTGTCGTTTTCTCTTTACTTCGCACGGCTGGGCTGCTGAGAGCTGTCTTCCCTGAACCCCTGCCATCTTAGGTGATGGACGCTACCGGATGGTTGGGCATGGCAGAGCTTTTGTAGTTTCCCTGAAGAAGCGAAAAACTAACTAGCTCTCCACTATCTATGTGCCTTAGTTGCGAAGGCCCTATTGTACACCTCTGTAGTGTTTTATTGCTTTCTGCTTGATTGTTTGTCTGGTCTTAATTCCTTCTTATCTGGGTGTAGGCTGGTCTTTTTTGTGCCTTTCTTTGGGTTTTTTTATGGTCTTTTTTGAATGGTGTGCAAATGTGGTGTATCTCTATGGGTCAGTTAATGGCTGATTTGTCTGAATGACAAGTTTGCAAGAATTTACTAGTTGGATTTTTCTTGGTTTAGGAAGTTTATACTTTCCCAGTTGAAATAATGGTTGAGTCTGTTTATTTGGATTTTCTCTTCTTTTCTCTTCCCTCCTCTTCCCTTCTTTTCTTGCCCTGCCCTGCTCTTCCTCTCCTTCCTTCCTCCCTCCCTCCCTCCTCTTCTCTTCTTGCCCTGCCCTGTTCTTCCTCTCCTTCCTTTCTTCCTCCCTCCCTCCCTCTCTTGCCTTGCCTTCTCTTCTTTTCTTGCCCTGCTCTTCCTCTCCTTCCTTCCTTCCTTCCTTCCTTCCTTCCTTCCTTCCTTCCTTCCTTCCTTCCTTCCTTCCTCCCTCCCTCCCTCCCTCCCTCCCTCCCTCCCTCCCTTCCTTCCTTCTTCTGGCAACCTGTATCCATAGTAACAGCAGCCGTCTCTACTCCGAGAGACATTAATGAAGGGAAATCAATCATCAGACAAGGTGATGACAGAAAAGGAGAACCCACATCTGCTTTGCTCAGATCTCTGAAAATTGGTTTTTTTATCCTGATCCAAAAAGCTCAGCTTGTTGCAGTCTGCAAGGCCATCGTTATTTTTAATAAGGAGACCGACTTGGCCTTGCCATGTTTAAAAAGCTTGGCTTGTATAATTTGGATTTTTTTTTTTTTTCCTTTTAAAGAGTTTCTTAAAAGCTGCCTTACTTTTCTGGCTCTGCCACAGCAAAAAAGGGCTCATGATTTTAATGATAAGCCGAAGCAAAATGAGATCAATTTCTCCCCCCCCCTCCCCAATTTTGAGAGACACCTATTTGCTGGGAAGATAAATTAGAGAGGCAGGAGAAGAAATACATGTCTGTATTATAAATTCCTTGGAAAAAGTTTGCAAGAGCAGTTAGTCAACAAATAATAAAGGCATGAGTCATTCTACTACATTTTCTGTGCCTGAAAATGGTCCATCTGCCACATTAAATCTCCTGAGGTTTTGCTCCTCTCTCTTCCCAATCAGAATTCTCGCTATCAAACTTACCAGCGCATGTGGAATTACATGCATTCAAAGCAACCAAGTGTCTTCGTAAAGAGCACGGAAGAGGGAATTGCTCGGGTGCTGAATTCGAAATATGCCTTTCTTTTGGAGAGCACGATGAATGAGTATCACCGGAGGCTCAACTGCAACCTTACCCAGATTGGGGGACTACTAGATACCAAGGGCTACGGCATCGGGATGCCCCTGGGTGAGCAGTGGTAACTAGTTTGGCTTGGAGGAGCAGGAGGAGGAGGAGAGAGAAGAGGAGTGGGTGGAAGAGGAGAAGGAAGAGAAGGAGGACAAGGAGGAGGGGGAAGTGGAGAAAGAAGAAAGGGAAGAGGAAGAGGAGGAAGAGGAAGAGGACAAGGAGGAGGAAGAGGAAGAAAGGGAGAACAGATGGAAAAGGAGGAGGAGAAAGGGGAGAGGAAGAGGAGGAAGGGAGAGGAGGAGAAAGAGAAAGGGAAAAGGAGGAGGAGGAAGAGGAAAAAAAGAAAGGGAAAAGGAGGAGAAGGGAGAGGAAGAGGAGGAAGGATGAAGATGTGGAGGAGGAAAGAGGAAGACGAGGACAAAGAGAAGGAGAAATAGGGAAGAGGAGAAGGACAAGGAGGAACAGATGGAAGAGGAGGAGAAAGGGAAGAGGAAGGAGGAAGGGAAAAAGGAGGAGGAAGAGAAGAAGGAGAAGAGGAGGAGGAGGAGGAGGAGGAAATGAGAAAGAAAGCTGATTGCTGTCTCATGGTTTGCCCCCTTGTCCTCGTGCAGGTTCTCCATTCCGGGATGAGATCACCCTCGCCATTCTGCAGCTTCAGGAAAACAACCGATTGGAAATCCTGAAACGCAAATGGTGGGAAGGAAGCAAATGCCCCAAAGAGGAAGACCATCGGGCCAAAGGTCAGAGGTTAACCAGGAGAAAACATTAACATCCGTTAAGCGAGTCTGTCCCACTTTTACGGCCTTTCTTCCCCCCTACTTGCTAACTGAATCATTGCATTTTTTTAAGTGGATAACATTTTTTAAGTGAATTTACGGGATTCCCCGTTGACTTTGCTCATCAGAAGGTCGCAAAGGTGGATCACGTGGCACCCCTACACCCCGGGACGTTCCAACAACCATCCTAAATATGAAACTAGTTGCCAAGTGGCTGGGTTTTGATCATGTGACCAGGGGGATGCTGCAACAGTTGTCAGGGTGAAAAATGTTCATAAAGCAGGGGTGGGATTCAAATTTTTTAACAACCGGTTCTGTGGGCGTGGCTTAGTTGGTAGGCATGGCTTGGTGGTCATGAGATTGGCTGGGCGTAGCCAACTCAACATCACTCACATTGAGGGACGCATCTCCTTGCCTGGCCTCTCATGACTGTGGGGATGCTGCAACAGTCGTAAGTGTGAAAAATGGTCATAAGTCACTTTTTTCAGTACCATTGTAACTTTGAATGGTCACTCCACACAAGCAAAGTACCAGCAAAGGAGGGGAAAAAAAACTCCAGAGAAGTTCCCGAGACAGGAAGTCTAGTCCTGCCAAGAATGTAATAAGGGTTAACGGAGAGGCAGTTTCTGTAAGCAAGACCAGAATGTTTCCTTCCTGCCTTCCTTACAGGATTAGGCCAAGAATTTCTTCTAACAACTGGTTCTCCGAACTGCTTAGAATGTTAACAACCGGTTCTAGCGAATAGGTGCGAACCGGTAGAATCCCACCCCTGGTCATAAGTCACTTTTTTTTCCAGTGCAGTTGTAGTGACTTTTAACCAGTGGTGAAATGCTATCGGTTCGGCCCGGTTCACTCAAACCGGTAGCAAAAATTGCTACCAGTTCCACCAACTGGTAGTAAAAAAAAAAAGCTCCGACGATCAGTTGAGAGGAGAAAGAAGAGAAAAATGAAGGATCTCGCCTGCCTCTGCGCTCTTCTTCCTCCTCTCAGCTGATTGGCGCGGCAGAGCATTAGATGGTGTTTGGAAAGCTGCTTGCGCACATGCAAAGTGCGCGATCACCGAAACTGGTAAAATCTCACCACTGCTTTGAACGATCACTAAATGAACTGTTGTAAGCCAAGGACTACCTATATTTCATGGTGGGGGTAGGGGTGGTACTGGCAATCCCAGATGTAAGTTTTGCAAAAGCGGCCTCTTGTGGCCATACAGTAGATTGCAGGCAGGAAAAGCTCGACCTGCTAAGAGATCTCTTATAGATGAAATGAAATAGAATTCTTTTATTGGCCAAGGGTGATTGGACACACAAGGAATATGTCGTGGTGCAAATGCTCTCAGTGTGCATAAAATAAAAGACACATTTGTCAAGAGTCAAGAATCATAAAGTACGACACTTAATGATAGTCATAGGGTACAATAAGCAATCAAATCATACTAGGAAACAGTCAATATAAACCGTAAGGATACAAGCGACAAAGTTACAGTCATACAGTCACAAGTGGGAGGGGATGGGCGATAAGGAGTGATGAGAAGATTATCTATCTATCTATCTATCTATCTATCTATCTATCTATCTATCTATCTATCATAAGAATAGAGAATAGAATAGAAAATTAGAATAGAATAGAATAGAATTCTTTATTGGCCAAGGGTGATTGGACACACAAGGAATTTGTCTTGGTGCAAATGCCCTCAGTGTACATTAAAGAAAAGCTACATTCATCAAGAGTCAAGAATCATCAGGTACAACACTTAATAATAGTCATAGGTACAAATAGGCAATCAAATCATACTAGGAAACAATTGATATAAATGGTTAGGATACAAGCAACAAAGTTACAGTTGCACAGTTACAAGTGGGAGGGATGGGTGATAAGGAGTGATGAGAATAATAATAATAATTATTATACCAAAGTTGCCATTGCCACTTTGTACAGCCACGAAACAAACGGTTGAGGACTATCGGTCCTTCCTACCGGAGGGACATAAGCATCCATGGTCAGGCGTCTCCTGTCCTTGCCTAACAACTTGTATCGTACACACATCTTTCTTTACTCCAGGGTTGGGCATGGAGAACATTGGAGGAATATTTGTGGTGCTGATCTGTGGACTCATCATTGCCGTCTTTGTGGCTGTCATGGAATTTGTGTGGGCCACCCGGCGCTCAGCAGAGCACGAAGAGGTGAGTGAAACTAGGGAGGGGTGCACGGAGAGGGGGGAGAGAAGGGACAAAAGCCAAGGCTAGGAAAATGAAGGAAGCCTGACATGCTTACAGATCTTTTATGTCAACTCATAAAATATTTCTATGGTCTTTTTAGAGTTGCCAACAGAAAGGGAGGGGGGAGCTTGCAAACCGAAACTGCATTCCATAAATGTTTTCAAAGATAGTAACTAGGTGACCGAAGTTTCTGCCATGCAAAATTCTAACTGGAGAGCATGATTAATGACTCTTGGCTATGGATGTGTCCCATTGGAGAATATGAATTATGATACACCCAGGGGGTGGGTGGGGAAGCCAGGGTCAAGGGTGACAATGAATTATGCTACACCCAGGCAATGCCGGACAGTTTAACTCCCAATAAATCCTTTTGAAGTTTTGGAAGTTTGGCTCTAGACATGATTTAAATGGGGATAGTTGCTGGAATTCTGACAGCTAGCCGACTCTGAGACACATAATTCACATCTTACAGAGGTGGAAGGGTCCTTATAGGACATCTAGTCCAACCCCATTCCTGCCAAAGCAGGAGAACCTACACTATTTTTGACCCACGGCAGTCCAATCTCTTCTTGAAAGCCTCCAGTGATGAAGCTGCCACAACTTCCGACTTCTTTACAACCAGCCTTAAGCAGAGAAGGAGCTGAGCCACAAGATCTTCCAAAGCCACAATTAGAAGTGTCAAAGATGTGTATCCGTGACAAACCATTGGAAATCGAAGGCTGGATTTTAGCAGCCCTGCAGAATCTCAAACGTGCTTTTTTCAAAAGGCAACTGGACTTTGTTTTTTCCTTGAAGACGTTTCGCTTCTCATCCAAGAAGCTTCTGAATGGTGGGGAATGGAAGGATGTATATTCCTTGCAGTCCTCTGGTCGTTAGTGCTCTCTCTGAGAGTCATTGAGTCAGAAGTGAAGAAGCGTCTTGGATGAGAAGCAAAACGTCTTCAAGGAAAAAACAAAGAATGTCCAGTTGCCTTGTGAAAAAAAAACAAAAACACATCTTTGGGACAACCATGACCTGGAGCAGGGGTGGGATTCAAATTTTGTAACAACCGGTTCTGTGGGCGTGGCTAGGTAGGTGTGGCCATGTGACTGAATGAGCGTGGCTTTTTTTGGCAGCAACCCCCCCTCCCCCTATTTGGGCCTTCTGGGCCTCAGGAAAACCTCCTGGGGGGTGTTTTTGCTCCCAGAAGGCTTCCCTGGAGCACAGAAAGGGAAAAAAATGGAGCATGGGGGGCACGCAGCACCCCGCCCCCTTTGCTCCATTTTGGGGCCTTCTGGGCCTCAGGGAAGCCTCCTGGGCGAAGCAGTAAGTAAGCAAGGAGAATCCCGGAACAGCTGATCATAAGAACAGCTGATCGTTGGGAGGGGGGCGAAAAGAAACACCTTAAGGAGTGACTGGGCAGGGAAGAACGCAGTCAGCGATGTTGGGCATGCATGTAATGTTGCACATGCACGATAAAGCGTGACTGGGCATGGAGGGGAGGGGCGGATAAAGAGGGGCGGGGCCAGCCAAGGGCACGATTTGCCAGTTCTCCGAACTGCACAGAATCATAACAAGCGGTTCTATAGAACCAGTCCAATCCGATAGAATCCCACCCCTGACCTGGAGGACTGAAAATCACCATAGACAGTTCTGCATAATATAGATCTGTGATTTTGGGGGGGGATTGTCCCAACAATTTGTGAAAATGGGATCACAATCTCTGCCGCGGGTGCAACATTACTGATGCTTCCAGAATAGCACTAGTTTGAGCGCAGGCAGTCCTCACTTAACAACAATAGTGGGGAATGGATTTTTCGTTTCTAAGTGTGACATCATGTGTCCATGATGCTTAGTGATGGAATTTCTAGTACTTCCAGTTGCCACCATTCGGCAAATCCTGAACGGTTGCTAAGTGAGGACGTCGCATGGTCTCCATTTGTGACCTGCCAGCTTCCCTATTGACAAGGTCACAAATGGTGTTTATGTGGTCTCTCAAATGACGTAAGTATGAGGACTGGTTGTAAGTATCGTTTGTTCAGCATTGTTGTTAAGTTTGAATAGTCACTGAATGGGTATATATTAAGTGAGGACCACCTGTATTTTGTTGTGTGGGTAGTGCTCAATTTACAATGGCAATTGGGATCAGAATTGCCGTCATTATGTGACACTACATGACGATACTGCTCAGTGACAGAAGTTCTGGCGAGGTCATTAACCAACAATCTCCAGGACTTCCGATTTCCTGATGGCTTCCCCAATGACTTTGTTTGTCGGAAGCTGACAAGGAAATTGTGGCCATGTGATCCTGGCGTCCTCTGATATTCTGACTGTTCTCCTTTTCCCTCCTGCAGATCTCGGTGTGTCAAGAGATGCTGAGGGAGCTACGTCACGCGGTTTCTTGCCGCAAGCCGACTCGCTCCCGACGCCGACGGCGTCACTACCCCATTCGTGGGGGCCTTTCGCTGCGATCTGTCCGGGAGATGCGTCTCAGCAACGGCAAACTCTATTCGGGGACTTTAGTGACAGAACCAGGCCCTCAGCGCCTGCTGGAAGAGACCCCCAGGCCTTGTACCCACGTCCGCATTTGCCACGAGTGCCGGCGCATCCAGACTCTTCGGGGAGCTCCCCCGCCAGCCCGGGGCCCCCGCCTCCTGAAGAAGGCACTCCACGGAGGGCAGCCCCCCGCGAACTCAATGAACAGGAGTGACTGCTGCCTGCCCTTGCTTTTTGGCCCCCTCCTTGTTGCCTTCGCTCCCTGGGCGGAGGTGCCTGCAGTTAGAGATGTACGCTATGCGTATGCCCTGAACGAGGGACCCAAAAACTGGGAGGACCCACCCAGTCCCACCCAGGGACCCTCGCCCTTGGGGGCTGCGGAAGTTTGCAGCTCTCCTTCCAAGTGGCCTGGAGAAAGAAACCCAACCTCCTCGTTCCAAAATACAGGGGAGGGGGGGTGTTTCCCTTTTTTGTGTGTCGCCCTCCTTCAACGAGAACGAGGTACTCATGCCTGGTCCGTTCCTCCTTCTCCGCCTTGCTCTCCGCCACCCAAATTTCACCCGTGGGTGGATGGTTCCAGGGCGTATCTATCTGGGCCGCGACAAGAAAAGGGCAGAGTGAGTCACGTTGGGTAGAGGAGAGGAGATCTCGAAACGAATCTACTTTTCAAGAAGAGTTTTCTCCTCCAGATTTGCCCTCCATGTTTTCTGGACCTCTGGCCTCCCTCCAACTCATCCTGGCCCCTCCATCTTCTCTCAAGACAGCTGTGTGCTGCGCATCCCCTCCCCTTCCATCAACTTTTGGAGGATGTGCTCAACAGCTGTACTGGAGGGCAGAGAAACCTGTGGCTCAGGTGGGGTAGTACTGTGGGGTATGGCCCTCCAGCTATGGGGAGGGGAGGAGAGGGGGCGGTAGGGTTCCCACTCCTGAAATGCCCCACCCAGTCTACCCCACCCCACCCCACCAGAAAGCACATGGAGCTCCGAGTCACTCCCAACTTCAGTTGAGACAAGTACGGTTTGGGGTTGTGTGGAGAAGAGGAGCATCCGGGCACTTAAGATTAAGCTGGGAATCCGCTCGAATTGTCTTTGGAGAAGTCAAGGAATCCAGTGGGTTCCCCACACGGAGATCCCAGAATCAAGAACTTGAAATAAAAGAGCAGAAGTGACCGACCGACCAACTTTGGAAAGGGGAAATTAACAACCACGGGACGTTTCCTCCCCCCAAAGGGGAAGATTTAAGTGGGTGTGTGGAGCCGCGTCCTCACAATATCTTGTCTGTCCTTTTTTTAATTTTTGTCTCATTCTTTTTTTCCCCCAACCTCCCTTTGGGATAAATTTCTATAGAAGCCAAAACAAAACGAAACATCCAGAGATTTTAGTGACAACCCCAAAAGGCAAAATAAATGTGAAAATTCTTGGTTCTTTTAAGTGAGTGATGGGAGAGGAGGTTTTTTTTTTTAAATGGTGTTTTATGAGCGTTCTCTATGCTTGTGGTGCGGTCACAGGTGTGTACACACACACACACATACATGGAGAAAGAGAGTGATCACTGCATAATTTGCTTTTTTTAAAACAAGTATACAGGAATTCATGAAAAGAAAGATGGAAAGAATGAACAAAAGTTGAGAAAGCTTTGAGGGGGTGCATGGATCTGTTTTTTAAAAAACGTCCCAATGTGTCCCATCTCAGGGGCTGCCCCAAAGAAGAGGCAGTCAATCTATTCTGTAAAGCACTAGAAGGCAGGACAAGAAGCATCGGATGGAAACTAATCAAGGAGAGAAGCAACCTAGAATTAAGGAAGAATTTCCTGACAGCGAGAACCATTAACCAGTGGAACAAGTTGCCACTAGAAGTTGTGGGTGCTCCAACATTGGAGGTTTTTAAGAAGAGATTGGACAACCATTTGTCTAAAATGGTATAGGGTCCTCTTGCTTGGGGAGGGCGGGGGGTTGGACTAGACGACCTCCAAGGTCTCTTCCAATACTGTTATTCTGTTCAAAAATACATGTTCTTCCTCATGAGGGAAACAAATATTGTGCTATTATTGAAAATAATTGATTCAGAATCCCTTAAGCTGAAACGATGCTTTCCTTCCGGCTTTGATTCCTCAGGGTGAAAGGAATAATAATTAAAATAAAAAGAAATGGATTAATATAGGAATCTAATATAGGAACAAAATGACATTTGAGGCCTAGTTTTTCCCCCTTTTAGGCAGGCAGGATAAGGAAGGCCATCCTCAAGGCAGCTGATCTCAAGGTAATAAGCAGCAAATTCTCAAATCGGGTTAATATTCTGCTGTATAATTTGCAACGTGACCAATTCAATATTCTTCCTTGAGCAACAACTGTGGCTTGAGTGGTTGTGAGATTTTAGTAAAGAGCACAGAATAGATTTAATTGTAGCTCAGGGTTAAACTCAGACCCTAGGTGCTGTTTGAGCTTGGTGGTTTTCTTGCAGATGTTTCATTACCAAGCTAGGTAACATCATCAGTGCTGGGGAGTAGAGTTTGTGAAGTGAGGAGAAGGAGGAGGAGGAGCAAGAGAAGGACTGTGTGCTTAATGCTTTTTGAGCTTGATTTTCTTGCAGACGTTACATCACTGAAC
Source organism: Bungarus multicinctus (assembly GCA_023653725.1). Classification (NCBI taxonomy): domain Eukaryota; kingdom Metazoa; phylum Chordata; class Lepidosauria; order Squamata; family Elapidae; genus Bungarus; species Bungarus multicinctus. The sequence goes on along the minus strand of CM042835.1, from coordinate 5,620,807 downwards.
TAGGTAACACCATCAGCACTAGGGAGTAGAGTTTGTGGAGTGGGGAGAGGAGGAGGAGGAAGAGGAGAAGAACTCTGGGGTCCTTAATGCTCTTTAAGCTTGGTGGTTTTCTTGCAGACGTTTCATTACCCAACTAGATAATGTCATCAGTGCTAGAGTGAGTAGAGTTTATAAAGTGGGGTGGGAGGAGGACAAAGAAGAGAAGGATTGAGGAGTTCTTAATGCTCTTTGAGCTTGGTGATTTTCTTGCAGATGTCACATCACCAAACTAGGGAACCTCATCAGTCCTGGTAATGAAACATCTGCAAGTAAACCATGAAACTCAGTGAGCACCAAGGATCCCACAGAAAAAAGGATGTCAACGTTTAATAGAGAGTTCAATGGACAAGGTTAAAAAAAAAAGAAACCTTTTTTAAACTGCTAGTATCCAGTGTAATGAATATCAGTTCCATCCTGGAGCTTGGAAAGAGCCTAAGATCTGAAGGTTTCAGCCCCAGCTTCACATCCTCCAAAGTAGAGAAAACTAATTCGTATGTACTGTCTGAAGTCCTGGTTTTTCTCAGCCTACCATGATTGCTAAAGTCCACATTTCTTTTGTTGTGACCGCGTCCACCAATGTTCTTCACTGAAGCGGGTCTTCCTCAAATCCAAACATGTTGCTGAGACACTGAAACCACAACCGAACCCAAAATTTATGTTGCTAAAGCGAGACATTTTGCCCCACTCTACAACCTACCTTGCCCCAGTCGTTCAGTGAATCGCTGCAGTTCTTAAGTTAGTCACCTGGTTGTTAAGTGAATCTGGCTTCCACTTGGCTTGTGAGAAAGTGTTGTGGTTCGCCAGCTGAAGGTGTGGACGGCTGAGGTCTCGGAGAGCGAGGACTCGGATGAGGGGCCTGCGTGTGATGCAGTGATGGGGCCAGGACCATCAGGGAGTGGAGTGCTGCCTTTGGAGATTGTGGAGGCTGGCAGCAGTGATGAAGAGGACCCCGAGGAGCCTGTGCCCAGTACGTGTGCACTCAGGGCTGCTCGAAGGAAAGAGCAGCTGCAGCAGCACGGGAGACTCGGGAGTAAGGCTGCAAGGTAATGGCCCCTCCCTTAAGAGATAAAAGCCAGCTGAGAAACTGGAGTTCTTTGCAGGAAGCAAAGAAGTTTTTGTACTCAAGCCTTGTGGACGTTTGGAGTATCTTGGTTGGTGTTTGGAGACTCTTTAGGTTTCAAATATTTCTTAGTTACTTTATCTGGTGGTGTTGGCAGCCTTGCACCACCATGGCAAGGTTTGTTCTTATCAGAGACAATTAGTTTGAAACAGCCTTTCAACCATGAAGGAACGGAAATCGTAAAGAATCATTAAAAGGTTTTACTCTTACCTCTGTTTTGTGCTGGTTTCCTTGGAACAAGGTTTGGGTCAGAACAGAAGGTTGCAAAAGGGGATCATGTGATCCTGGGACACTTTGATACGAGTTTGTTGTCAAGCATCTGAATTTTGATCCTGTGAATGCTGCACGGTTAAGTGTGAAAAACGGTCCCAAGTGGTGTTTTTTCAGTGCCGTTGTAACTTCGAACGGTCCCTCAATGAATGGTTATAAGTCGAGGACTGCCTGTATTTCCCTTGCCCCAAGAAAATCCATTTTATGGAAGCTGACTGGGATTTTGAATTTGGTTGAATTTGGGGCAGGGAAAGAGAAGTGTGGAATTTGGGCAGTGTTTGGTGAGTTGCCTGCAAGTTACTTACCTGGCTCTCCCAGAATAAGTCACGTTAAAAGCTTGTGTGAAAAGTCCACTGCTGATCAGATCCAGCATTTCTCACCCACAGGAACTTGAAGTTGTGTGGACTTCAATTCCCAGAATCCCCCAGCCAGCCATGAATTCTGGGAATTGAAGTTCACACATCTTCAAGTTCCTAAGGTTGATGTTATGGTGCGCCGGCAGCCTGAGGAGACGGCAGCAGAGTCAGATAGTGGGGGTGGAACATGGGCCAGTCTGGGGAGGACTCAGACAAGGGTCCTGCATCCGATACAGAGATGGGGCCAAGACCACCTGGGAGTTATGTGCTGACTCCGGAGCCTCCAGAATCTGACAGCAGTGAGGCAGAGGAACAAGGGGAGCCTGTTCCCAGTGCATGCTTGCGCAGAGCTGCCAGAAGGCAAGAACAAGTTAAGACAAAAGGGGTGACTCAGGAGTAAGGCTTGGAGGTGATTGCCCCTCCCATAAGATATAAAGGAAGTGCAAAGGGACAGGAAACTTTGCAGGAAGCAACGTTGTTCGCTCTGTTTGGATTAAACCTTGAAGCTCTGTGTGGACTTTGTACTCCGGTTGGCTTTTCACAGTTCATTTGGTACTTTAGTTGTTGGCAGCAATTCAAAGGAGAGAAAGGTGGGTGCTTATCTCAAGGGACTGTTTGGGATTCATTACAAGCTGGGAATGAACATAATTCCCAGCTGTTAAAATAAAAAAGAGGGTTGTTTGGACTAAACGTAGGCTTAATTACGGTCTCAGGAAGCCTTGGTCAGAACAATTGAGAAACACTGCTGTAATGCTCCTAGCACAGGGATCGGCAACCTTAAACACTTAAAGAGCCACAAAGGTCCTAACCGAAAGCCCCCCGTTCAATTCTGGAACCAACCGGAAGTCCGGTTTCACCACCATAGAGTCTCCTCCTAAGCCTATCTATCCTAACTGAAAGCCCTATCAATTGTGGAACTAACTGGAAAACCCGCCCCTTGCCATAGAGTTTCTTCCTGGAACACCGGGCTCCCCCCACCCCCCAAACCAGAAGCTCCTCTCAAAATTGTGGTGCTGACTGGTGATAGGGAGCCACAGCAGAGGGATAAAAGAACCACATGCGGTTCCAGAGCCGTGGGTTGCCGACTCCTGTCCTAGCAGGATGTCCAAAATTATGATTATGAGGGGGTGGGGGTGGAAATGGCCATTTTCAGACATGACGTGCTGTCTAGGATATCCATCAAGAGAGAAACCTTCATTTAAGCCATTGATTTTAGTCAGTTCTCTGGTTCTCATTTATGTTTTTCACTACCAGTGGGGACATTTTTATGGATTGACACTATTGATTGGCACGTCTATTATTTGCAATTAAAGAATACTTCTGTAAAAGATAAGAGTACATTTTTTTTCTAACCCCACACGTTGTAGCTAAATATATTATTTGGTCCCATATAAAGAAATGAATTCAGCAGGGTTTTTTAAAACAAATTGCTTCTTTTTCATATTTTTTTTCCTGCCTTCCATCTCTTTGGTAGAAAAAAGGTAGCCCTTGACCCCACTTTTTAACATGTTTGTTTTCAAATAAAACCTTGTGGATTCACCATACTGCATTTATTTTAGGTTCGTTGGTTCAAATCTCAAGTCGGCTTCATTTGTTGACATCTAACAGGAACTCCTTGACTTACGAACCCAAAATTTCTGTTGCTAAGAGAGACATTTCTTATGTGATTTTTGATCCCTTTTTGACCACAGTTGTTAAGCGAATCACTGCAGCTGTTCAGTGAATAACACGGTCGTTAAGTGGAATCTGGCTTCTCCCTGGACTTTGCTTGTTAGAAGATCGCAAAAGGGGATCAGATTCGTCATAAATATGAGTCAGTTGTCAAGTGCCTGTATTTTGATCATACAAACACAGGATTGCTGCAGTGGAAAACAGTCATGTTGTAACTTCAAACGGTCACTAAACGAATAGCTCTAATGCTAAATTATAGCTTCCCAGCCATAACAACTCAAGCTAGTTTAATGCCTTCAGACATTGTGGGTACTTCATCACTGGAGGTTTTTAAGAAGAGACTGAACAATCGCTTGTCTGAAATGGTATAGGATCTCCTGCTTGAGCAGGGGGGGCTGGACTAGAAGACCTCCAAGGTCCCTTCCAGCTCGATTCTGATCCAAATAATGTGTAAAATACAACCTTGATTTCCAAAGCCTCCTTGCAGTACTAACATCCTAACACCAGGTGGCAGAGTCTTCCTGAAATGGAATAGATTCGCCTAAAGAGAAAACAGCATTTTTCTCCTCTCCCCAAAAAACTCCTGTGAATCACATCTACATATTTAGTTCAACTGTGCCGTACTTGAGTTTTTTTTTCCAGGTTTCAATACAGAATATTCCTTCTCTCTCATCTTTCTGGTTCAAATGTATCTTTTTTTTTTACATTTTATCTTTTTTTAAAAAAAATCCTGACCTCATTTGACAAGAGCTTGGTCCCAATTTGCATCACAGAAGCCTCCGACAGTCTGAAGACAGATTATCCACTGTGCCAGGAGCCCTTTGCAAATCAAATTATACTAATCTGAGGTTCAGAGGACACACTAGATCAGACTAATAGGGGATTGGAGAGTGCATGAACCAGGCCACCATTTGCTCCTCCTAAAATAACGGTTGTTTAATTTGGGCCAAAAGCACATTGTATGAATGAAAAACCTGGTCTTTGGAGAGCCAGGATCTAGCTTAAAATAGGTTTTTTTTTTTAGTATTTATTTGATTTGTCAATCGCTTACAAGATACAGGTATAAGAATAAATATAGTTTTGAATACATGAGATAGATACTTATAAGAAAAATAAAAAGAAACAATAGGACAGGGACAGTAGGCACAATTGGTGCGCTTATGCACGCCCCCTACAGGCCTCTTAGGAAGGGGGTGAGGTCAGTAATAGACAGTCTAAGGTTAAAGATTTTGGGGTTTGGGGAAGAAACTAGAGTCAGATAGAGTGTTCCAGATATTGACCACTCTGTTGTTGAAGTCGTATTTTCCGCAGTCAAGTTTGGTGCGGTTAACCTTGAGTTTGTATCTATTGTGTGCTCTTGTATTGATATGATTGAAGCTGAAGTATTCATTGACAGGTAGGACATTGCAATGTATGATTTTATATACTATATTTAGATTGGACCGGAGGCGGCGTAGTTCTAGATTTTCTAGGTCTAGAGTTTCAAGTCTGGTAGCATAAGGTATTCTGCAATGAGTAGAGGAGCGGAGAACTCTGTGAAGAAGTAGGCCACAGATTGAAAGAGGATTTGCAGAGATGGCTTAAAGAAGAAAGCCAAACCAATGTTTGATTTCCTCAGAATAAATTGATCAGATCTGGAGGGGAAGAGGAAAAAAAAAAACAATATTAGGGTCAGTTCAAGGTTTTACAGATGCCTCTAAATTCAAAAGCTTTTCAACTACTCCCTACCAGCTATATTTTAAAGCAGGGGTATTCAAACTTGACAGTTTTAAGACTTGTGGATTTCAATTCCCAGAATTCCTCCTCCAGTCATGTTAACTGGGATTTGAAGTCCACAAGTCTTAAACTTGCCAAGTTTGGGGACTCCCTGTTTTAAAGGCTCCAGGTCATTTGGGGAAAACAATATAATGGTTATTTCCTAATTTTCCACAATGCCTCTGACCAACACTGCATAAAAAGAATTCTGGGAAATTAAAACTGTGATCCTTTTTACTCCCTGGGAAAAGGGGAGCCTTGTCGGTATTTTGATTGGTGTTGGTAAACATGGATCTATTCAATGCTGTAAAGAATCAAAATGGTTCCATGCCTTTAACAACAGAAGAGCAAAACCAGCTTCAGCTGGAACAAGTAAGTAGAATTTGCTCATTGGTTACACTTTCTATATTTATATTCCACTTTTATTTATTTATTAGATTGCTACACCCCTCATCTCACTTCTGTGACTTGGGCCAGTCATATAAAAACATATGAACACGCGAATGAATGAAAGCACCGATTCAAAATAGTGTTTAAATTTTTCTTTTGGGGTCTGATTAATTGGTCTGCTTAACAATGCTCAGATTAATTTTTCCCCCACTTGAGCCTTTCTGCCTGGAACTCCCTAGAGTTGCAAGATTTTTCCAAAGTCATTTTTTTCCACTCAGGGATTATTTTGCATATAAAAACATTTTTCCGTTTCTGCATTTGGATTTCCGCACTTTCCGACTTTCGCTATTGTAGCCTGTAGCCTGGATGCTTTCTGTTCCTAGCTACTCAAGTTTCTTAAGGACTGTCACACGATGGCTGAATTTTTTTTTTCATTTTTACATTATTAAACAAAGTTTAATACTGTAGGAAATTAGCACCCACTCCACTCCTAGAAAAATGAAATATCGTAGGAAATATTAAAAAGGCAGAATGTTTCCCCTAAAAAGGGAAGTAGAAACACAGAAAGGCAGAAGCTCACCCCCCACCCCGCTCCACCTTTGTTAAGGCCTGGGCCAGAGTATTCTACATAACAAAGGCCTCTACCCATCTGACCACCTGGCCTGGGAATATTGCATCAGCCAGCACTCAGGTGAAGCCATGTAGTCCAGACGAAGTCTACAAAATTAGCTAAGACCCCCGCCCCTAGGAGTCTGGCAGCCAATGGAATACATTTCTTACACAGGAACAGGAAACGCTAAGGTGGGGCCCAACAGAGGGTATATAACTAAGGGTATCTCAGCATCTTTTTTTCCTTCATCGTCCCTTTCATTTTGGAGCTCCAAGCCATGTGGTCCTGTCCTCCATTAAATCATCTTTCCAAACAGCCTCCATGTTTCCAGTGTCTTTCTCCTCACTTGGAACTGACTGAACCCAAGAAGGATACGTCTTCCAACAACACATTACAGCTTAATTTTATTAAACCAAGATTGTTTGCAAAAAAAACAAACAAATAAAAAATAAGTTTAAAACAAGTTTTTTTAAAAAAAAAACCTTGCAAGTTTCCTGCAGCGAACAGCAGATAGGTTCAGCATCCTAAATCTGGGTTAACAGTTATGCTTACAGAACATGCCATGTCTGAACTAATAAATCATACTTGTCGCTTAAGGTGGTAGTGAGTGACCCAGTTCACATAAAATGCTATTCCTCTCTCTTTCAAGCTCTTCTCGTAGGCTTAAGTTATCTCTGAAGGTTGTGGTGGAGAATCTAGCCGAAAATGCAGGTAAAATACTATGTATTCCAGAGTTTTGTCCTTAAATGGGTTTATTCTGTTTAATGGGAGGCAGGATAGGCAGTAGCTGGACAGGGAAGGTTTCTGCTCTCCTGGGCAATTGTTTAGAAGGTGCTCGATGAGATGACAAGGGGAGTTTGGGCTTTTAGCATGTCGCGGGAACCCCATCCGTTGCCTTGGTAGGTTTTTGGAAATGGGCCATCAACCGAGGGCGTCACAAAGATTGGAGAGATCTGTGCGCCACCAAAGTTTGTCTGGATGTGTAGAGACCACATTGATGTTTTCCTGGAAGGTTCTTTTGGGGGTGGGGGGTGTACTTGTGTTTGCATCCTAGCAGTTGGAGATGGAAGAACGTGGTCAGGGTCCATTGGGAATATTGAGGGAGGGGGGACAGGCAGATGGAAAGGGTAGAAGAGGCCTTGCCTATTTTTGTTGCCTCTACTCCCCTCCCCTCCTTCTCTCTTCCTTTTCTTCTTTATTGCTCTCTTTTTCCCTTCACTTTTCTTCCTTTTCTCTTTCTCTTCTTTTCCTCTTCATTTTCTTTTTTCTTCCTTTCTTCCTCTTTCTTTTTTCCTCCTTCCTTCCTTCCTTCCTTCCTTCCTTCCTTCCTTCCTTCCTTCCTTCCTTCTTTCTTTCTTTCTTTTTGCTTCCTTCTTCATTTTTTCTTCCTCTCTTTCTTCTTTCTTTCTTTTTCTTTTTTCTTTCTTTTTCCTATTTTTTCCTTTCTTTCTATTCCTCTCTTCCTCTCTTTCTCTCTCTTTCTTTCCCTCTTTCTCCTTCCTTTTTTCCTCCTTCCCTCCCTCCCTCCCTCCCTCCCTCCCTCCCTTCCCCTTCCTTCCTTCCTTCCTTCCTTCCTTCCTTCCTTCCTCCCTTCCTTCCTCCTTCCTCCCTTCCTTCCTCCCTCCCTCCTTCCCTCTCTCTCTCCCTCCCTTCCCCTGTTGATTGGCACAGATAGCCATTTGGATCAGCCAAATCACAGGATGTTTCTCACTGCAGAACTGAAAAGGAAAGAGATAGAGAATCGAAGCAAGAACGGAAAGAGTCTTCTTTTACCTTATGGGGACAGAGGTGGCGAAGAGACAGCTGGGAGTTCCTTCCTGCATCCTTGTGGAATCTCTGCAAGAGAAGCAGCATTACAGCTGCTCCCGCTCTCTGGCCCCTCCCGGCCACTTTTGATGCATGATTGACAGTTGCAAACAGGGCATATGTCAGCGCAGAGATACGTAGCTGAAAGGGAATTTTGTGTGTGTGTGTGTGTGTGTGTGAAAGTCACAGTCTCCCTCTGGAGGTCAGCTGCCTGTGCACTCATTTGCCCCCCCCCCCCCCCTTTCACCCATGTGCTTGAGATCCTCTCGCAACATGGGAGATGCCAGGCAGATCTTGCAGACAACGGTTTGGTAACTTGAGAGCTCTCTGCCAGCCTGGCTGGGCAAGGCAGTGGAAGAGGCATGCCAGGAGTGTGGGAGGGAGTGGGGGAGAGAGGAATTGGAGTGACTGGTGGAAGGGACACAGAGGAAATAGAAGGTTGGGTCATCCTTTGGGAAAGGGCATCTGGGCTTAACATTTTCTTACCACTCTCACCACTTGTGTTCCTGCCTTTCAATAAAGGAGAATATTGGCAGCTCAGGGTTGACACGAGGGGGTCCTTGGTGCTCTCTGGGCTTGCTTGTTTTCTTGCAGACGTTTCATGACCCAACTAGGCAATATCATCAGCACTAGGAGGAGGAGGAGGATTGTGATTACTTGATGCTCTCTGAGCTTGGTTGTTTTCTTGCAGACGTTTCATGACCCAAGTAGGTAACATCATCAAAGTCACTAGCCCTGATGTGACTTAGTTTGAGTAATGAAATGTCTGCAAGAAAACCACCAAGCTCAGAGAGAACAAAGGATCCCACAATCATTGTCCTCCCCCCCCCCCGTCCTTCTAGTTGTGATGATGTTACCCAGTTAGGTAATAAAACGTCTGCAAGAAAACCACCAAGCTCAGAGAGCACCAAGGACCCTGGTTCCTGCCCCTTCTTACAGGTGGGATTCTAATTCTGCCTGCTATCCCAGCTGACAAGGCACTTTGTACTCTTGCAAACCCCCCTGGGCAGCTGGTGTGGTTGTTCCCCTCGCCATCACTCCTGGCAAGGAAGAGAATAGCTGGTGTGCCAACCAGCCATGGCAGCTGTGCTTTTCACACTGGCACGAACATCAGAGGAGCTGACTTTGACTGGGCTCAAAACAAAGCTGATCTGACCACGGGTGGGAGACCACAAGGAATCCCCCAAGCTGGTGGGGTGGGAGAGGGATGGAAACATCAAAAGGTTAACAAGGCATTTCATTGGGGGAGAAAGCAATGACGTCGCTTTCATGTTGCTGCCAAGGCAATTTATAAGGGTAAAATCCATGGAGATTTTCTCTCTCTCTCTCTCTCTCTCTCCCTCCTTCCCTCTCTCTCTTTAAGATGAAATTTAAAATGCATTTCCTTCACTGCAGAGAAGAAGCATCCTTTGGTATCTGCTTAAGCTATATTTTTCTGATCATTTGGATATCCTAAATTCTTTTTTCTCAGCCCAGAATCTTACTCTCTCTTGCCTCCAGATTTCCTTCCTCTCCTTTCTGCTGATTTTCTCCCCTTCCACCCTCACCACCATGTCTGTCTGTCTCTCACCTTTATGATTTTTTTTTGCAAATAACTCAAAAATGGAGGTCATATTCAAGATACCTTCCTCTTCCTAGTTTCCCCGCAATAACAACCCTGGTGAGGTGGGTTGGGCTGAGAGAGAGAGAGAGGGACTGACCCAAAGTCACCCAGCTGGCTTTCTTGCCTAAGGAGGGACATGCTGGCTGGGGAATTCTGGGAGTTGAAGTCCATGCATCTTAAAAGAGCCAAGTTGGGGGGAGGGATGGAAATCTGGTTTAGAGGCAATTATCTGGATCCAAGTGGTCCGCGGGATTTAAAATTATGAGCTTGGTGGTCCTGAGTTCCAAAAGGTTGGTGACCCCTGGACTAGATGATCTCCAAGATCCCTTCCAACTCTATTCTGATTGATTGATCTTGGAAATCCTTGCTTGAGTGTCACAACTAGGACAAACTTGGATAAAGCAGATAATAGGGTAGAAAGTCTATATAGATGGGTTTTCCCTCTTTCTTTCTTTCTCTCTTCCTCACCCAACAACTATCCTCTTGTCTTCAGAAATAGCCGATTGCCAGACCACCTGTCCCCTTCAATCACCCAAGCATCTCTCCCCCCCCCTTCCACCAGGAGGAGGGGGTCTTTCTGCCCCCTCTCCCCCTGTTTTTTTTACACCCTTGCCAAAAGAAAGGCAATAAGCCCACGATCCCCTCTTGGCAAGATCTCTCCGAGGAGTTAAAGCAAGGATTTCCAAGATCAATTAATCAGAATAGAGTTGGAAGGGATCTTGGAGATCATCTAGTCCAGGGGTCACCAACCTTTTGGAACTCAGGGACCACCAAGCTCATAATTATAAATCCCATGGACCAGAGACCCTGGGAAAGTCCCCAAAAAAGTCTGGAGGAAAATTCCCCATCTCGTTTTCCTACCAATCAATCATTCTTTATTTGGGATTGCAGGATACCGTCTCCAGCTCTATTCTCAGAGGGAGAGAGAGAGAGAGAGAGAGAGAGAGAGACTTTTGGCTTCATACAAGGAAAGCAGCAGAAGCAGCAGAAGTCTTTCTTTCTCTCCCCCAAATTCCACCAGAAATGAGTCTTTGTCGGCGCAGCCTCTTGGAGCAGGAGGCCTTGCAGGGTCCCAAAGACTCATTTCTGGCGGAGTTTGGGGGAGAGAAAGAAAGACTTGCTGCTTTCTTTGCATGCAGCCAAAAGCAGAAGAAGAAAGCAGCAGAAAGAAGCAGCCCGGTGGCCAGGCCAGGCACGTGGGGCGAGTGGGGCAAGTTCCCCCCCTCTGCCCTTTCCCCCCCTCCCCTCAGTACCTTGTGGTGTTTGCAATGCAAGCGACGCAAGCCTTCTGTTCCCACGGGCCATGTTGGTGGCACAGCCTTGTGTTCCCACGCAACCTGGATTCACTGCTTTGGAGGTGACATTTCTCTGCAGACCATCAACATTTTCTCGTGGACCGCCAGTGATCCCTGGCCCACTGGTTGGTGACCACTGTTCTAGTCCACCCCACTGCTCAAGCAGGAGACCCTATATACATATATCTATATAGGAGATGGTGAGAATGGTGGTGGTGTATCGTGTTGGAAGAAACATCCATCTGGGTTCAGTTCCAAGTGGGGAGAAAGACACTGGAAACATGGAGGCTGATTGAAAAGATGGTTTATTGATAAACAGAACCGCATGAGTTTGAAGTCCTGGGCAGCTGACCCCAAGAAGTTGAGAGAGAGGGTTATTTATACTTTCTCTTGGGCTTTGAACTTGAGCTTCCTGTTCCTGTGCAAGAAATGTATCCTATTGGCTGTAGTCAGACTCCCATTGGGCCATGTGGGGTTGTGTTTGCCTGAACCAAGTTTGATTGAACCTTGGGCTGAAGCAATGTTCTTAGGGAATTTTGCAATGCAGGGAGCTCTGCTGCTAGATAATCCTATAATGTTCCAGAGGGTCATGTCTTTAATCCCATCACCCTGGAGCTGGAGGTCTTTTGTCTTGTAGATAGGCTGGTGTCATGCCCTTGTCGGAATCTGATTCGGAGGGGAAGGCTGAACAGCTGACAGGGAATGGGAGTGTGGCTCCGTTGGCTGTGGAAGAAACTGGGGAAGGGCAAAGTCCAGCTGGGCATTCAGAGGAAGACCCAGGCCCACCACTTCTTCATCCTAAGGCACGCAGGGAGGAATGGAGAAGAGAGCAATGTGAGTTGCATGGCTTACGGGGGAGGAAAGGGCCCTGATTCCCTTCATTAGCTGCAGCTGGGAACACAGTTTTTAAAAAGGGAAGCTTTGCACAGCAAACTGTTGGGAGCAAATCGTGAATTATCTAGTATCATCAAGGCTTATCTAGATTCCTGGTATCTTCCCAACGGTGTGTATTTTGCTCTGCAATTCCTTCTCTGCCCTGTCAAGTTAATTACTGCAGCGTGGTTTGTTTGACTTTTTAGTTATAGTTTGTATGCATTTCGTTTTCGGACTGAATTTCCTCCACTTAAAGACTGTTCCTGGGAGAGTTTTTCTCCAGCCAGAAGGTAACCTGGGCAAAGTTGGAGACAATAAAGGGACTCTTCTTGCTTATTGGACTGGGTTGCCTTTGTGCCACGCCCCTTTGGGTCATCACAGCTAGCCCAGTCTTTCTCAGTGGGCATCACAATATCTGCTGGGAGCCGGGAGCTGGGGTTCTGTTTCCTTTAAGATTTTCATTTCTCTTTTAGGGGGAAATATTTTATCCTTCCCTTTAAAATATTTCCTAAAATATGTCATTCTTCTAAGAGAGGGGTGGGTGCTAACTTTGTACAATTGGAAGAATATTCTCAGAAGCTCAGGATCCTGCCTGGATCCCAGACTCCCCCCAAAAAAGCCCCTTTGCCTTCCTTCTTTCTGCTACTTGCCCAGCTACTTCCTCCCTCTCCCTCCTCAGCTCAGCCTGTCGCATATTACTATATGCTTGAGTGGCCTCAACCTCTCTGGCGGATCAATGGCTGCCATAGAAACCGCCAATGTCCTTCAGACAGGACAAGGATCAAGGGCAGGAAGTCTAGGATCGGTTGGGGCAGCCCCCTCCCCTCCACAGACAGACCACCCTTCAAGGCCATCTCAACCCAAGTGGGCTCGGAGTGTTTTTAAAGAGGATTAGGGCAAATGCTTCCCGTAGGAAAACAGGAGAAGCTGTGCGACACTCCCAGGACTTCCGTGCTGGTTGCTAAGAATTCTCCTGATTTCTTTGTATGCCTGTTTCCATTTGTCCGGAATGGTGTAAGGCTGTGATGGCGAACCTTTTCCACGTTGTGTGCCAAAAGTGCGTGTGCTCGCGGGCTTGCGCCCATGATGCAATGTTCATGTGATTCCCCTGCACATGTGTGCGCAACCCTCTGCCACACGTCTCTGCTTATGAACACGCAACCCCCCCCCGCATGCCTCTCCCACGTGTGCGTCTCTCTCGTGCATGCGTAGCAGATACCTGACAATCAGCTGGCTGGCAGAGGTGTGTGGATGCAGGGCTGGGTTTCTACCGGTTCTGTCCACCTCTGTAGAACCGGTAGCTCTGAAGAGCAGCAGCTATAGAACCGGTTCTATGTCTGTTGATGTTTTCGCCCGCCCGCCCGCCCGCCCGCCCGGGCTCTTACCTGACCTTTAAAACTTGGCTCTTTGAGCAGGCCGGCCTGGGCTAAAATGGGAGTTTTAAAGAATAATTTTAGAATTTGGGTCTTAAATTTTGGGGTTTTAAATTCGGGGTTTTTATTGTTAATTTATTGGGGTTGGACATAAATTTTAGTGGCAGCCTTAAGATTTAATCTTCTTTTAACTTTTGTAAAGTGGAATGTTTTATAGTTGGCTGTACACCGCCTTGAGTCCTTTGGGAGAAGGGCGGTATATAAATGTGTAAATAAATAAATAAAATTTCCTGGTTTTTCAACCTCAGCTGTTTTGCGCGGCACAGCTGCAGTTTAAAAAGCAGGAAAAGAGGGTTGTTTGAAAGGCTGCTTCTCTGCACGCAGCTGTGCTGATGACGATTTATAGGCGCGCAGCCAGCATCGTGCAGGGAAACACATTGTAAATCACCGAACCTCGTAAATGACCAAACTGGTAGTTAACCCTGTCGGATCCCACCCTTGCATGTGTGCGCAAGCGCAGTGGGACTCTTCCGTGCGACCTCTTGGGTGCCGGCAGAAGTAGCTTTGCATGCCACTTCCGGCATGCGTGCCATAAGTTCGCCACCATGGGTGTAGGGTCTCCTGCTCGAGTAGGGTGTCTCTTCCATCTTTGTTATTCTGTATTCATCATCATCGTTTAATGACCCCATCATCCCTTGCGGGGTGGAGTCTGGGCAACCGAATGGGGCTAGCAGAATATTTACTGGCCGGATGCCTTTCCTGTCACCAATGCGGAGTTTTGTTCAGCAGCTCTATTCTCATTGTGTCCAGAGAGAGAAATATCTCACAGCCTCTACCTAGCATTGAACTCACAGCTTCCTGATGGTGTGAGGCGACAGCTCCACCTCTAGGCCACCACACCACTCCTCTGTTGTTCTGTTTTCTGTACGGGCAATCCTTGACTTACGATCATTTGTTGAGTGACTGTTTGAAATTACAACAGCTGTCATGCTCCTGGTGGAGACTGACTCTGAGGGAGAGGAGAAACAGCCGACAGGGAGTGGAAGTGTGGCTCCAGAGGTTGTGGAGGAGGCTGGGGAAGGGCAGAGGCCAGCTGGGCAATCAGAGGAGGACGACCCAGGCCCATCCCCTCTCCATCCTAGGGCACGCAGGGAGGAGAGGATAAGGGAGAGTTAAGGGAGAGTTATGGACTATGGAGGAGGAAAGGGCCTTGATCCCCTTCATGGGCTGCAGCTGTGACAAGTGAATAAGAGTTTGGACCTGCGTACAGGCGAATGCTGGAAACAAAGCGTGGAAATATCTCTAGTTTATGGTTCCTCTCTGAGTTTGGCGTCCTTCCCAGTGTGTGTTTTGATAATTGTGGATGTCTTCCAGCCCTTATCTTGCCTGGTTTGTGTTGCTTTTTTCCTCCTTCTTGTAACTGTTTGTATGGGAGTTTTTTGTCTTCCGTCAAGAATATTCGGAGCTTGGAAGCAAAGTGAAGGAATAAAAGGGGCTTCACCTGTTTTCTGTGACTGTGTTTGTTTTGTATCCCACCCTGGGTCATCACAATAGCACTGAAAAAAAGTGACATATGACCATTTTTCACACTTACAACGATTGTTGCATCCCCATGGTCACATGAACAAAATTCATGTGCTTGGCAACTGGCTCATATTTATGACGGCGGCCATATCCCGGGGTCCTGTAATCACTTTTTTGACAAGCAAAATCAATAGGGGAGCCAGATTCACTTCACAACCGCGTTACTAACTTAACATCTGCGATGATTCACTTAACAACTTCGGCAAGAGAGGTCATAAAAATGAGGCAAAAATGTCATTTAACAAATGTCTCGCTTAGCAACAGAAGT
This sequence comes from Bungarus multicinctus, assembly GCA_023653725.1. Taxonomy (NCBI): domain Eukaryota; kingdom Metazoa; phylum Chordata; class Lepidosauria; order Squamata; family Elapidae; genus Bungarus; species Bungarus multicinctus. The sequence continues at coordinate 5,605,794 of CM042835.1, read as the reverse complement.
TTTGGGTTCAATTGTAGTCGTAAGTCGAGGACTACCTGTGTTTAATCTCTGTGAGATATATATGCAGCTCAAATATTTATTTTCATATACGTGGATACACATTAATCGAGTCGTGTCTGATTTTTGCAGCCTTTTTTTGCAACAGCTAAGCAAGATTCTGCAGTTGTTAAGCCAATCCGGCTTCCGCCGTTGAATTAGTTTGTTGGAAATTCTGTAAAGGTCACCAATAGTAACAACATCATTTCAGTGCCCAAATTTTGACCACATGAGTGTAAGGATGCTGTAGAGCGGCACGGCGGCCTAGTGGTGAAGACGCTCACCTCCCACTTGGAAGGTTTAGAGTTCAATCCTAGGTTGCAACAAATATTTCTCTCCTAACGGGCAAAGAAAAAAAAAAAAATCTGCTGTGAACTCCTTGTAGGTGTCAGGAAGGGAATCCGGCCAGTAAACTCTCAGCTCTATCCAGTCGCCCTGATTCTACCCCGAATTAAGGGATTACAGGGTCATAAAAAGGGACGGGTTTTTAATGTGACAGTCATTAAGTGCAAGGATTGGTTGTGTGAGGACCGATCAGGGACCACTGTTTTCAGTGGTGTTATAACTCTGAACGGATGCTCAACGAATGGTTATAAGTCTAGGACGATCTGTATTTAAGATGTGCTATTAGAAGAATTATCCTTTTGGGTTCAGTTCCAAGTGGGGGAAGAGACACTGGAAACATGGAGGCTGTTAGGAAAGATGGTTTAATGGTGGACAGCAGGATCTCATGGCTTGAAGCTCCAAAGTGAAAAGGAAGGAAGACCACATGCTTCAAGGTGAAGGAAGAGATCAAAAAAGGACCGAGGTGCTGAGAGTGCCTGGGTTTTATAACCTTTGTTGGGATGTGAATTGGAGTTTGTATTCTGATTGGTTGTCAGACTCCCATGGGGCCATGCAGGGACAACTCTGTAGGCTGTCCTGAGTTCCAGGCTTGGTTGAGCCTTGCTGGATGATGATGATGCACTGAAAAGGGCTTTTGGCAATTGCTATAGCTTTACCTGGAGATCTTTGTTATGTAAAGTATTCTGGCCCAGGGCTTAATGGCCCACCCATTAACAAAGGTGGGGGGGGGGGTGAGCTTCTACTTCTGAGGTGAGTTTCTGCTTCTGAGTTTCTACTCTTTTTAGGGGAAATATTCTGCCTTTTTAATATTTCCCAGGATATTTCATTTTTTTAGGAGAGGGGTAGGTGCTAACTTCCTACAGTCCAAAGCTCATTTTGTTGAGCATATCTGCTCCTTTTATAACAATCAATAAATGTCAAAACAAGTTGACCAAACAGGAGTTTTATTCAGGAATAAAAGTTGTTAGGAAGCCCCGGATAGAAAAGTTATCTGGATGATGAACACTTATTTACCACCCAAGAGACTTTGCTTACCTAATGAGGCTTCCCTCTGCAGGTGGAGTTTCTCAGCCAATGATCCAAGCCCACTTTTGAACACTGAGCAGCCAATGGGAAAATCAGATTTAAGCTTAGCTCAAGAACATTTAAGGACTTGGCTGGCTGCAGCTCAGCTCTTTCAGAATATCTCAAGGGGACCAATGGGTTAGTAATAAAAAGGCATTGATTTTTTTCTTCTCCAGGAAAATTCTCAGCCCTGTGATATCATTATAGGTGGTCCTTAACTTACGACCACAATTGAGCCCCAAACTTTGGTTGTTAAGTGATATATTTGCTAAGTGAATGTCTATGGAGATTCTCCATCATCTGGGCCATAGTTGTCCCAAAGATGCTTGTTTTTCTCCCCAAGAGGCAATTGGAGGTTTTGGTTTTTCTTTGAAATACGTTTCGCTTCTCATCCAAGAACCTTCTTCAGCTCTGATTGAATGGTGGAGAATGGAAAGATTTATATACTGGTGGAAGTTAAAACTCACCCCTCTCTTAGGAAAATGAAATGTTTTAGGATATACAAAAAAGGCAGAATATTTCCCCTAAAAAGAGTAGAAACTCAGAAGGAGAATCTCACCTCAAAAGCAGAAGCTCACTCCCACCTTTGTTAATGGGTGGGCCAGCCTATTTTACATAACAAAGATCTCCAGGTAGAGCTATAGAAATTGCCTAACGCCCTTTCATTACATCGTCATCATCCAGCAAGGCTCAACCAAGCCTGGAACTCAGGACAGCCTACAGAGTTGCCCCTGCATGGCCCCATGGGAGTCTGACAACCAATCAGAATATAAGCTCCAATTCAAATCCCAACAGAGGGTATAAAATCCAGGCACTCTCAGCATATCAGCCCTTCTTCTTGCCTTCCTTCTTTCTTCACCCAAGGCATGTGGTGGTCCTGTCCACCATTAAACCATCTTTCCAAGCAGTCACCATGTTTCCAGTGTCTTTCTTCCCCACTTGGAGTTGAACCCAGAAGGATAATTCTTCCAACAACACCTTGCAGGCAGCTGGTCATTTGCATCCTTTCAGAGAGCCATTGAGACCACTTGGAGGTTTATCCTAAACCCTTCTATTCCCCTCCATCCAGTCAGAGCTGAAGACGCTTCTTGGATGAGAAGTGAAACATCTTCAAAGAAAAAAACAGAAAGTCCAGTTGCCTCTTTGGAAAACAAACTCCTTTGGGACATATATTAAGTGAATTTTGTTTCATTTTACAACTTTCCTTGCTATGGGTTGTTAAATGAGTCGCAGCAGCTGACAAGTTGGCAACCCAGTTGTGAGGCGAATCTGGCTTCTCCATTGACTTCGCTTTGCAAAAGGAGGAAATCATGTGACCATGGAAAATTGCCATGGTCATAAATATGAATCAGTGGCCAAAGCATTCAAATTTTGAACATGTGACCATGATAGGAATGCTGCAAAGGTTCTCAGTGTAAAAAAGACAGTCATAAATCACATTTTTCAAGGCCTTGGTAATTTGGAACGGTCACTGAGTGAACGGTTGTAATTCAAGGACCATCTGTACCAGGGGTCTCCAGCCTTGGCAACTTTAAGACTAATGGATTTCAACTCCCAGAATTCCTCAGCTTTCCTGGCTGAGGAATTCTGGGAGTTGAAGTCCACAAGTCTCAAAGTTGCCAAGGTTGGAGAACCCTGATCTATACAACTAACAGGCGGGAATGGTAGCTATTCCAGAATGGCTAGTTCGACATTTTAAAAAGAACCGACGTGGTTTATTTGAAGATATTTGTCAATCCATTGCCCCCATCTGATTGAGAGACAAAGCTTTCAGGAAAATCCCTTTTCCTCTGATCTGAAATCCTGCTTTTTTAATCAATTATGGAAGCTACATCCGGCCTTTAAAATTCACAGCTCTTGCATTCATTTTTTTTTAAAAATTCCTTTTCATGACTATGAAACAAAATGGTTCCTCCTTTGGGACATTATGTTAATTTAACAATTAAATTAATTCAAATTAAATTAACAATTAAACCACAACAATAAATGAGCACACAATGGATACAAACTTAAGCTAAACTGCTCCAAAATCGACTGCAGAAAATACGACAGAGTGGTCAATGCCTAGAACTCACTACCTGACTGTGGTCTCTTCCCCAAACCTCCAAAACTTTAACCTTAGACTGTCTACTGTTGACCTCACCCCATTCCTAAGAGATCCGTAAGGGGGCGCACATAAGCGCACCAAAGTGCCTACTGCCCCTGTCCTAATTTCTTCTTTCATTCGTACCCATTTCATGTAATCATAACCATGTTCTAATTATATGCTTGACAAATAAAATAAATAAATTAAAATAACTATTTCTAGAATCCAGGGCCATCCAGGTTGCCGTAATGGCCAGTTTCCTCAACCTAGTTGGGGCTATTCAGTTCTAGGATGGGTTCTCCCCCTCCCTTCCCCTCCCCTCTCTTTCCCTCCCTGATAATCTCTTGGTCTGCTTGGTAACATTAACTTGATCTAAGGACAGCTGGATGCAGATTAGAAGGAACCCCGGAGGCATTGCTTTTAATTCTGTAAAACATATGAGGAGCGTTTAATTCTATAAAATGGAGAATTTGTCCTAGGGGTTTTTCACTATTCTGAGTGAAGCAAAGGAGGAAAGGTAAAGAGTTGTGTTAGCTTTTCTTTGCTAGGATTGTTTATTTATTTTATTTATTTATTTTATTTGGTTTGTCAATTGCTTACAAGATAATCAGTATAAGTAAAAACATAGTTATGAATACATGGATACATATAAGAAAAATAAAAGAAACAATAGGACAGGAACGGTAGGCATGTTGGTGCGCTTATATGCACGCCCCCAACAGGCCTCTTAGGAAAGGGGTGAGGTCAATAGTAGACAGTCTAAGGTTAAAGTTTTTGGGGTTTGGGGAAGAAACCACAGAGTCAGGTAGAGTATTCCAGACATTGACCACTCTGTTGCTGAAGTCATATTTCCTGCAATCAAGTTTGGTGCGATTAACCTTGAGTTTGTATCTATTGTTCGCTCTTGTGTTGTTATGGTTGAAGCTGAAGTATTCATTGACAGGTAGGACATTGCAATGTATGATTTTATATACTATACTTAGATCGGATCGAAGGCGGCGTAGTTTTAGGTTTTCTAGGTCTAGAATTTCAAGTCTGGTGGCATAAGGTATTCTGCAACGAGTAGAGGAGTGGATGATTGTGGGATGATCAGCCTGGATAGTCAACTCTTTGCAGTGGAGACATCCTGTTTTCTGTCTGTGAGTGACTCCAACCCCGGGGGATTCTGGGAGTTGAATTCCACAAGTCTGAAAGTTGCTAAGGTTGGACCCCACTGTGTCAGAGTTCCAACAAATCCCTCACATTCAAAGCAAAAGCCTCCAGCCACATCTCAGAAAAAGTAAATTGGTTTATTAGAAGTGGCCATGTTGGTGTTAGCTGGATGCAGCCGATACTAAATTACATCATATATTTCACCCTTGACCCTGGTCTTCCCCCCAACCTCCTGGATGTGACTTCTCCAATGGGACACATCCATCCCCCAAGAATCATCCATCATGCTCTCCAATAACCTTCTTATGCTCCGACAACTTTGGGCTTCTGAGTTGATTATCTAGGCATTTCAAGAAGGCCTTGTTTTCCCCAACTTCCTTTCTCTGGCAGCTAAAGAGACCAAAGGAGTCTCTTTTTAGTTGACACACTGATTTAAATGCCAACGCCTCTCCCTTTATGGGGGTTTTTTATCCCCCAAATCAGCAGATTGACATTTTAAAATACAGTGGGTCCTTGACTGAGGACCACAGTTTTGAGCCCACAATTTCTTTTGCTAAGTGAGGCATTGGTGAAGTGAGTTTTGCCCCCATTTTATGGCCTTTCTTTGCCACAGTTGTTAAGTGAGACACTGCAGTTCTTAAGTTAGTGGCATGGTTAGGAAGTGGATCTGGCTTCCCTGATGAATTTGCTTGTCAGATGGTTGCAGAAGGGGACCATGTGACATCCCAGGACAAAGCAGCCGTCATAAGTGTGAGTCAATTGCCAAGCCACTGAATTTTGATTCATGTGACCGTGGGGATGCCAGAATGGTCATAAGTGTCAAAAATAAGTCACTTCCCCCCCCCCAGTGCCATTGTAACTTCGAACAGTCACTAAATGAACTGTTGTAAATCGGGGACTATCTGTAAGATTCTGTAGCCTGCAAGAGCATTTGGCTTTCCATCCAGCAATGGGGAGGCATTTGTGTGTGCGTGAGAGAGAGAGAGAGAGAGAAAGAAGGATGGATGGATGGAAGGAAGGAAGGAAGGAAAGAAGGACAGAAAGAAAGAAAGAACAAAAAAGAAAGAAAGAAGGAAAGAAAGAAAGAAAGAAAGAAAGAAAGAAAGGAAAGGAGGAAGAAAGAAGGAAAGAAGGAAGGAAGGAAGGTTGAAGGAAGGAAAGAAGGAAAGGAAGAAAAAAGGAAGAAAAAAGAAGGAAGGAAGGAAAGAAGGAAGGAAAGAAAGAAAGAAAGATAGAAGGAAGGGAGGAAAGAAGGAAAGAAAGAAAAAGGAAGAAAAAAGAAAGAAAGAAGAAGGAAGGAAAGAAAGAAATAAGGAAAAAAGAAGGAAGGAAGGAAGGAAGGAAAGAAAGAAAGATAGAAGGAAGGAAAGAAAGAAGGAAAGAAAGAAAAAAAGAAAAAAGGAAGGAAGGAAGAAAGGAAAGAAAGGAAGACAAAGAAAGAAAGAAGGAAAGAAAGATAGAAGGAAGGAGAGAAGGAAGGAGAGAAAGAAATCTGCTTGTCCTTGCTTTCCTCAACGGAACATTTGCCTGCATCCCTCCTGCATCTCAGGAAAAGGCAGAAGCGACGCAAGAGAGAGAAGGCCTAGCACCTGCTCATCGCAAGATGGCATTTCACCAATTCCACCCCGTTGCTAGAGCTGAGCTGAGCCAAGCTGAGTGGAGGGCTGGGCTGGAGGGATCTTCGGGCCGGGAGGTTGCAAAAGGAGGCAGCTGGATCTGGCCGGATCTACCCTTGGGAGAGACACCATCTTCCTTCCCTTCCCTTTGACCGAGACGAGCTGGGAATCCCGGCTGCTGACTCCCGTTGGCTTCTGCAACCCCTGAAGGTCGGATCAAGGTGGAAGGAAGAAGAACACAGGCTGAGAAAGAAGGGAGAGGGGAGGGGGACACGAGGGGCAACCTTGGATTGCCTTCTGCCCCCACCTCAAGGGTTGGGGGGAGACACGGAAAGACGGACTGGGCTGGGCTGGGGAGGCTCCCCACAGAAAACGGGGCTAATATAGGCAAGCCCTCGGCTGATGATGACATTTGAGCCTGACATGTCTGTTGCTAAGTGAGGCACGTGTTAAGGGAGGCCTTGCTCTATCTTATGACTTTCCTCGCCCCAGCTGTCAATCGCTGCAGTTGTTCAGGGAGTACCCCGGTTGTTAAATGAATCGGGCTTCACCCCCCCCCGACCTTGACCAGAAGGTCGCAAAAGGGGATCAGGTGGCAGCAACGGTCGTAAGGATGAGCCCATGGTAGCCAAGCATCTGAATTTGAATTCTCGCGACCATGGGGGAGGCCGTGAAGGTCGTTAAGTGTGAAAAACGGCCCTGAGTCAGCGTTTTTCAATCCTGGAAATCAAGGTCTTTCCAACTTTGCCAGTTTAAGACTGGTGGACTTCAACTCCCAGAATTCCTGAGGTAATATGACTGGAGGAGGAGGAATTCTGGGAGTTGAAGTCCACAAGTCTTAAAGCTTCCAAGTTTGGGGACCCCTGATCTAGCAGGTTCTTAACAGAAATTAGGATTTCTGTAGGATTTAGGGCAAGAGTCTTCAAACTTGAGAGCTTTAAAAGACTTGTGGACTTCAACTCCCAGAATTCCTGAGCTAACGGGACTGGAGGAGGAAGAATTCTGGGAGTTGAAGTCCGCAAGTCTTAAAGCTCTCAAGTTCGAAGACCCCTGCTTTGAATGGTCACTAAATGCAACTGTCGTAAATCGAGGACCACTGCACACCTCACTTTGCTCAAGGTAGCCCTTCAACCTGTTTTTAATCCCTCTGGGGTCACCCAGTGAGTCTTTGGACTGGAATAAGTAGAATAATAAGCCAGCAAGGCCCCCAATGCACCCAGTTGGGCACTCTAAGAAAGAGGAAGAGGCCCCAAGACCCTCCACTCCAGGCACCACAACCCCTTCCTTGCATCATCATTTGATTCCTCCCTTGTCACTAAGCAGCTTTTTTTTCCCACCTGGGCTTCCTGACAATGCAAAATCTCCCCGCTTGAGCCTCAGCAGGGTTGACATCTCTGCCAGCTACTGCAAAAAAGAAAAGGAAAGGAAAAATTCTTCCCAAATGGAGCCGGGTGGGAATTAGGAAGGGGTCTTTAAGGCTGGGAAGAGGTGGATGGGTGGGTGGGTTTTATGCTGGGGGCAGCAATTAATTAGAAGAGGGAGGGGCAGGAGGGAGAGGGAGAGATAGAGGGAGAGAGATAAAGGAAGAGAGGGGGAGGAGAAGGAGAGAGAGGGAGAGACAGAAAGGGAGAGAGAGGGAGAAAGGGAAAGGGAGGGAGAGAGAAAGGAAGAGAGAGAAAGGGGGAGAGGGGGGAGAGGGAGGGAGAGAAGGAGGGAAGGAGGGGGAGGGGGAGGGAGAGAGAGAAAGGAAGTGGGAGGGAGAGAGAAAGGAAGAGAGAGAGAAAGGGAGAGAGGGGGGAGAGGGAGGAGGAAGGGAGGGGTAGGCGAGCGCGGATGGAGGGAGGGAGCGGGGGGATGACAGAGAGAGAAAGGAAGAGAGAGAGAGAGGGAGAGAAGGAGAGAGGGGGGACGGAGAGAGAAAGGAAGAGAGAGAGAGAGAGAGAAAGGGAGAGAAAAGGAGGGAGAGAGAAGGGGGGGAGAGAGAAAGAAAGGAAGAGAGAGAGAGGGAGAGAAGGAGAGGGGGACGGAGAGAGAAAGGAAGAGAGAGAGAGAGAAAGGGAGAGAAAAGGAGGGAGGGAGAGAGAGAGGGGGGGGACGGAGAGAGAAAGGAAGAGAGAGAGAGAGAGAGAGAAAGGGAGAGAGAAGGAGGGAGAGAGAGAGAGGGAGGGAGGGAGGGAGAGGGAGAGATTTTGCTCTCAGCTCTGCTCAGGTGCTCCTTGGAAAAGCCTGGCTACCCGCTGTTGGTTACAGCGTATTGAACTACATCAAGTGCCCATGAATTAATTGTACCTGGATTAATTCCCACCTCCCTGCCGTTGCTTCTCCCCACTCAGGGCAGCGTGACGGAATGCATAAACAGCCTCTGCAGAAAGAGAAGGCAGCTCTGCTCTGCGGCGGAGCCTCTCAGGCACCCCAATCACTCTACTGAGCAGGAAGGTTTAAATGCCTCGGGAGGCATCCAGGTCGTTCTGTGTCAAGGTGACCCTGGCTGTAATTTGAGCCTTTCCTCCTCCTCCTCCTTCTCCTCCTCCTCCTCCTCCTCCTCCTCCTCCTCCTCCTCCTGGTTTTTTGTCTGAACAGCTTGCCTCCAGTCGTGGTGGGTGCTTCATCCCTGGAGGTTTTGAAGAAGAGACCGGACAGTCACTGGTCTGAAATGGTATAAAGATCTCCTGCTTGAGCAGGGCGGTTGGACTACAAGACCTCCAAGATCCCTTCCAGCTTGATTCTGATTCCTCCTCTTCCTCCATAAATTTTGTGCAAGGGTTTTCCAGTTGCTTACGGACAAACATTTTGCTGGCTGGGGAATTCTGGGAGTTGGAAGTCCACAAGCCTTAAAGTGGCCAAGGTTGCAGACTCCCTGGCTCTGTAGGAAGAACAGGTGGTGCAGAAGATGGATTCAGATAGAGAGAAACTGATAACCTGTTGCAAAACGGCGCACGGAACGACGAGGCGGCTCGCCTGCCTCGTTAAAACTCCCCCCGCTCCCTCCAGCCAGAATAAGATGCAAAGCCAAGAGCTGTCCCTTCAGCACCACGGCCTGCAAGCCATGGAGAAGCAGCCCTTGAAGGGCTGGCGGGGCTTCGTCCCCAAGAGGACCGTGTGCTGGGAAATGGTTGGCAAAAGGTCTCCACTCGGAGACTGGGAGGAACCAGATGGAAAGCGAGCAGCCCCCGGGTCACTCCTCCTGAATTATGCTGTTATACCCTTCTCTCTAATGAACAACAACAGATGAAAGGGAGCCTGTCTGTGGCTAGAAATTAGTCAGCAGCCGAGGAAGGGATCTACCGATAGAAGTCAGGAGCCGAGGTCAATGAAATCGAATTGCAAAATGATTCTCTTGGCCATGCTAATACAGGCAGGGAGTCTATGGATGACTTGATCTTTTCTTCTTCTAAGGAGCAGAAACCAAAAGGATTATTATATAGGACAGCGGTGGCTAACCTTTTTGGGGGCTCCTGTGCCAAAAATTGTGCGCGCTTGCATGCCAGCACCCAGAAGGCAATGCGTGCCCCTCCCCCCACCTCCTTACCGGCGCCCCCTTACCTGCACTGCACCTCCCAGACGATTTTTGGCCTCCCAGAGGCTTGAGAAAAGCTTCTGCAGGCTTTGCCGGCCAAAAAATGGGCCCGTTTCTTCACTTCTGGTATTTCCGGAAATACAGGAAGTGATGAAATGGGCTTCCCTCAAGCCTCTGGGAAGCCAAAAAAAGGCCTCAAACAGGCCGAAAATCAGCAGTGAGGCATGCACATGTGCCGTGAGGTATGTTTGCCTGTGGCCCACGTGCCAGCACAAATGGCTCTGTGTACCACCTGTGGCACGCGTGCCATAGGATCGCCATCACGGATATAGGATTCCCAGAACCTGGGACTATTAATTAATCAGAATAGACCTGGAAGGGACTTTGGAGGTCTTCTAGTCCAACCCTCTGCTCAGGCAAGAAACCCTATATCATTTCAGACATAATGGTTGTCCAATCTCTTCTTAAAAACCTCCAGTATTGGAGCACTCACAACTTCTGGAGACAAGTTGTTCCACTGATTAATTGTTTTTACTGTCAGGAAATTTCTCCTTCATTTTAGGTTGCTTCTCTCCTTGATTAGTTTCCATCCATTGCTTCTTGTCTTGTCCTCATGTGCTTTGGAGAATAGCTTGACTCCCTCTTCTTTGGGGCAGCCCCTCAAATACTGGCACATTGCTATCATGTCCCTCCTAGTCTTTCTTTTCGTGATTGACTTCGCCAGTATGGGAAAACTTGCTAACCTAGATAAATTTATTGTCTGTTCCAGCATGATCCAGCATGATCACGAACAGTTCCACTATTGTAATCTCTTGATATGTCCCAGCCAAGCACATTTTCACTGTCCCCGTTGTTCTTCTAGATCTAGAATGATCTTGTTTATTTTATTTTTTTATTCCCCAATGATCCTAGCTGAAGTTGGGGGGGGGGGGTGAAAAATGAATAATGTTCTCCCTTCCCTTACCAGTGCCACATTATTCCCTCCCATCCCTGATGCATTGATCTCTTGGACGTAATTTAGTTGTGTTACTGAATAAATAGGTCAGTCATAGTGACAATGGGAAAGGCAGCTGCTGTCAGCCCTTAAAAGTAGGCCAGGTCAGGAAGTAGCCATGATTAAAAAAAAAATAAGCAGAACTCTTAACGATACAGCAATTGCAATAGCACTTAGATTTATATTGTCAGAGTATATTCATGAACTGGAATAGAGCATAGTAACAAGGTCATCTAATGAATAGGCACAGCAACTAAATCAGCCAATGAGGACTGTTTGGAAACTGAAACTAGAAGTAGCCTAGGCGTGGCTCCATATTAAGCTCTGCAGCTCTGAAGCTATGTTTGAGTCTGTCTATTGAAAATGAAACTGCTTCTCCCCACTGCTGTGTGTCTTTCTTGCCTGCTGAACTAAAGTGAAACTGATGTCTGTTTCTGAGCGCCTGAGTTGCTGTTCTGCTCTGAACCTGTAACATGTCTGCTTCTGTTTGAGTTTGCTCCATGTTGGGGAAATCTACAGCTGGTACTGTAAAATTTACTTTATAGGTTTATAAAGAAGTTAAATGAAGCCTCAGCCATCTGTGTTTATTTTTCCGGCACTGAATTTATGCTGCAATACTCTGAACATATATACCACGCTGTAGTGTTTTACAGCCCTCTCTAAGTGGTTTACAGAGTCAGCATGTGGCCCCCAATAATCTGGGTCCTCATTTGACCAACTTTTGAAGGATGGAAGACTGAGTCAACCTTGAGACAGTCAGAATCGAACTGCCCAAATGCTGGCAGTCAGCAGAAGTAGCCTGCAATACTATATAGATAGTCCTTGATTTATGACCACAGTTGAGCTCAAACTTTCTGTTGCTAAGTGAGTCATTGGTTAAGTGAATTTTTGCCATTTGACGACCTTTCTTGCCACTGTTGTTAAGTGAATCACTGCAGTTGTTACGTTGGTAGCCCAGTGGTTAAGTGAATCGCGCTTCCCCATTGACATTGCTTATCAGAAGGTCATAAAAGAGGATCACATGACACTGCAAAGGTCATAAATATGAGTCAGTTGCCAAGCGTTGGAATTTAGATCATGTGACCATGGAGATCAGTGGTGGGATTCAAATTTTTTTTACCACCAGTTCTGTGGGCATGACTTGGTGGGTTTGGCTTGGCTTGGTGGGTGTGGCTTGGCTTGATGGGATGGCTTAGCAGACATGGCTTGATGGGTGTGGCTTGGTGGGCATGGCAGGGGAAGGTTACTGCACAATCCTCATTCCCTCTCCACCCCACTAACCTGCTTTCCAGCTCCGTTCTCCTGTTCAGGGCAACCAAAGGAGACCCAGCCGATCAGCTGGGACTCAATGGGAGGCAGAGAACAGATGGGGGCAGGGCCAGTCAGAGGCGGCATTTGCCGGTTCTCTGAATCACTCAAAATTTCCGCTACCTGTTCTCCAGAACTGGTCAGAACCTGCTGAATACCACCTCTGGGGTGTGAGAGGCGGGTAAGGAAGGAAATCTGGAAGAGCAGTGCAGCAGTTTGAAAGTGAAAGTACATTCCAACTCTTATCTTTAAAAGATTGTAACTAAACTACCAAAGCTTTTGCCCTGGAGTATGTTTAATTGGAGAACGGGAATGATGACACCCAACTCTTGGATGTGCTCAATTGGAGAATCTGGTTTATGAGATGCCCAGGTGGGGTGGGGTGGAAAACAAGGTCACAGGTGGTAGTAAATGACATATGTCAGAGTTGGCTTCATACAGGGCAGTGCCAGGATGTTGCCTCTAATAAATCATTTGAAGTTGGTTGAAGTTTGGCTCGAGAATCATGATTTAATTAGAGCAATGGCTGGAATCCTGACACTGGCCTTCCATGGGTATCAAACAGAGTCGAGTCGAAGCAGTCTTGAATTCTTTCTCAACTTACTTTCCTCCTGGTCTAAGCTCAGGTTTTACTAGCAGTTACCCCATCACTTCTCCAAAAACCATGACTGTGCTTTTCTACGGAGGCACCCACTGCCTCCTGGAACCTATAGTTTTCCTTGCATGAGACAATGGGAGACTTAAGCCCAAGTGATGTGGAGGAGGCCAGCTTGAAAAGAACCGGTGGGGAAAAAATGCAGTGAATTTCTCCTTCTGTCCCTGGGTGAATCTTAGTCTCTCGATCAATTAATAGCTCTTGTAGTATTGATGGGGGGAAGAAGAGATGTTCTCCTATTGCGACTTTGCTCAGGCATTTTGCAGCCACTGAGGTGCCCAGAAGGAGTATGTCCTCCCCCATCTCAGTTTGTGCTGGACTTAAAAAATCATTGAGAAGCAGGACAAATCCTTCATATTCCTTTTCTTTTCCCCTTGCTGCTGTGGAAACCCCTTCTTTCTGGTTGCCACAGTGACTCTGAGTCACATGGCCCTCCCCCCTCATCTAGTTGCCATGGAGATTGGATGAAGGATGAAGGAGGCTAAAAATTGGTACCAAGGCCTAGAGATGCTGTGAATCCTGGTAGCAGGCTTGATCTGGAGGGGGGACTGGGATAGAGATGGAGAATGGGACTTAAGAGTTGGAAAACAGGAACGATTCTTTGGGTTGAAGGGACAGGTAATCCTTGACTTATGAACACAATGGAGCCCAAAATTTCTGTTGCTAAGCGAGACAGCTGTTCAGCGAGTTTTGTCCCATTTTTACGAACGTTCGTGCTACCTTTGTTAAGTGAATCACTGCAGTGGCTAACACAGTTGTTAAGTGAATCGGGCTTCCCCATTGACTTTGCCTATCAGAAGGTCACAGAAAGTGATTACATGATCCCGGAAACACTGCGACCGTCATATATATGAATCAGTTGCCCAGCCTCCGAATTTTGATCACGTGATGCTGCAATGGTTATATAAAAAACGGTTCTATCAAAAAGTCACAGCTCACTTTTTTCAGTGTCCCTTTAACTTCAAACCGTCATTAAATGAACAAACCGTCACTAACCGGTTGTAAGTTGAGGACTACCTGCACCAATAGATTGCTTCGTAGTGCAAACTCTTTAAAAATCCACACCGAATTCTGCAGATGGTGGAGTGGGGTGTGGTGGATGGGGGAGGAGAAGGTGGCATAGTGTCATAAACACATCAAGCTGAAAAGTTCCCACTTAAATTTCTTTAGTCACTCTTCAGTAACTTCTTGTATTGCTGAGCCAAAGAACACTTAAAAGGTGGAGATGCAGCCAAACATCGCTTTTCAAAGACAGACATCTCTGAATCTGTCCGTTTCTCATAAATATCCTTTTCCCCCAAATTGATTGGTTCTAAAATCCTGTTCTGCCCCTTTGTTCAATTAAAAAAAGAAAGCCAAAGGATAAATATGAAATGGTGACTTAAAGACACATTTTAAACCAGGGAGTGTCCAACCTTGGCACATATAAAGACTAGTGGACTTCAACTCCCAGAATTCCCCAGCCAGCCTGGCTGGCTGGGGAATTCTGGGAGTTGAAGTCCACAGGTTTTGAAATGGTCAAGTTTGGACATCCCTATTTTTAGACTGTACGATTCTTCGAAACTCTTGCAGTTGCAACAACATATTTGGAAATTAAGTTAGCCTGTGTCCTATATATTGCATGAACTATTTGGCTATTTATGATTTAGCCTCCTGGGCAAATCAGGCAATTAGGTCTTTGTGTATTTAGTAATATCTGCATTTATAGAGGTCAACAATGGCATAACTTCTTATTGGTACACAATATGTTATTAGATCCCCCCCCCCCCTCTTTTTTATTTATAGGAACAAAGATTAGTGCAGTCTTTTTCAAACTTGGCCACTTTTGGGGTGAGTAGATTTCAATTCCTAGAATTCTCCAGTCAGAATTCTGGGAGTTGAAGTCCACACATCTTAAAATTGTTGAGTTGAGAAGCACCTGATAAAGTAATCATCTAAAGCTGAGATTTAGGATCACAAATATTCTTATATTTTACTTTTTCTTTTCTTTTGCTTCTGGTTAGGGTTAGTTTCTGGCTAAGTCTCGCCTCTGTTGTTATCGTGCTTTCTATCTCCAACAAAGCTAAAAATATATTTGAGTACTCCTGAGAAATATTGAATCTGGTCTAGTATGAGTAGCAGATGTTCCTCAATAGAGGATCGTTTCTCATTTGTTCCACGAGCTTTCTAAGTGCAAAGATCAGAAATGAAATTTTGAAGTCAACTTCTTTGATTGGCCAACCCTATTATTCTTCTGTTGTGCTTATTCTCTGGTTTATATTTGGCGGTTGTCTGTAGCTACTTTATATATATTCTACTTTAGATTTATTTGTAGCTACTTTATATATATTCTACTTTATATATATTTAAGGGGCATGCATAAGTGCACAATCGTGCCTACCGTCCCTGTCCTATTGTTCCCATTTATTGGTACCCTTACTGTGTTCTTTCTCATGTTTATACTTATATCTATTATCTTGTAAGCAATTGACAAATCTAATCAACCAATTAAATACAAATATTCTTACGTCTGGGTTAATAGCTGCATTCCCACAACACATTCAGTCTGAATTAACCCAGTCTCTGCCTTGTATAGCACACTGAATCACACTGAGCTCACCACAAATTGAACCCCGACCCAAACCAAGGTTGAAACAGCCCCCAGTTGATCCCCTGAGATCCGAAACTGATCCGATGAAATACAGCATGTTGTGTGAATGCAGCCTATGGGTGGTTTTAAAACGTCCTTGGTTTGCACTGTGTACAAATCTACTGCGGACTGGGCAGTAGTGTGGCTTTGGGATTGTGCAGGGTGTGTGCAGGGATGTCCACTGAACCCCGCTCTGTGGATCGGGGCCTGGTGCAGAACATGGTTAACCGAGTTAATCATAGAATCACAGAGTTGGAAGAGACCTTTGGAGGTCATCTAGCCCAACCCCCTGCTCCAGCAGGAGAGCCTATTCCAAATATTAACCTCTAGCTAGGATCAAACTCACAGCTTCCTGATGGCGAGATGAAGAGTTTGCGGGTTTCCTTTCCATAGGGATAAGAAAGGGAGGCGGGAGGGTAGATCCTTGGGATCTTGAGGTGGTCTACCTACAGGGGTTGGCCTGTGTCGCACCCAGAAGGGTCGGGCGTGGGGTGGGGGGCATCCAGGAGGCTGGGACCACAGGCCTCGATTTGCCTATAGGCCGTTGTCTTTAAAGAAAGAAAAAAAACCATATTATTTGCGGTGTATTCCCCCATCTGCAGCTTCTGTGCTTTGCATTGGGGGGGGGGGCCGACAGAGGAGGGCAGTGGAAGGGGTGGGGGCTGCCTCGGTCAAGCTGGGGGATCCCCGGCTCCTTCCCCCCGCCCCTCCCCACCTTGGGCAAGGTGAATTCTGCAGTAAAAGGGGCGGGGCTTAGCGGTGGGCCGGGGAAGTGCGGGGGGGGGGAAGCGCCCGCTGATTGGCTGGCCAGCCTGCCCTGGTTCAGACAGCAGCGCCCGGAGAGCGCTGCGATCCGTCCTTCCGTGCCTGGCAGCCGTGGGCACAGCATCCCTGGCTGGGGGGCGCCGGCAGCTCCCTCCTCTCCCCCTTCTTGTCCGTCTCTCTCTCTCTCTTTCTCTCTTTCGCTCCCGGCTTTTCCCCTCTTTCCATCCATCCGGCCATCCGCTTTGCCTGCCCGGGCGTTGCTCCCCACGAGAAGAGCCTGGCTCACCCAGGCTGAGACGCCAAAGCCGCCAAGATGGGGGTAAGTCGCAGTCCCTCGTGTCGTCCCCACTCCCTCGGCCCTGGGAAACCCCCCCCCAACCCCCCCCCCGATCCGCATCTGGCTCCTTGCAAGACGAACACCCCCCCCCCCCCGAGGGTGCCCGGTCAGCTGCCGCGGCGTAGCCTTTTCCGAGGCATCTCCCCCCCCCCCGCCACCCCTGCTTTGCCACCCGGGAGAAGGTTTTCCTTCCCTCTCCCTAAGAGATGCTCTTGGTCTCTCTATTGGGAAGGAGGCGGGGGGGGGGGGGACTGGCTTCTCCCGGGCGACTTTGAGAGACGCCAACCCGGGACAAGGTCCCTTAGAGGGTCCGTCTCCATAGGGTCCCCGGGGCGTATAAGCGTCCACCCTGAATAACCTTGCCTGTTGCTGACATTGGGAAACGCGCGTCGTTTTGGATCGACAGGTGTCGTGTGTGTGTGAGAGAGAGAGAGGGAGGGGGTGGAATTGGAGGGAAGGAAAGACCTTCCTCCATGCTGCACCATCCGGAGAGATTAGGCGACAATTCCCATCATCCTCAGCCGGCGGCGGCTGGTTGAGGACGATGGGGAGGGGGGGGGCTTGACACCCGACGAGGTCCAGAAGTCACCTATGGAGAACGGTGGGCTTCGGCTTTCCTTCATTACTGAGAGCGAGGAACCCCTCCCCCCCATTTTGGCCCCTTCTGCTCTTTCTCCCTCTCCCCCCACTCCCTCTCTCTCTCTCTCTCTCCCTCCCTCTCTCCCTCCCTCCTTTTCTCTCTCTCTCTCCCTCTCTCCCTCCTTTTCTCCCCCCCTCTCTCTCCCTTCCTCCCCCCCCCTCTCTTTTGCCGACCCACAATGCAGGAGGGCGAATGACGCATTCCAGGCCCTTTCCATTCCCCTCTGGTTCCCCCTTGGCTTCAGACTTCATGCAATTCGGACATTATTTTAAGCCGGGCCCGTCCCATCGCCCCCTTTCTCCTACCTCTCCTCCGTGAACCTCGAGAAGGTTACGTGCCTGCCTAGACGCGTCTTGCGTGAGAGGGTTTTGTGTGTGTGCCAGAAGGACGCACGGTTGTGCATTATTGGGGGGGGGTGGGGGCGACGGCACACGGATGGACCCAAATAAGATCTCCAGAACCTGCGTTCTCCTTTTATGAGACTTTTTATTTTTTGATTTTTGGGGATCGGACAAGAGGGCTGCCTAGGAATCAGGGACAGCCATGGGTGCTGAAAATCTAGCAGGGAAGGGGGGCAGGTCGTCCCCGCAGGTGACAATATGTCAGCAAAAGGTGAACAAATGAAGGAGAAAGAATGAGTCACTGTCTTGCCCAGAGAGAGAAAAATCAGGAATGTATGGAAAGACGATGGAGGAGGCTAATGAGCAGAGACGGGGGGGGGGGGGGGGGGTGTTGTTGTTTTTTTTAAGGGAAAAAAAATGGGAGAGAAGTCTGCTTGAAGGGAAGGTGATTATCCCCAGGAGGGGGGCGCTCTTCCTCCCTCATTGATATTCAGAAGGGGACGCCAGTCCTGCTGGGTGGGGGGCGCATCCACGGAGGCTGCGGCAGCCTAAGGCGGCTGATCCCCCCCTCCTCCCTCCCCCCACCCCCAAATAGTCCTGGGATCCCCACAGCCGTCAGGCACGAGACAACCCCCTCCTTCCCCGCCCCCCTCTCCCCCCCCCCCGTTGTTCTTCTCAAAGGGTCTGCGGGGGGGGGCGGGATAAATCGAGGGCAGGTGGGAGCAGTGGGGAAAAAAGGGAGACAGAAGATGGAAGGTAGAGGGAAATCAACGAGCAAGAGAAATGCAAGGACGGAAAGAGGGTCGGGTCGCCTGCCCTAGATATGTGTGGGTAGCTTGGGAAGGGGGTGAGGGGAGAGAAAGAGAGAGAGAGAGAGAGCGAAAGAGACAGATGGCCGAGGTCCAGAAAGGCAGCTGATGTGCCTTCAGTCTGATCCGAAGAAGGAGGGACGGATGCCTGCAGCAACGGCAGCTGTAACCTTGTAGGAAGGAGAGAGAGGAAGATGGTGGCAGGGTTGGGGCGGGGGGGGGGGGGGGGGGAAGGATGGGAAGTGTGGGGGGGCGGGAAGGGTTGAAGTGAGGAAAGCAAATGCACAGGTCACTCTAAAGGTGGCTGGAGTCCTCTTCACATCCCCTCCCCCAGGAAAAAAGAAATTAAAGGCCAGGAGTTGAATGGCTTCATCCATGGCTGCTCCATGGCTTCCCGTTTCCTCTCTCTCTCTCTCTCTCTCTCTCTCTCTCTCGTCCCCATTTCTGCTTTCTATATTTGGTGTCAGCAGCTGTGGAGAGACAATCCTCTGCAAAATTTGTCTGCAGGAGAAATGGGGGGGGGGGGGTGCGGGGTATTTGAGGATGGGAAGGGAGAGGAGAAAAATGGATTCTATAGAGATACCGGGCCGGGGAAAGGGATTCCCTTTGGCCTGGATGGGAGGAAAAGCAGGAGCCTCCCCTCCCCCCCCCCCCCCATCCAATGGCCCTTTCCTTGGACCTTGGCTCCTGAGAATTTGGATTTGTCTTGCTGGTCTTTTTTTTTTTAGGGGTGGCGGTGGGAGGTGTCTTTTGGAAGGTCTGAAGAAAGGGGGGATCTTCCCAGCCTTCCTATTCGCCCGTATCCTCTTCCCTGGTTCACGGTGACCTCCAACGGGCTCCCCAAAGGTCAGCAGGCCGCCTCTTGGAGGTGAAGGAAAAGGAGGGGAGGGCGCACCTTTCTGCCCCTCCTCTTCCCCTTGGCATGGGCGCTGCAGTTGTGCAGGCCACTGCTGCAGCTCTGGCACCACGCCAGGGATCCTACCAACGCAGCACCGCAGAATCTGGGGGGGGTGGCAGCCGGCTGAGAAGGAAGCGCCCCCCCCCCCCGACCCCCACACGGAGAGTCCTTCAGCTAAATAGCCCTTCTCCTCCCCCAAATCTCTAAGACAGGGAAACCCCCCCCCCTCCCCTTCCCCTCCCCTTCTGCACCGGCTCTGGCTAAAAACCAAGTCTTTGGCACGTGCCCTTTTTCCCTTCGATTGCCTTCGAATTAAGCTGCCCGCCAGGAAAAATGGCTTCCCTCCGGATAGCTTTTTCCCCCTCTCTTCTGCACTGCAGTAAATCCACCCCCGCTTCCGCCTTAGCTATAGGTTTTATATCTTCTTCTTCCTCCTCCGACAATGAGGGGCTGATGTCTTCCTTTAAAAAAAAAGAGAGAGAGAGAGAGAGATGGGGGCCTCTGCATCACGCACATACGGGGCGCTCCAAGGTTGGGGTAGGCTCTCTGCCTTGGGAAAGGCGACAGAATAGGGTACCCCCCCCCCACTCCAACCCACCCCATCCAGGCTTGCAGGGAGGTTCCCCCCCCCCTCCCCCAGCAACACAGACTTAAGAACGGGGTCGAATTCTGGGGCCCAAACCTTGTCCCCTGGTAATGCGGCTGGAGAAGAAGAAGAAGAAAAGAAAACACGAGAAAAGCTGCAGGGATGGATGTCAGACCTCCATCCCCTTTTTTTGCACACACCCCCCTTCCCTCCTTCATGGTGATCTTTCTGCACGACTGCGTTGGGTGGGCAGCACATCAGGCCCTGCCATGTGACCATTTCTGAGCTTTCGATAGCCACTTCTTAACGGCGATTATCGGGAAACGTGACCGTTGAAAGGCGAGCGGCGTCTATTCTGCGTAACATTCATAAAAAGGATAATACTGCTTATTAAAGTGCAGGTTAAATTAGGACGCTTGGCTGTCTGGAGCTAGGATTAATCGCATGGCAGACAAGTCCATGGAGGAAAGCAGTTTTAGTTTTTAGTTTTCCTTTGCTGCTCGTCCATCCATCCAATGATACCACCCCACTCCCAGTAAGGCCTGCTTGACAGAATAAGAGAATAACAATCTTGGAAGGGACCTTGGAGATCTTCTAGTCCAACCCCCTGCTGAGGCAGGAAACCCTGTACCGTTTCAAGCAAATGGCTGGCTGTCCAATCTCTTCTTAAAAGCCTCCAGTGATGGAGCATCCACTGATTAATGGTTCTGACAGTCAGAAAATTCCTCCTTAGTTCTAGGAAAGAGAGAAGTTCTAGCTTCTCTCCTTGATGAGTTTCCATCCGTTGCTTCTTGTCCTGCCCTTAGGTGCTTTGGAGAATAGCTTGACTCCCTCTTCTTTGGGGCAGCCCCTCAAATATTGGAAGACTGCTATCGTGTCTCCCCTAATCCTTCTTTTCACTATGTTAGACATACCGAATTCCTGCTTAAGATGGCTGTTGGGCCTCTGGGCAAGGACATCCCAAGGTCATTCAATTTCTCCTTGGATGTTCTTTGCATGTTTATTGATGGCATCTCATCTTTCTTCTTTTGTGGATAACAGCCAGACTCTGCTTCAGCTGATAGGTAGCTCATCCATTTTTTTCCTTCCCTCTGGGGTACAATTATTTTCCTTTGTTCACTGATCCAGCCCCTGAGTGAGTCTAATCCAAAAACGATCGCTGAAATGACCTACAAATTATAAATTTCAGAGCGTTGTTAGGTAAAAGGCCGGTGCTAATTTCCCCCCTCTTCCTGTCGCATTTGTGTAAATATTTCAAATAATCACAAATCCAAGCAGTCCTTACAACCGCGATTGAGCCCAACATTTCTGTGGCTAAGCGAAACTTTCGTTAAGTGAATTTTGCCCTATTTTACGACCTTCCTTGCCACAGTTGTTAAGTGAATCACTATAGTTGGGAAGTTAGTAACCACAGTCGTTAAGTGAATCTGGCTTCGCCATTGAGTTTGCTTGTCAGAAGGCTGCAAAATGTGATCAGAGGCTGGGACATAGCAACGGTCGTAAGTATGAATCAGTTGCCAAACATCTGAGTTTAGACCATGGGGATATTGCAATGGTCGTAAATGTGAAAAATGGTCATAAGTCACTTTTTTCACTACCGCTGTAACTTTGAGCAGTCACTAAACGAACTATTGTAAGTCGAGGACTTTCCTTGATGAGTTTCCAACCATTGAATCAGTAACTGATTCAGCCCCTTGGTGAGCCTATTCCAAAAATGATTTGTGAGGTTACATAAAAATTATAAATTTCAGAGAGTTGTCAGGTATGGAGCCAATGCAAATTTTGTTCCCACATTCTGTTTCATTCATGTAAACCAGGGGTCCCCAAACTTGGCAACTTTAAGACTTGTGGACTTCAATTCCCAGAATTCTCCAGCTGGCTGGAGAATTCTGGGAGTTGAAGTCCACAAGTCTTAAAGTTAACAAATTTGGAGACCTCTGGTGTAACCATTAGAAATAATGACAAATAATTATAGTCCAATGGAGTTAGTGAGGTTTTGAAGTGGGTCTGCAGCAGCCTGTTTGAACAGACCATAATGAAATTTTCATGCTGTCATTTTATAAGAAATTAGCTTCTGAATTATTAGCCTCCATAGTTCCCTTTTCACTAGAAGGTAGAGACCTACCATGTAAGAATCGTGGTACGTAACTTTGGTTTTTTTACAGAATATATTTTATCAGGGTTCTCTGGAGCTGTAACTCTGCTAACAATTCATTTTTGCAGAAATGGTCTGGAAAAGATATCAGGATCAAACAGCAATGATGACCCCCAAAATTTTAAGCCAATTTCTCATTGGGGAAAGAAAAATGCACTTTATTATTTATTGGTTGGTTGGTTTCACTGCCTTAAATCCTTCGATTCCTCCAGAAAGCAAAGCCTAACCCTTTCTTCTCCATTTTTCCCCCTGCAACAACAACCGTGTGGATGGAACAAGTTGTGTTAAGAGGGTGATAAGAGTGCAGTTAAATTGAGATTTTCTTGCTCCATCCATTATTTTTCAACCTTGGCAACTTTAAGATATATGGACTTCAACTCCCAGAATTGCTAGCTGGGGAATTCTGGGAGTTGAAAGTCCACATATCTTAAAGTGCCAAAGTTGAGAAATACTGCCCTAGTCCTATTCCCCATCTGTTCCAGAGGGATATAAGTGACAAAGGATGTTATATAAGTGACAAAGTGAAAAGTCTTGAAAAGCAGAACATTTTTCCATCTGTAATTTCAATTGTGGAGCTTTGTAAGGTAGGCTAATCGTAGGTGGAGGAATGTAACGGAGAGGAACTGACTTACTTAAGTCTACCCTGTAAGATCCATTTGAATTTCTTCGAGTTCAAATGGGGAAAAAAATAGAACATATTAATATTTCAACACAATGCCTTTTTAAGTCTGGCCTCCCTGGGCCCTGTAAGTATAACTCTACTCCCATTGTGGTCAGCCAAATCTAGAAATTTATCACAAGCAAGACAAGGAAAATGGCTTTTTCACCCTTTGTGTCTGAACGAGGAGATTTCCTATCTGTTAGTTAGGGTTAAGTTCCCCTGACCGATTGGTTTAACAACTCTCTCGGTCTGAGTAATCCTTAAGCATCGTTTAACCATTTAAGGTTCATTTTGTAAAGATGCTTGCCAAAAATTCTGAATCAATCAAGTCTTGAAAGAAATCGAGACTTGAACAGGGCAGGGCTGGGATGCTAATACAGCTATCATTGCACTCAACCTGCTAGGTCAGATTCACACAACAAATTGAATCCTTAACGGGGGAGTTAATGAAACACAATATCTGAGTCTGTGAAACAGGTTTTGCATAAAGAAAATAAGCCAGGTAATGACTTGATATGAGAGGCCAGGAATCCACAACCTGGTAAAATGACAGTGTTTTCCTACAATAATGGTGATCTATCTTAGCCTAGCCTGGAGTGTTGTGTGAATGGAACATTACTCTGCTAGCCATGTTTAATGACTAACGTTTGGGATACTTACTCCTGTTCTAAGCCATTTACCTGAATATATTTATGCTGAAGACCCAGCATAAATACAGGCAGTCCTCAATCACGAGTGGGACCAGAATTTCCATTGCTAAGCAAAATAATTCCTAAGTGAGCCACACCTGATTGTTACCATTGTTTTGCCACCATTGTTAAGCAAATCATTGCACTTGTTAGATGAAAGATGGTCATTAAACAGGTCTGTCTTCATCCCTGGATATTCCTTGTTGGAAGCTGGCTGGGAAGGTTGCAAAAAAACCAGCCTTTTGATCATGGGATCGCAAATACATGTTGGTTGCAAACTACCCAAATTGTAACCGTATCACCATGGGGTTGTTGCAATGGTCGTAAATTTGAGGACCGGTCATAAGTCACTTTTTTGGCACCATTGTACATTTGAACAATCACTAAATGAATGGTTGTAAATTGAGGACTACCTATATATTAGAAATAGTTGATTAAATCATCTTGATGTCAGTTAAAATCTATCAAGGCTTCCAAACTATTAGATACGAACAGGAGTTGCTTTCATATCCAAATTGTTGGGAGGAGAATTATCCACCCAGGACTTCTTCCCTTCCCATTTGTTGACCCTCCCTGCATTTTCTCTGTTTTTGGAAGGGCTTCAGGTATACGGGTAATCCTTGACTTACAAGAGTTCATTTAGTAACAGTTACAACGGCACTGAAAAAAGTGACTTATGGCCATTTTTTCACACTTGCAATCTTTGTAGCATCCCTATGATCATGTCAAAATTCAGACGCTTGGCAATTGACTCATACTTACAACCATTGCTGTATCCCATGGTCATGGGATCCCCTTTTGAGACCTTTTGACAAGCAATGGGGATGCCTGATTCACTTAACAACCGGGTTATACTAACTTATCAATTGCGGTGATTCACTTAATGACCATGGCAAGAAAAGTCGTGGGGCAAAACTCCCTGAACAAATGTGGTTGTAAGCCGAGAATCTCCTGCATATGGCAAATTGGGGCAAATTCTAAAGCCATTTGAGATAAAAGATTGCATTTTTCGAGGGGGTGATTTTCTCATGTCTCCGCTGGTTTTCTCACACACAGTACGGGCGCTCAGACAGTTATCGTGTGGCCACCACCCAAGACAAACATGACGACAATTCTTCACCCAAGAAGAACAAAGCCCAGCAGAAGAGTCGGGATCTGGATGATCTCAAGAAGGAAGTGGCGATGGTGAGTGATGACCTACCTTGACCCAACAGAGGTGATTGGGTGGATGAGAGGAGCTGCAAGAAATGGGGAATGATGACCTAGCTTGATCCAAGGATGGCCATCGGGTGGTTGGGTGGAACTGCAAGCAATGGGGAATGATGACCTAGCTTGATCCAAGGATGGCCATCGGGTGGTTGGGTGGAACTGCAAGCAATGGGGAATGATGACCTAGCTTGATCCAAGGATGGCCATCGGGTGGTTGGGTGGAACTGCAAGCAATGGGGAATGATGACCTAGCTTGATCCAAGGATGGCCATCGGGTGGTTGGGTGGAACTGCAAGCAATGGGGAATGATGACCTAGCTTGATCCAAGGATGGCCATCGGGTGGTTGGGTGGAACTGCAAGAAATGGGGAATGATGACCTAGCTTGAGCCAAGGATGGCCGTTGGGTAGTTGAGTGGAGCTGCAAGAGATGATGAAGGTGGAGGGAGATTAGCAGAAGGTCCTTCTAAGTGTCCTCTTTTTGCCCTCTGTTTCAGACGGAGCACAAAATGTCCATTGAGGAAGTCTGCCGGAAATACAACACAGATTGTGTGCAGGTGAGGACTTTCCTCTCAGGGCTGGTGAACATTTTTTCTTTTTCTCACGGGACTGGAGATTGGTTGAATGTCTACCTGGAGGCTCCAAAGCATCATGACCTAGCTGGTGGAGGAAATCAGCTGACCAGCAGATAGAAAACCTTTAGGGCACCTGTGTAATAATTGATTGAATAAAATTTCAATCAGAATGGATTGATTGGGTGAAGGGATGTTTCTGTCAACTCCTAAAACATTTCTATGCATGTTTTCAAGTTGCCATAAACAAGGGTGAGGAGGAAATCTGAAGTAGTACAGCAGTTTAAAACCAGAAGTACATTCCCTTATCTTAAAAAGATTGTAGCTAGGCTACCGGCCTGAAAATCCTTAATTGGAGAACATGATTGATGATGCTTCATTGGAGAATCTGATTTATGATACTCCTAGGGGGAGGGGGGGAAACAGGGTTACAGGTGACTGTAAATTACGTATGCCAGAGTTGGCTTCATTTAGGTTAATGCCAGCATGTTGCTCCTAATAAATCTTTTGAATTCTTTTGAAGCTTGGCCCCAGGCTCATGGTTTAATTAGGGCAATTGCCAGACCCCTGACAGTTTCTTTTATCCCTCTTTTCTCTCCCCCCATCAGGGTCTGACCCACAGCAAAGCCCAAGAGATCCTGGCCCGCGATGGTCCCAATGCTCTCACCCCACCCCCAACCACTCCGGAATGGGTCAAGTTCTGTCGCCAGCTCTTCGGAGGTTTCTCCATCCTCTTGTGGATCGGTGCCATACTTTGCTTCCTCGCCTACGGCATCCTGGCAGGAACCGAAGAGGAACCTTCAGGAGACAATGTGAGTTTTGGAGTTTTGGACTTGTTTGGAGGGTGTCCTTGTGGGAGGAATGAAGAAAGGGTATGTCAAGGACCTTCTGATGATCCAACCTTTCCTGCTTCTGCAGTTGTACCTGGGTATTGTCTTGGCAGCTGTGGTCATCATCACCGGCTGCTTCTCCTACTACCAAGAGGCCAAAAGCTCTAAGATTATGGAATCTTTCAAGAATATGGTGCCCCAGGTATGGCAAGTTGTCTTTTCTATCAACACCAACATACAGGCATAAGAGCAGCAACTGTAAGAGGGATCTTGGAGTCTTAGTGGACAACCAGTTAAATAGGAGCCAGCAGTGTGTAGTGGCAGCCAAAAAAGCCAATGTAATTCTAAGTTGCATTAACAGAGGGATACAATCAAGATCAAGGAAGGTAATAATACCACTCTATAAAGCCTTAGTAAGACCACGCCTAGAGTACTGCATCCAGTTTTGGTCACCACATTATAAAAAAGATGTTGAGACTCTAGAAAAAGTACAGAGAAGGGCAACCAGGATGATTAGGGGACTGGAGACTAAAACATACGATGAACGGTTGCAGGAACTGGGCCTGGCTAATCTAGGGAAGAGAAGGACCAGGGGAGACAGGATAGCAGCCTCCCAATATTTGTGAGGCTGCCACAGAGAGGAGGGGGTCAAGCTGTTTTCTAAAGCATCTGAAGGTCCGACAAGGAGTAATGGATGGAAACTGAACAAGGAGAGATTCAACATGGAAATAAGGATAAATTTTCTGACAGAACAATCAATCGAAGGAACAGAAGTTGCCTTCGGAAGTTGTGGGAGCTTCATCATGGATGCTTTCAAGAAGAGACTGGACTGCCATTTGTCAGAAATGGTATAGGGTCTCCTGCTTGGGTGGGTGGGGGTTGGACTAGATGACCTACAAGGTCCCTTCCAAATCTGATAATCTGTAAACAGGTAGTCTGTCAGAGAATTGCACAGCCGGTGTCCAAATGGAGTCAGAGATCTGACAATAACTTGTGGTTTTATATAAATAGATATATTTACAGTAAATAAGAGAGGCAAATGGGAGCACCGTCAGGTAAATAATCAACACAGCAGGAAAGTCATGAGGTAAAATGATAGAGAGCACAGAGAAATTTTTTCCATAAAGCTTGGCCTAAGCCATCTTTTATAGGTGATGTATAGGTATTATTTTCATTGATGGCGTCTTTCAGCTCACCTATTTGTAAAATGGGAGCAGAAAATAGGAACCACTTCAGAGGATTTTGCGAGAAGAAATGGGTGACGTAAGGTGCCAGGCCGAGTTTAGTTTTAACCACGTTTTTCTGGTTGTATGTGTTGTGCAAATCCAGGGCATTAAATTAATTCAGGATTCAGTGTATTGTACATTGTAAAAAGAGGGTTAATCAGAAGTCTATCTAGGTTAAGCCTTTGAGTGAAGACAACCATTTAGAACAGAGGTCCCCAAACTTGGAAACTTTTAAGACTTGTGGACTTCAACTCCAAGAATTCTCCAGCCAGCTACTGGGAATTGAAGTCCACAAGTCTTAAAAGTTTCCAAGTTTGGGGACTCCTGGTTTAGAAACTCGGGTTTATGAAATCAGATAAGTAATCTTTGTGGTACATGTGTTCAACAATAATTACAAGAATGACACAATGTTTTCTCCTGGAGACAACATGACAAACTCCAGATATGTCAAGCACCCCCCATGGTACATTCCTAGGCAGTGTGAGAATGGCATTGCCAATGAATTTTGGAAAACGATCGATCGACAAAGAAATGTTTTTAGGAAAACATGTGTCAGCATAACTGAAAATCCAGAATGGCATTATGTTTGCTTTTCATTCCAAAGCAAGCTCTGGTGATCAGAGAAGGGGAGAAAATGCAACTCAACGCTGAGGATGTGGTGGTTGGAGATCTGGTAGAGGTGAAAGGAGGAGATCGAGTCCCAGCTGACCTAAGGATCATCTCGGCTCATGGTTGCAAGGTTGGTGAAAATCTTACCGTCTTCTTTCAGCTGTTGTTCCTCTCAGCTCTGGAACAGATTTATCAAGCCACTAGGAATTAGAGTAATTCGCCATGTCCTTTACCATCTG
This sequence comes from Bungarus multicinctus, assembly GCA_023653725.1. Classification (NCBI taxonomy): domain Eukaryota; kingdom Metazoa; phylum Chordata; class Lepidosauria; order Squamata; family Elapidae; genus Bungarus; species Bungarus multicinctus. The sequence goes on along the minus strand of CM042835.1, from coordinate 5,577,827 downwards.
TTCTCTTCCATTAACCAAATGTAAGTGGAGAGGTCAGATTACCAAGCACAAGATCAATGTTCTGTAGGTCGTATCTGTTGGGGTTCATATCTGTTGGGGTTTGCTGGCAGCCGGTGCAGACAGCAGTGAAATCAGACAGTGGGAAAGAACGGGGACCAATCAGGGAGTCTGAAGATGATTTGGATGAGGGTCCTGTGTCCAATGCAGAGATGGAGCCAGGACCATCTGGGAGTGGGGTGCTGCCTCTGGAGCCTTTGGACTCTGGCAGCAGTTAGGTAGAGGAACAAGGGGAGCCTGCTCCCAGTGTCAGTATGCACAGAGCTGCCAGAAGGCGAGAGCAGCTGAAACAAAAGGGGCGACTCGGGAGTAAAGCTGAGAGGTGATTGCCCCTCCCATAAGGTATAGAGGCCAGGCAAAGATGACAAAACCTTTGCAGGAAGCAAAGTCATTCGTTTGGTTCAGATTCATTCTTGAAGCTCTTTGTATTTCGGTTGGTTTTTTTCTAGTTCATTTGATACTTCTGTATTTGGCTGTACTTCACAGAACTGAAAGGTGTGTGCTTATCTTGGGGGACTGTTTAAGATTAATTCCAGCTGGGAATGAAAACATTTCCCAGCGTTGCAATAAAATAAGTCTTGTTTTTAAAATAAGTGTGTGCGAAGTTACGGTCTAGGAAGCTTTGGTCAGAACAATATCACTGAACAACCTTGTAGTTCGGATTTCCCTGGTTCTTTTGTTCAACGCGGAGCAGGAACACGGAGAAGTGGGAAGAAGAACGAATTTGGATCTTTGTCACAAAAGTGATCAGCTTTCCCGGACTTACGTAACAGGCCCAAACCATCTGTCCTTTCAAATGAGTTGTGCCGATTACTCTATGAGATCCATCCGTGGGTTGACCTGCCAGATTTGAGATAAAACCAGGATAATTTAACCAGGATAAGCTTTCTCTTGGATGAACTGACACGACATGGCCTTTTTCTCTCTAGGTGGATAACTCTTCCCTGACGGGTGAATCCGAGCCTCAGACCCGTTCTCCAGATTGTACCCACGACAATCCTCTCGAGACCAGAAATATCACCTTTTTCTCTACCAACTGCGTCGAAGGTAGGGCCTTGTGTTGTCCTTTACCTGGGGAATTTTGGAAGTTGGTCCACACATCTTAAAGTTGCCCAATTTGAAAAACACTGATTTAAGAAAACATTATTATTTATTTATTTATTTTCTTTTTTAATCACGTGAGCTGCAATCATCATCTTTTAACAACCGCATAATCCCTTGCGGAGTGGTGTCTGGGCAACTGAATGGAGCTAGCAGCATGTTTTATTGGCTGGATGCCCTTCCTGTCACCAGTGCGGAGGGTTTATTTTTTAGCAGATATATTCTCAGTGTGCCTACAGAAATAAATATCTGCCTCTACCTAGGATCGAACTCATAGCCTCCTGATCGTGAGGTGAGCGCTCCACCCTTAGGCACCTGCACCACTACAGTAGTTTTTTAAATTTCTATTGACTTTGTGATTGCTAGGGCATATGTCTGCCTTTATGAGAAGGATAGCTAGAGGGGAATCTAGAGTAATTCAATAAGGACTTACCTAACGTAGGAGTTCACCAGGATGAGCCTGAGGGAGGCGTCAAGCCCCTCACTAGTCTCGAGTCCCTTCATGACAACAAGAGATCTGAGCCCAGCCCACCTTGAATTCCATTGATTCTTATCTACCAGTTATTTGCTTTAACTATTAGTAGTTCAGATTCTTGTAGAGAACTTAAGCTTGCAATAAATCTTCATAGCTATTTGAATTGCCCAGATCTTCTGATTTCCCTGAGGCTTGACACCTAAGCTCTCATCCTAAATTAGCTTAATGGTTTGTCGCTCTCTCTCTCCTCACGGAACCCAGGGACGTTTGTAAGTTACGGTTCTGTTATCAAACAGTGGTTCCTAAATTCATTTAAATACGGCTATGGGCAGTGAACATCTAACACAAAACCACAGCAGAGATCTCCAACTTGAGGTTACAACTTCTAGAATTTCAACCCAGAATGGTCACATTAGCTGGGAATTCCAGGAGCTGTAGGCAACTACCAGATCTGGACATTTTTTAGATGTGCAGAAAATTGGATAGAGAATGTATGCCCACCGATTCGTCTCTTCTCCCACCAGGCACAGCACGTGGAGTTGTCATTGCCACCGGCGATCGGACAGTGATGGGTCGAATTGCCACCTTGGCTTCGGGCCTGGAAGTTGGCAAGACCCCCATTGCTAGGGAGATTGAGCACTTCATCCAGCTGATCACAGGCGTGGCTGTCTTTCTGGGCGTCTCCTTCTTCGTGCTCTCTCTCATTTTGGGCTACTCATGGCTGGAAGCTGTCATTTTCCTGATTGGCATCATTGTGGCCAATGTCCCTGAGGGACTTTTGGCTACAGTCACAGTAAGTACCAGACAAGAAGTCTACCAAAGAACTTCCTGGAGAAAACGGATGGAAACTAATCAAGGAGAGAAGGAACCTAGAACGAAGGAGAAGTTTCTCGACAGCACAACTAATCCAGTGGAACTACTTTCCTGCAGAAGTTGTGAGTGCTCCAATACTGGGGTTTTTTTTTTTAAAGAAGAACCACCATTTGTCTGAAATGGTATAATGGGCTTTCCTGCTTGAGCAGTGGGTTGGGCTGTAGTGGTTAGAATGCAGCATTGCAGGATCACTCTGCCCACTGCCAGGAGTTCGATCCTGACGGGCTCAAGGTTGACTCAGCCTTCCATCCTTCTGAAGTCAGTAAACCGAGGAGCCAGATTGTTGGGGGCAATAGGCTGACTCCGTAAACCGCTTCGAAAGGGCCGTAAAGCATTATAAAGCAGTATATGAGTCTAAGTGCTATTGCTATTGGATTAGAAAACCTCCAAGGTCGCTTTCTTTTATTATTCTATTATTCTGTTATATCTCTTTAAAAAAGTTTTTTTTTTTAAATTGATATCTCATCTTGGTTTCCCAAAGGCGGTGATGATAATGATGTCTCACTATTCCATTAGAAGAAAAAAGTGATGTGAAGTTGAGCTCACTTTTTGAAAAAAATAATAATAATAGCATAACAGAGTTGGAAGGGATCTTGGAAGCAGAGGTGGTATTCAGCAGGTTCTGACCAGTTGTGGAGAACCGGTAGCGGAAATTTTGAGTAGTTCGGAGAACTAGTGGTAACCTTCCCCCAGGAGTGAGGAGGGAATGGAGATTTTTACAGTATCCTTCCCCTGCCATGCCCACCAAGCTACGCCAACAGAACCGGTAGTAAAAAAATGTTGAATCCCACCACTGCCTTGGAGGTCGTCTAATCCAGGGGTCTCCAACCTTGGCAACTTTAAGACTTGTGGACTTCAACTCCCGGAATTCCTCAGCCAGCTTGCTGGAGTTGAAGTCTACAAGTCTTAAAGTTGCCAAGGTTGGAGGTGCCTGTTCTAGTCCAATCCTCTGCTCAAGCAGGAGACGCTATATCATATTAGACAAACAGTTATCCAATCTCTTCTTCCAGTGATGAAGCATCTACAACTTGCTATCAGGAGTCCGACAGTTACTACCCCCATTTAAATCATGAGTCTCGAGACAAACTTCCAAAACTTCAAAAGGATTTATTTGGAGTTAACATGTCCGGCACTTCCTGGGTGCAGCTGACTCTGAGACACATAATTCATTGCCTCCCTTGACCCTGGTTTTCCCCCCACCCCCTGGGTGTATCATAATTCATATTCTCCAATGGGACACATCCATAGCCCAGAGTCATCAATCATGCTCTCCAATTAGAATTTTGCTTGGCGGAAACTTCAGTCACCTAGTTACTATCTTTGAAAACATTTATGGAGTGCAGTTTCGGTTTGCAAGCTGCCACACTGCTCCCCCCTCCCTTCCTGTTGGCAACTCTAAAAAGACCATAGAAATATTTTTAATGAGTTGACATTTAAAAGCGTCCAGTGATGATGGAGCAGCCACAACTTCTGGAGGAAAGATGTCCCACTGATTAATTGTTCCGACTGTCAGGAAATGTCTCCTTAGTTCTAAGTTCCTTCTCTCCTTGGTTAGTTGCTTCTTGTCCAGCCCGCAGGTGCTTTGGAGAATAACTTAACTCTCTCTCCTTTGTGGCAGCCCCTGAGATATTGGAACACTCTTGGGTTTCAAGGGAAATGCCAGTTTGGGCATCTCTGATGGGAGTCCTTTCCTTCAGCCCATCGCTAAGTCTCTTTCCTCCCATGTAGGTGTGTCTGACTTTGACCGCCAAACGTATGGCTCGCAAGAACTGCTTGGTAAAGAACTTGGAAGCTGTGGAGACCTTGGGTTCCACCTCCACCATCTGCTCGGACAAGACAGGGACCCTGACTCAGAACCGAATGACTGTTGCCCACATGTGGTTTGACAACCAGATCCACGAGGCTGATACCACCGAGGATCAATCTGGTGAGGATTATTGGGGTGGAGGGGAAGATATGACAAAGATCCTTTTCCTATCTTGCATTAAGAAGAGTTGACAGGTGACCTCTTTGTGAGGTGAAAGAATAGGAAGTTGAGGGGGTTTCCTGTCTTCTTGGGATCTGTAGCTTAGCTCTAGATCAGGGGGTCTCCAATCTTGGCAACTTTAAGACTTGTGGACTTCAACTCCCAGAATTCTGAGCGTTGGGAGTCCACAAGTCTTAAAGTTGCCAAGGTTGGAGACCCCTGATCTAGATTCATGAAAGATGCTCTCAAGTTTTGCTTTATATGGAGGGAATTATGTGCAACAGACTGAGAAAGGCATTATGTAGAACCTTGACTGAAATTCCATCTTCCTCTTGTTCACAATTTCTCCCTTACTCTTTCTCCTTCACCCAATTTCCCCTTTTCTCCCTGGTGTCAAAGAGTGGGTTTAACATCAGGGTTCCAAGTAATAAATCCATTGCAAGCAAGACTCCGAGGTTGTTGAGTTCTTCAAATATTGCTTTTTATTGGAAATCCCATATTGGCACATATCTGGTGAAAACCGACTCTAAAAACTCCCCGCGTTTTTCACCCCATTAAAAGTAACAGATTTTCTATTTTCTCAAAACGATCGGTCACGTGGTCCAATCATTGTACTGTCCGACAACCGGGTGGCACCACTCTGCCTTTGTTCTTCCAGGTGTGAGAATGTCCTTGGTTCCCAAGAGAAAGGATTTTGTTTCGACTACAGAAATCCTTCTCTGAAGCAGATGAAATGACTTTGGTCAGGACAGCTTCAGGGTTGACACCTGACCTCCAGTTAAAGTGATTTTCTTAACATCCTAGAACAGTGTTGGCAAACCTTTTCAGTGCCGAATGCTGAAATAGGAGAGTTCTGACCCAACCGAATTCCCCGAGAGCAAACACAGAGAAACTCAGTAACTCAAACTTTCACAGGTTTAATCTACAAATAAACCTCTTTGTAGATAACAGATGGCTTCCAGCCAATTAGTCCAATTAGAAAAACTTTGGCAGAAGTCTTCAAATAAATCAGGGTCTGTAATCACCACACTGAGTCCTTCAAACGCTTCTTGCCTTTTGCAAAGACAAACACCGTTTGAAACCAGGCTTATATTCCCTAGAGGGAGGACCCATTACATTGCACTCCCGAGTCGTCTGTGCAGCTTCAACTGTTCTCTTCTATGAATCATCCTGCTCTCACTCGTGCTTAGCACAGGCTCCTCGGGAACCTCCTCATCGCTGCTGCCAGCCCCCACCATCCCTGAAGGCAGCAGTCTACTCCCTGATGGTCCTGGCCCCTCTTCCGAGTCTTCGCTCTCCTCCACCATCTTCACCTGCTGCTGGCTAACCACAACAGGGAGCATGTGCATGGCGGAGCACCAGAAACTGGAAAAGAAGTTCCCCACCACGCATATGCACACCGGGAAGCTGAGCTTCCGGTTTCCGGCATAGACGCTGGCCACCTGGTGTTCCGGTTTCTGGTGCGTGTGTGTGCGTGAAGACCAGCTGGCCCATACGCATATGTGTGCCGGAAACCAGAAGCTCAGCTTCCCAGAATGCACATGCGCAACATGGGGAGCTGTTTCCGGCACTCCCATATGCTGGCCGGCACACACGTGCGTGCCAGAACACGGAAGAGCAACGTCACTCCTCACCATCTTCCATTATTTTTCATTGCAGGCACGGCCTTTGATAAGAGTTCCGCCACCTGGGTGGCCTTGTCTCATATTGCTGGGCTTTGCAACCGAGCGGTCTTCAAGGGAGGTCAAGAGAATGTGCCCATCCTCAAGGTGAGTGGAGGAGACATCAGCTGGGCCCTAGAAAAATTGAGAAGGGTCATCGTGCTGGAGGTAAGGACAGGTGAAGACGTGAGGGTCGAAGGACAAGTATCAGGAAAAAAAATGTTAATTTCTATACGCATGATGAAAGGCGAGAACCTGAAAATAGGTTCCTTGCTGGATCAGGCCTAGTTCCAAATTACCAGCATCCCATCTTATTTGGTGGCCCGCCTGATTTATTTATTTATTTATTTATTTATTAATTACATTTATATACCGCCCTTCTCCCAAGGGACTCAGGGCGGTGAACAGCTCATCTAAAAACCCCACAAAAATACAAAAGTTAAAAAGTAATTAAATATTTAAATCAGCTGCTGACTAAAATTAGGAAACCCTCCCCCCACCCTTAAAAACCCAAATTTAAATTTAAAAATGGAGATCAAATTTAAAATCATTATCTCAGCCCAGGCCGGCCTGCTCAAAGAGCCAGGTCTTTAACGCGCGCCTGAAGGCCCTCAGGTCCGTGCCGGTACGGAGTTCCGGTGGCAGAGTATTCCAGAGGGCGGGGGCACCCACAGAGAAGGCCCTACCCCTTGGCGCCGCCAGACGACACATAGCGGCCGACGGCACCCGGAGCAGACCCTCCCTGTGGGAACGCACCGGCCTGTTGGAGAGCGTTGGCAGAATGCGGTCCTGAAGGTAACCTGGTCCCATGCCATGGGTCGCCCTAAAGGTCAAAACTAGAACCTTAAAGCGAACCCGGAGAGCCATCGGCAACCAATGCAGCTCGCGCAGGAGAGGCGTCACATGGGCGCTACGCGACGCCCCCATAATCACCCTCGCGGCTGCATTTTGCACCAACTGGAGTCTCCGGATGCTCCCCGCAGGGAGCCCCATGTAGAGGGCGTTACAATAGTCCAGGCGAGAGGTGACAAGGGCCTGAGTGACCGTGCGCAAGGCGTCCCGATCCAGGAAGGGCCGCAACCGGTAGATCCGACGGATCTGATGAAATGCCCCCCTGGAGACGGCCGCGATGTCATGTTCAAGCGACAGCCGTACATCCAGGAGGACTCCCAGGTTGCGAGCCCTCTCTGTGGGGGGCAGAACTTCCCCCCCAATAGCCAGCGAAGGTATCAACTGGCTATATCGGGGCGCCGGAAACCACAGCCACTCGGTCTTGGATGGGTTGAGCCGAAGCCTGTTCCCGCCCATCCAGTCCCGCACGGCCTCCAGGCACCTAGACATAGCCCCCACAGCATCGTTGGGGTGGTCCGGAGTGGAGATGTACAGCTGGGTGTCATCTGCATACAGATGACACCTCACTCCAAGACCACGGATGATCTCGCCCAGCGGCTTCATGTAAATGTTGAACAGGAGGGGAGAAAGGACCGACCCCTGAGGCACCCCACAAACCAGGGGCCTAGAGGTGGACCTCTCCCCCCCCGCCAACACGAATTGCGAACGGTCAGAGAGGAAGGAGGAGAACCATCGAAGGACGGTTCCACCAATCCCCAACCCCTCCAACCGTCGCAATAAGATACTATGGTCGATAGTATCAAAAGCCGCCGAGAGATCTAATAGGACCAGGACAGAGGAGAACCCTCTGTCACGAGCCCTCCAGAGATCATCAACCAACGCGACCAATGCCGTCTCAGTGCTATGTCCAGGCCTGAAGCCCGATTGGAACGGATCGAGGTAAGTTGCTTCCTCCAGGTACCGGGGGAGCTGACGTGCCACCACACTCTCAACAACCTTCGCCACGAAGGGAAGGTTGGAGACTGGACGATAGTTGTTTAAAATAGCTGGGTCCAGGGAAGGCTTCTTGAGGAGGGGGCATACTCCCCCAGTAGGAGATCAAGACATCTGTTGTTGCTCACATATACTATTTACATAGAAGTAGACTGACTCCATGCCTGGAAGTTTCACTTAGTCATCAGGTCCGGTACCAGGGGTAGGATTCAGCCGGTGTAACAACCGGTTTGATGAGCCTGCGCTTTGCAGGTGCACACACAGTGGTGAGATTCAATTTTTTTTTACTACTGGTTCTGTGGGTGTGGCTTGGTGGGCGTGGCAGGGAAAGGATATTGCAAAATCCTCATTCCCTCCTCATCCCACTAACCTGCTTTTCAACTCCGTTCTCCCATGCAGGGCAAAAAAGACCCAGTCGATCAGCTGGGACTCAATGGGAGGCAGAGAATAGATGGGGGCAGGGGCAGTCAGAGGTGGGATTTGCCAGTTCTCCAAACTATTCAAAATTTCCACTACCGGTTTTCCAAAACTGGTCAGAACCTGCTGAATCCCACCTCTGCACGCGCAGCATTTGAAAACCACCCATTTTCAGCTCTAAAACTTACCTTCTGCTGCAACCCTGGTGATTGAAACAGCTGAGATGTGGCCATCTGCTTTGCCGCACAAATCAGCTAGGCTGCAAAAATAACATAAATAAAGGATAGACTAGGGCAGGGGTAGGGAACCTTGGCTCTTTTATCACTTATGGACTTCAACTCCCAGAATCCCTGAGTGAGCCATAAAAGGTTCCCCATCCCTGGCCTACTGGTTTTTCAGTTGTGGGGGAAATCAATTTTTGACTGGAATGGGACTGTTTAATATACAAATGTAGGACATATTCTTTATATATTCTTTATATGTCCTACATTTGTATATCAAACAATCCCATTCCAGTCAAAAATTGATTTCCCCCACAACTGAAAAACCAGTAGGCCAGGGATGGGGAACCTTTTATGGCTCACTCAGGAATTCTGGGAGTTGAAGTCCATAAGTGATAAAAGAGCAAAGGTTCCCTACCCCTGGACTAGGGCAAGAGTTGTGGGTGGGGCCAACTAATCGCCGGAACTACCGGTTAATTCGAATGGGTCCAAACCGGCTGAATCCCACTCCTGTCTGGTACCTTCTGATAGACTTTCCTCCAAGAACTATACTGGACGTTTTTGAGCCCATCTAATCTAGCAGCCCATGTTCTCCTGGGGCATCGCTTCCTACACTTATGAATGTTGTTAGTTCCATCCTTGGGGTGGAGGGGGAGATGGGAAGTGATGGGGAGAGAAGGCCAGGTTGCATGTCCAAACATAGAACGTTGAAATGATCCTATTTCACCCCCAAGCGTGACGTAGCAGGAGATGCTTCTGAATCTGCCCTCTTGAAATGCATCGAGCTTTCATCTGGATCTGTGAAGCTGATGAGGGAGAAGAATAAAAAAGTGGCAGAAATCCCCTTCAATTCCACCAACAAATACCAGGTATGGGTTCTTGAGTGTCCCTCAAAGAGGCTCTACGGTGGGTAACCTAGGGTTGGGTAACCTTTCGTCTAAACCAGGGGTGTCCAACCTTAGCAGCTTTAAGGCCGGTGGACTTCCGCTCCCAGAAATTCCTAGTCAGCATCACTGTCTGGGGAATTCTGGGAATTGAAGTCCACAGGTCTTAAAGTTGCCATGATTGGACACCGTTGACATCAACCGAAGTTCTTCTTGAATTAAAAAATAAAGCAAAACTAAGCAACCCTATTAAAAAGCAAACCAACCCTGAAGATGGCTTTTTTAGGCGTAGCTCGCATTGGAAACATATTTTGATTTCCAACATTGATTATTTTCTTACATTTAAAAAAAATTAAAGAACGGATAGTAATTAGAACTATTTCGGTCTAATTTGGTTTTAGAATTAATACTGTAGTAAGTACAGATGGTCCTCGACTTACAACAGTTCATTTAGTGACCGTTCAAAGTTACAATGGCGCCGAAAAAAATAACATGACCTTTGCAGCACCCCCATGGTCAAAATTCAATTTACTTGGCAATTAACTCACATTTATGACGGATGCAGCATCTAGGGGTCACGTGCTCTTGTTTTGCATCCTTCTGATAAAGCCAGTGAGAAAGCCAGATTCTATTAACAACCACATTACTAACGTAACAACTACAGTGATTCACTTAACAACGGTGGCAAGAAAGATCACAAAATGGGGCAAAACTCACTGAACCCATGTCTCGCTTAGCAACAGAAGTTTTGGGCTCAACTCTAGAATTAATCATAAGCAGTAATTAGAACTATTCTAATTTGAATCCCCCAACCCTATTTTGTTTTAAAGAAAAACAACAACCACATATAAAAAAAGGAAGAAAAATGCATAATTTGGAAGCTTGGAGGAAGTCATTTATCGTGAAATGTATTTCTGGCCAGCTTTGTGTATCAGAACCGCCCTGCTTATGGTTCTCCATTCTCAAATTGTAGAGCCAATAAAGTCCCCACATTCTGGGGATCTTTGGCCTCTCAGCTTTAATCCCCATCTTTTATGCCGACATATGGAAAGGATTAGCTAGGATTCCCAGTGTGCTGTGATCTGGAATAAAATTGGCAAATCATTTCCAGAGAGAGAAGAAGTGGTTGCTTCTATGTAATATTGACATGCATTGCAGCTATTGTTGCAAAAGTCCATATCCAACAGACGTTGGCTTGCATCGGATGGCTGGTGTAATATTTATGGAGATGGTTGTGCCAAAAGTGCTTGTTCAAAAGACAACTGGGTTTTGTTTTGATTATTTTTCCCTCTTGAAGATGTTTCGCTTCCCATCCAAGAAGCTTATTCAGTTCTTGGAGGAGAAGCAAAATGCTTTCAAGAGAAAAACAAAACAAAATAAAATCCAGTTGCCTTTTGGAAAAGCACTTTTGGGACACTGATGTGATGTTGTTGTTGCTTTTTCCAGGGCGTGATAAAACAAACCAAGATGATTGTCACATGCAATCCCAACTTTCGGAGAGAATATTTGCAGCTCAGGGCTGAATGGTGGAGATCCTTGGTGCACTCCAAGCTTGGTGGTTTTCTGGCAGACATTTCGTTACCACACTAGGGAACATCATCAGTACACTGTAACAAAACCACCAAGCTCAGAAGAGCACCAAGGATGCCTCCCCCCACCCAATATAAACTTTGCCTGTTTTTATAGGTCACATTTTGTCACTCTGTGTTCCATTCCATGAGTTTAGTTTAGTTTACTTTATTGTCATTGCACCTCGTACAACGAAATTAAATGCCATCTTCAGTGTACATTGCAATTATAACAATAAAACACAAACACACATCCTTCGCCTTCTATACAATTGAATTGAAAACTCCCTGATATTGCATTCATATTGCACTATATACAGTAGAATTCAAGGTCTTCAGGAACTTCTTCTTCTGTGGCCTTCTTGAAGGCCTCTGCAGCTGATAACGGAGTTCAGGATCGATCCGGTGCTTTGTTATCTACTACAGAGGCCTTCAGGAAAGCCTTGCCAGCCTTGCTGGATGTAGAAGAAATGGGCCAGTAAGGCAGGTGTCGGGGTGTGCGAGGCCTGGCTACAACTGTCCAAAAGTAAGTAGTAGGGCAGCTCCACCCCCCACCACAAACCCCACCCTAATTTAATTTTTACCCATGCACTCTGGAGTGGGTGGGATCTTAATTAGGGCTTATTTTAGGGGTAGAGCTTATATTGGGCACACGTGTAAAAATCAAGCTAGGACTTACTTTCAGGGTGGGTCGTATTTTCAGGGAAACGGGGTATTATCCTGCACCGTCTGCCGGATGGTAATAGAGCAACCTGTGTTAAGCGGTCTCTTCCCCTGTTTTAATCTGGGAACGTTCTTTGGGTCCTGAGAGATTTCTGCTCCCGTTGCAGCTCTCCATTCACGAGACAGAAGACCCCAACGATAACCGCTTCCTACTGGTGATGAAGGGGGCCCCTGAGCGTATTCTGGACCGATGCTCCACCATTCTGTTCCAAGGCAAAGAACAGCCTCTTGATGAAGAAATGAAGGAAGCTTTTCAGAATGCCTACCTGGAGCTGGGAGGACTTGGAGAGAGGGTGCTCGGTAGGAACGGCTGGGGGAGAGAATGGTGGGCGGTTGGAAGGACTAAAGAAGGCAAGAAGGACTAAATGGGCAGAAGGGCTGGGTGTCATGCAACACCTTGGAGAAGTCAGGGGAGGTTGTTTTTTTTAAAAGAAAAAAGCCAGCGAGAAGTCAGGGACCCTCTGAAGAAGCTTAGATATTTCAGAATGCAGATGTTTCAAGATGGGTAGATGACAACATGACAAATCATGGCTTCAAAATTGAAGGGACGGACCGGTTTTGAAAAAAACTCAGCAGCACTTTTTTGTATGGCTGTTGATAAAAATAGGATCGCCAACAGGATCATCAACATCCAATGATCGACATGGAAGAAGAAGGAGGAAAAGAGAAGGAGAAGAAGAAGTAGGAGGTAGAAGAAGGTGACAACGCTCCTTAGTTAGAGAAGGAGGCTTCATTGAAAGGGCCCCCCAAGCTGTGCTGGAGGATTCTGTGACCATCAGACAAGCGTTAAAGAAGTTTGGTTGTGGCTCAGAGCAGGGGTGTCCAACCTTGGCAATTTTAAGACTTGTGGACTTCAACTCCCAGAATTCAGGTGGCTGAAGAATTCTGGGAGTTGAAGTCCACAAAGTTGCCAAGGTTGGAGACCTCTGGCTTATTATTATTATTTATTTGTCAATTGCTTACAAGGTAATAGGTATAAGTAAAACATAGTTATGAATACATGGATACATATAAGAAAAATAAAATGTAAAAGAAACAATAGGACAGGGACGGTAGGCACGTTGGTGCGCTTATGTACGCCCCCAACAGGCCTCTTAGGAAAGGGGTGAGGTCAATAGTAGACAGTCTAAGGTTAAAGTTTTTGGGGTTTGGGGAAGAAACCACAGAGTCAGGTAGAGTATTCCAGACATTGACCACTCTGTGGCTGAAGTCGTATTTCCTGCAATCAAGTTTGGTGCGATTAACCTTGAGTTTGTATCTATTGTTTGCTCTTGTGTTGCTATGGTTGAAGCTGAAGTATTCATTTGCAGGTAGGACATTGCAATGTATGATTTTATATTACTATACTTAGATCGGACCGAAGGCAGCGTAGTTCTAGGTTTTCTAGGTCTAGAATTTTAGTGGGAATTTTAGGCTTAATGGGTTGTGCAGATCAAGTTCTTATGGTTTTATAATCCATGGTGAATAGAATAGAGTAGAGTAGAGTAGAGTAGAGTAGAGAAGAGAAGAGAAGAGAAGAGAAGAGAAGAGAAGAGAAGAGAAGAGAAGAGAAGAGAAGAGAAGAGAAGAGAAGAGAAGAGTTAGAAGGGACCTTGGAGGTCTTCTAATCCAGTGCCCTGCTTAGGCAGGAAACCCTACACCACTTCAGAGAAATAGTTATCCAGTCCCTTCTTAAAACCTTCCAGTGTTGGAGCATTTACAACTTCTGGAGGCAAGTTGTTCCACTGGTTAATTTATCTCACTATCAGGAAATTTCTCCTTGGTTCTAGGTTGCTTCTCTCCTTGGTCAGTTTCCACCTGTTGCTTCTTGTCCTGCCCTCAGGTGCTTTGGAGAATAGCTTGACTTCCTCTTCTTTGTGGCAGCCCCTGAGATATTGGAAGACTGCTATCATGTCACCCTTAGTCCTTCATGTCATCAGACTAGACATACTAGACATTATGACTTAATGCAGCCTTTTGCAACCTGGATACACAGCAGGCAGGTGGAATTCAGTTCTCAGAGTTTTCAGCAATGGCCACGCTTACTGGGGAATTCTGGGGAGTTGAAGTCCAAACATCTTCATTCTGCCAAGGTTGAGAAACACTGGCCTAGAATGTTATCTCAGAACCAATCCTGAATGATTTACTTTACATTGGGGTGTCTGGGCTTCTAAGATACAACCAAAATCATTGGCAAAGATCTGGCTATCCAGGTTTCCGAGTCAAATTTTCTCTGTTTTTTTCCTGACTGCCTTTTTTCCTTCCAGGTTTCTGCCACTATTACTTGCCTGAAGAGCAATATCCCAAAGGGTTCGCCTTTGACTGCGACGATGTCAACTTTTCCACCGACAACCTCTGCTTTGTGGGACTCATGTCCATGATTGACCCACCCCGTGCTGCTGTGCCCGATGCTGTGGGCAAATGCCGAAGTGCTGGTATCAAGGTAAAGTGGTTGTTTGAATGGATTTCTGGACAGTTTTCTGTGCATCCATTTTATCCAATTCAGGGATGTTATCCGGCTTGAATGCAGGAATTCTGAAATGTCTTCATCTCAACTTTGATACTCCAGAAGGCCAATTTGCTCTCCTAAGCAGCCTTTTTTTATTGTTTCTTACTAGTGAAAAGATCAGAAATGGTTCATCGGGTCCATAGAAGGTCACTCAAACATCTATGCCATAAATACACTCCTTTTCTGACCTCAGCTTCCCCTAAAAAGCACTCTTTGCCCCAGAAAAACCGCTTTTAATCATTGAAGGTGAATTTCTTGCATTCACATTCAGCCAAAGGCCTGGCAAACAGTCTTTCAGGGGTGTAATTAGGAGCACAGGCCTTATCTAGCCTGGAGTAAATATTTTCAAATGCAGTGCTGACAAGGAAGGGCTCGGCACAGAGTCTCTAGGATACACAGACAGATCTTCATTGGTTTGCAACGAACAAATTGTTTCCTGCAAAACCCTCTTCCTCTTTTAATTCCTATGGGAGGGGCTATTCACCGTCCACCTGTGGCTTTACTCCCACGTTGATCCTTAGTTCGTAATTGTTCTTTTCTTTCGGCAGCTCTGTGCATGCGCAGGCTGGGAACTGGCTCCAGCTGCTCCCCCTCCTCACTGCTGTCCGACTCCAAAGGCAGCTGATAACTGCTAGAGTGCCCTGGCCCCCATTTCTGCCTCTGATGCAGAGCCCTCATCCAAGCCTTCTTCAGCTTCTAGGACTGGCCCACATTTCTTCCCAACCTCCTCATTTTCTGACTCTGCTGCCAGCTCTACTAGCCGCCGGCAGTCCGCAACAACTCCAATGCTCTTTTAATTAATCCATTTATCTGCCGATTCCAAAATCCAAGGTCTTCCTTTTTGTCTTGAATTAATGGATGGATTGGCCCAAGGTTTGCATATTTGATGTGATGTGAATGGCAGCTTTTGGCTTGGAGACTGAAGATGTAGCAACCTTCAATTGTCTAGGACTTCTTAGAAACTCTTGGAGACCACCTTATCTCTTGCAATACTTCCAACTCTTAGAAAGGAATTGGGTTGGGCAACTCATTCTGCTTCAGTGGACAGTCTTCACGTTCCCCAGGACTCCCTTGATAACCCTGCTTTCCCTCCGCAGGTGATCATGGTAACAGGTGACCATCCCATCACAGCTAAAGCCATCGCCAAAGGTGTTGGAATTATCTCTGAGGGAAATGAGACAGTAGAAGACATTGCTGCCCGGCTAAACATTCCTGTCAGTCAAGTCAACCCCAGGTGAGGGGAAAGTAGGAGAGCAGAGGGTCAACTTGTAGGTCTGGGGGAAAAGTAAGAGCTTCCAGGACATCATAGAACACAAAGGACAAAATATTGGGAAACAGAAAGGGGGCAAGGAAGTCGCATGAACGAGGCTATTTTACTTGGGTTCGTCACAATTTGAAATGGCTTTCTCGATGAAGCTAAGCCCATCTCAGGCAACTTTCTAGACCTGTGAACTTCAACTCCCAGAATTCCTCAGACAGTTGTGCTGTCTGGGGAATTCGGGAATTGAAGACCACCCAAATCTTAAAGTAGTCAAGATTGCATACTTTTGACTTAGACCAGAGATCTCCAAACTTGGCAACTTTAAGACCTGTAAACTTCAACTCCCAGAATTCCTCAGCCAGCCATGCTATCTGGGGAATTCTGGGAATTGAAGTCCATTCCAGTCTTAAAGTAGCCAAGATTGCACACCTTTGACAGACCAGAGGTCTCCAAACTTGGCAACTTTAAGACTTGTGGATTTCAATTCCCAGAATTCCCCAGATAGCATGGTTTGAAGTTGGAGACCCCTGACTTAGACAATACCAGAATTATTTTCTAACAGTGTATTGATTAGATATCTGTTTAGTTGAGATGTCTCTCTCCTTCATTATTCTGTGTGGCCATTCAATAGATAGTTGTTGGATGGCATCTCCCAGAGGGCTGTAGCCATTCACCCCGATGAAACGCTGAAATGTAGTTGTGTTCTGGGGAATTCTTCGAAAAAGGCAGGAAGAATAGAATAGAATAGAATTCTTTATTGGCCAAGTGTGATTGGACACACAAAGAATTTGTCTTGTAATTTGTAAATACTCTCAGTATACATAAAGAAAAGACACATTCATTAAGAATCAAAACGTGCAACACTTAATGACAGTCATAGGGTGCAATCAACAATCAAATCCTTCCGGGTGCGCTTTAAGGTTCTGGTTTTGACCTTTAAAGCACTCCATGGCATCGGAGCAGGCTGTCTGCAAGACCCCATTCTGCCGGTAGTCTCCCACCGACCTGTGCACTACCACAGGGAGGGCCTCCTTCGAGTCCCGATGGCCTCTATGTGCCACCTGGCGACCCCGAGGAACAGGGCCTTCTCTGTGGGGGCACAGAGGGTTTAAATAATGGGGTTTAAATAATGAATTTTAAAGTTGGGATTTTAGATTCGGTTACAGCCCTTATTTAATTCTATTTTAACTTTTATATATATGTTGTTTTAGTAGGCTGTGCACCGCCCTGAGTCCTTCGGGAGAAGGGCGGTATATAAATTGAATAAATAAATAAATAATTAAATAAATAAATAAATAAATAAATCAATCAATCAATCATACTAGGAAACAGTCAATATAAATCGTAAGGATACCAGCGACAAAGTTACAGTCCTACAATCACAAGTGGGAGGGGGTGGGTGATAAGGCGTGATGAGAAGATTAACAGTAATAGTAGTGCACACTTTGTAAATAGCTGAACAGTGTTGAGGGAATTAATATAGGGAATTATAATATCACCAAAACATCACTGAAACGTTGAAGCATAACAGTCCATAGTTAATACTCTCTCTGCATATGGGGAGGTTATGCTTGCCCTGTCTACTGTCCTTTGTCTACTCAGAGATGCCAAGGCCTGTGTGATCCATGGGACAGATTTGAAAGACATGCCTACGGAGCAAATTGATGAAATCCTGCAGAATCACACCGAGATCGTCTTTGCCCGTACTTCTCCACAGCAGAAACTCATCATTGTGGAAGGTTGCCAAAGACAGGTAGAGACTGAGAAGGACATCCATCCAACCACGTCATGAGCCTATATCTCATTCCCACTGGCAAATCCTGTTAAAGTTGTCTTCTCCAGCTAGCAGGGAGTGCACACAGCAAACGAAGGACTTTCAGGGCAGGGCAGTACCATACGTGTAAAACTTAACGCAACACAAAATGCAATGATTTACACACTTGAGTGACCGAGAGAAGGATTTTGCTAGTCCCATAGCCTACAGATTCCATCAGCTTCTTTTTCTGAATCTTCACAACAGACAGGATTCGGCACGGAGGGACTGAAAATACTTTGAATGAGCAGAGAGACCCTCTTCCCTCAGCCCTGCCTTGATGCCTCCCTCTGGCCTAGCTGGAGATTCCACCCCAGTTGACAAGACACACCCTAGTGTAGGTTGTCCTCAAGGTGCTTTATTCAAGAGGCACCTGGGCTTTCTGGTTTTTCTTTGAAGACGTTTCACTTCTCATCCAAGACACTTCCTCAGCTCTGATAAAGCTCCTTGGGTGAGAAGCCAACAGTCAACCACAAAGTCCAATGGCAACTGGACTTTCTGGTTTTTCTTTGAAGATGTTTCACTTCTCATCTACGAAGCTTCTTCAATGCTAAAAGAAAAACCAGAAGGTCCAGTTGCCTCTTGAAAAAACGCACCTTGGGGAAAACCCTGACCTGGGTGGACAGAGAATCTCCATAAACCCCTAGTATAGGTGAACGCACATGTTTCCCTACCGCCGTTTCCTCCCTCCAAAGCATCTCTCCCATCTCCACCCAACCATCTTTTGCACAACAGCACCTGGTCCCTGTTTCTGACCGTGCCTTCCTTTCCCCTTCAGGGGGCAATTGTGGCCGTGACTGGGGATGGCGTCAATGACTCACCTGCCCTGAAGAAGGCTGACATTGGAGTCGCCATGGGCATCGCAGGCTCGGATGTCTCAAAACAGGCTGCTGACATGATTCTCCTGGATGACAATTTTGCCTCTATTGTTACTGGAGTTGAAGAAGGTAAAGCAAGGAGAGAGAGATTGGTTCTCTTCCCCCTAAAACAGACGGATTGAGGGTGGATCTCAGGTGTAGGTCCTGTTTATATCTTATTTCTGGGAGAAAGGTTATACAGGTCATCCTCGACCGGTGGTGGGATTCAAATTTTTTAGTACCGGTTCTGTGGCCGTGGTTTGGTGGGCGTGACTTGGGTTGGTGGGTATGGCTTGGCTTGGTGGGCGTGATTTGGGTTGGTGGGTGTGGCTTGGCTTGGTGGGCGTGATTTGGGTTGGTGGGTGTGGCTTGGCTTGGCTTGATGGGCGTGATGTGGCTTGGTGGGTGTGGCTTGACTTGGTGGGCGTGATTTGGGTTGGTGGGTGTGGCTTGGCTTGATGGGCGTGATGTGGCTTGGTGGGTGTGGCTTGGCTTGGTGGGTGTGGCTTGGCTTGGTGGGTGTGATGTGGCTTGGTGGGTGTGGCTTGGCTTGGTGGGCGTGATTTGGGTTGGTGGGTGTGGCTTGGCTTGATGGGCGTGACGTGGTTTGGTGGGCGTGGCTTGGCTTGGTGGGTGTGGCTTGGCTTGGTGGATGTGGCTTGGCTTGGTGGGCGTGACATGGCTTGGTGGGTGTGGCTTGGCTTGGTGGGTGTGGCTTGGTGGGCATGGCAGAGGAAGGTTACTGCAAAATCCCCATTCCCTCCCCACCCCACTAACCTGCTTTCCAGCTCCGTTCTCCTGTGCAGGGCAACCAAAGAAGACTCAGCCGATCAGCTGGGACTTGATGGGAGGCAGAGATTAGATGGGGGTGGGGCCAGTCAGAGGTGGTATTTGCTGGCTCTCCAGACTACTCAAAATTTCTGCTACTGGTTCTCTAGAACTGGTCCAAACCGGCTGAATCCCACCTCTGCAACCCACCCCATTAACCTGCTTTCCAGCTCTGTTCTCCTGTGCAGGGCAACCAAAGAAGACCCAGCCGATCAGCTGGGACTCAATTGGAGGCAGAGAATAGGTGGGGTGGGGCCAGTCAGAGGTGGGATTGGCCAGTTCTCTGAACCACTCAAAATTTCCACTACCAGTTCTCTAGAACCAGTCCAAATCAGCTGAATTACCACCTCTTGGCCACGATTGAGCCCAGAATTTACGTTGCTCAGTGAGAAGTCGGTTCAGTGAGTTTTTGCCCCATTTTATGACTTTTCTTGCCACCGTTGTTAAATGAATCACTGCCATTGTCAAATGAGCAACGCGGAATTGAGTCACTTACCGACGGTGAAGAAGAAACATTGAAAAAGGGAGCAAAGCGCACTTCACCAAGGTCTCACTTAGCAACGTAAATTCTGGGCTCAGTTATGGTCGTGAGGACCACCTCTAGGAGCGGGTGAGAGTTACTAATCCTGTGTGGGAGGGAAGGAGAAGCAGCTTGTGAGCTGCAGTGGCGCAGTGGTTAGAGTGCAGTGCTGCAGGCTACTTCTGCTGACTGCCAACTGCCTGCAATTTGGCAGTTCAAATTCTCACCAGGCTCAAGGTTGACTCAGCCTTCCGTCCTTCCGAGGTCAGTAAAATAAGGACCCAGATTTGGGGGCAATAGGCTGACTCTGTAAGTGCTTATCGCTCTTCCTTTTCCCCTTCCTCCCTCCCTCCCCCCCTCCCTCCCTCCCTTCTTCTGTGGTGTGCAATGGTCAGAATGCAGTATTGCAGGCTAACTCTGCCAACTGCCAGCAGTTCGATCCTGACCATCTCAAGGTTGACTCAGCCTTCCATCCTTCCGAGGTTGGTAAAAAGAGGATCCAGATTGTTGGGGGCAATTATGCTGACTCTGTAAACTGCTTAGAGAGGGCTGCAAAGCACTGTGAAGTGGTATATGAGTCTAAAGGCTATTGCTATTGTACCAAAGGAGTGAAAATCCAACTGGTGTTGACTTTATGTGAAGGCTGCTTCTCCTGATTCTCATTCTCTCCCCATTTGTCTCACCCAGGACGCCTAATTTTTGACAACCTGAAGAAATCCATTGCCTATACCTTGACCAGCAACATCCCAGAGATTACTCCCTTTCTGCTCTTCATCATGGCCAACATCCCACTGCCTCTGGGCACGATCACTA
This sequence comes from Bungarus multicinctus, assembly GCA_023653725.1. NCBI lineage: Eukaryota > Metazoa > Chordata > Lepidosauria > Squamata > Elapidae > Bungarus > Bungarus multicinctus. Next base: position 5,557,456 of record CM042835.1, on the reverse strand, counting down.
TCCTTTGCATTGACTTGGGGACTGATATGGTGAGTCCTCTCCCTTACATCCCTTCAACCTCCAACATCCAAGCGCATCATCCTTTGCAAGCCTTTTCACAGGTAGAAGGGGCCCCTCCATAGATTCCTTCTACGCCTGGATTCACAACCTGAACTTGGTCCTTCCTTAGAAAGGAGAGCAGGTCCTGGCTGGGACCGGTTTTGGTTGAAAGTGTCAAGGAACAGAAACTGCGTGCTTCTTCATGCAAATGCATCCAGTGCAAATAAGAGCCAGTTTGGTCTAACGGTTAAGGAGGCAGGCTAGAAACTGGGAGACTGGGAGTTCTAGTCCCATCTTAGGCATGAAAGCCAGTGGGTGACTTGGGGCAATCATCAGGAGATGGTGAGTTCTAGTTCCACTTTAGGCATAAAAGCCAGGTGGGTGATTTGGGGTCAGTGAACAGGATACTGGGAGTTCTAGTCCTGTCTTAGGCATGAAAGTGAGTGGGTGACTTTGGGGCAATCATGAGGAGATGGTGAGTTCTAGTCCCACTTTAGGCATGAAAGGTGGGTGACTTTAGGCTAATTCCTCTTTCTCAGGCCAATCCATCTCACAAGGTTGTTGTTATAGGGCAAATAGGAGGAGAAAGAAGTATTAGGTGTATTCACCACCTTGAATCATTTATAAAAAGTAATAAAGGTGGAATATACATAAATAATATGATCAAAATAGCACAAAGGAAACTTGTAGGCTAGTTAAATGACTTTCTCTCCCACAACTGAATTGAATGCAAGGAATCTTGCCACCTTCTCACGCTCCATTCCTCAAGGACCCAGGTCTCCATCTTGGCAACTTTGAGACTTGTGGACTTCAACTCCCAGAATTTCTTGGCCTTTAAGAAATCCACAAGTCTTAAAGGTGCCAAATTTGGAGATCCACTGCTCAAGGATCTTGGGAACTGTAATTCTTACCACCAAAATCCTCTTGTTAACTTTTGTGGGCAGATACATCTAATACGCAGCTTAAGCTGTGGGTTTGACTTAATATTTACAACCTGAGCAGGAAACCAAGGGAAGGAATCATGTTTCTGGAAGAGGTTGACCCTGGCATGTCTTTGAAAAGAATGAATAGAGGAGTCAAAAAAGGAAAGAGAAAAGCATGGGAAAAGAAGACACAGAATTCGGGGGAAATGGCCCAAAGAACTCTGATCTTTCATTCTGGTCCTTGAAGTTCCTCAAACTTGGCAACTTTAAGACTTGTGGACTTCAATTCCCAAAATTCTCCAGCTGGCTGGCGAATTCTGGGAGTTGAAGTCCACAAGTCTTAAAGTTGCCACATTTGGAGATCTCTGAGCTAAACCTTCAAGTGTTAAGACAAAATCTGTGATCTAGCAATCTGTGCCATCTCCATTCTTGGTCTTCCCGCCAGGTGCCTGCCATCTCCTTGGCTTACGAAGCAGCTGAGAGCGACATCATGAAGCGTCAGCCCCGAAACCCCAGGACTGACAAGCTGGTGAATGAACGTCTCATCAGTATGGCCTACGGGCAGATTGGTGAGTCAGGTGCAGGCAACCATGTGGGATGGCCTCAGAAGTTGACTTTAGGAGATGAGTTGGGCAGGGCGGGCCTTGTCACAATAAGGGGATCTTTACCTAGGGCATTAAATCACTAAGTTAGACATTTCTTAAGTGAATTTTGCCCCATTTTTTGACAGATCCTGCCACTGTTGTTAAGTGAATCAGTGTAGTTGTTAAGTTAATAACATATGTCAACTCATAAAACATTTTGTTTACGCGTTTTATAGTTGACAACAGAAAGGAGGGGGATTTTCAAAGAGCAGGCAGCAGAATGGAATCGAAAGTACATTCCATTCATATTTTCTTCAAAGACTGATTAGATGACTGAAGCTTCTGCCATGCAAAAATCTAATTGGAGAGCATGATTGATGATTCTTGGCTATGGATGTTTTTCATTGGATGATATACCCAGAGAGGTTGGGGGGGGGGGAAGCAGGATCAAGGGTGACAGTGAATTACGTATCACAGAGTTGGGTATAGACGTAGAATGTTACCTTCAAATAAATCTTTTTTAGTTTTGGGAGTGTGGCTTGAGGCTCCTGATTTAATCGAAGTAACTGCAGGAATCCCGACAACATAGTTGTTAAGTGAATTTGACTTCCCCAATGATTTGGCTTCCCCAAGGGTTGCAAAAGGTAACCCCCATGACTTTGGGACACAGCAACGGTCATAAGTACAAACCAGTTGCCAAGCACTTGAATTATGATCACATGATCACGGGGAATGCTACAAAGGTCGTAAGCGTGAAAAATAGTCATAAGCTGGCTGGTTTTTTTGGGGACTTCTAAGAAGTCTATACAGTTTGTGAAGGTCGAGAAAGGATTTCCTCAATTCTCAAAATTCCTTTGCAGGAATGATTCAGGCTCTGGGAGGGTTCTTCTCCTATCTTGTCATCTTGGCTGAGAATGGGTTCCTGCCCTCTGTTTTGGTTGGCATCCGTCTTATGTGGGATGACCGGTCAGTCAACGACCTGGAGGATTCATATGGGCAGCAGTGGGTAAGTAGAGGATATATATATATAAATTTGATCACTCTTGACACGATGATGCTTTATTTCATGTCTGGTAATAGATCATGGACGTTTATGATTCTAGCTGCCTCAGGAAAATATATTTTGCAGTGGCGATGTTGCAACGGATGAAGAATTGCTATCTTTTGAGGACATTGTTTTCAAGACTGTATTGTGTCACTGTCTTTTGCTGAGAATGAATATTACACCTCGAAGAGAGAGAGGGAAGGAGGGAGAGAGAGAGAGAGAGAGGGAGGGAGGGAGGGAAAGAGAGAGAGAGAGAGAGAAACGTTGATGTTCCCCTCTGCAGCAGAAGCCTTGAGTTATGCAGGGTTTCAGTTTAAATACCTTTCACTCAAATTGTGTCTTTTTTGCTCTCCCTCATTGGTTGGCTGCTGTCCCTTGGAAGGGCGATCGAATTTCAGAACTGGATTTAGACTCCACCGAGGCCCTAAGCTGCGGGAAGTGATAGACACTGCATTTGGCAAGCGCTAAAAGAGAAGGAAGCTGTGTAAGAGCCAAACTTGGCAAGCCTGCTGCCCAGATGCAGAACAAACCCGTGATGGGCCAGGAAGGGCCCTCTTTTGACACATCACGTCATGAGAGATGTGAAAGCTTGCAGAAACAAAGCATATCTTATTTAATCAGGATGGCGTAAACCCCAGAGGAGAGCTGAATTAATGGGCATTATAATAAAAGCAGGGACGTGGTGGCTCAGTGGCTAAGATGCTGAGCTTGTCGACCAGAAAGATCGGCAGTTTGGCGGTTCGAACCCCTAGTGCTGCGTAACGGAGTGAGCTCCCGTTACTTGTCCCAGATTCTGCCAACCTAGCAGTTTGAAAGCATGTAAAAAAAAATGCAAGTAGAAAAATAGGGACCCCTTAGCCGGAAATGACTAGCACGGATGTGCAAGGGGAACTTTTACCTTTAGCTATAATAAAAGCCCAACCAATGAATCACATTCTGAAATTTACAGATTTACAAAATAACAGAGTTGGAAGAGACCTTGGAGGTCTTCTAGTCCAACCGCCCCCTGCTTAAGCAGGAGATTTTATACCATTTTATACAACATTGCTATCATGTCGCCCCTAACTCCTCCTTTTCATTAAACTAGACATGCCCAATTCCTGCAATCCTTCTTCATATATTCTAGTCTCCGGGCCCCTAATTATCTTGGTTGCTTTTCTCTGCATTCTTTCCAGAGTCTCAACTTTCTTTTCTATATCGTGGTGACCAAAACTGATGCAAATATAGTCTTACCAAGGCATTATAAAGTGATACTAAAACTTCAAGTAATCTTGATTCAGTCCCTCTGTTTTAATGCAGCCTAGGACCGCATTGGCTTTTTTTCCCACAGCTGCAGCACAATGCCGGTTCACACATAAGTGATGATCCACTAGGATTCCAAATTCTGAGAGGTTTCTTCAGACGGTGGGTCCTTAAACTTTGCTTAGTTTATCCTTGATCCAGCTTGGCGACCGATAGATATTGCCAACGTCACTCAGATTAATTTGGAACGGAGACCCTTTGCTGAAGTAACAGCACAACTACAGCCGCTGTCACACACTGTGGGGAGTGAGTGTAGGAGAAAGGAAAAAAGCAGGAACTTCCATCTCCCCCTGGCACCCCACCAAGCATCTAATTTTGAATTGAGAGAGAGAGAGCAGGTTGTTCTGCAAGAAAGGAAGAGGGTACAAATCAGTGGTGGTTGTTAGGATATGTGCAGAGTAACCCTTGTATAAAAAGGATATGCACACGGAAAACGGTTTATGAGTCCCATAAACAGTCCATGTCATACACGTTTTTAACAGTCCAGAAATATCCAGTTATAAAGTCTTCTTACTGGTTCCATGTCTTTTACAGCAGACAAATATCAAACCATAATACAACAAATAACCTTCAATATCAACAGAATATCAAAATAAACAGGGTTAATCAGTATCGGTCCGTAGTCAGTAAGTATCAGTATCAAGAGAGATCATCAGTGCAAAAGAGAAAGAGAAATAAAATTAAACCATGATCTATAGCTCCCTCTTACGGCAACTTGTAGCATAATTGACCAACCAGAACACAGCATAATACATTACAGTATTTTTCCTTAAAGCTACATATGTGTGTGTGTGTGTGCGTGTGTGCGTGTGTGTTAGGTTTTTGAGCTGATAAATAATTAAACAATTATCAGCTCAAAAACCTAACACACATATAAACAAAAGACAACGAAACAAATAGCTTTCTGTCTGGATGGTCTCTGGTGATGAGCCGAAAGACAGAAAAGGACAGCAGTATGCTTCCTCCCTTGATTGGGGCTTACCAGGGTGTTGTAACACAAGTATATATATTTATCTATATCTATATCTATCTATATCTATCTATCTATCTATCTATCTATCTATCTATCTATCTATCTATCTATCTATCTATCTCTATATCTATATCTATATCTATCTATATCTATATCTATATCTATATCTATATCTATCTATATCTATCTATCTATCTATCTATCTATCTATCTATCTATCTATCTATCTATCTATCTATCTATATTTTGTCAACCCAACTACGTTATTTACCTATACATAACAGTGGTATTCTACTGGTTCAGCCTGGTTCTGCCAAGCTGGTAGTGGCGATGAACAGCGGAGACCGAACTGGTTTCTCTCTGCTGTTCTGCTGTTGGGCCCACCGGCCATACTCCCCTTTATCCTCTGTTTTTGAAGCGCAGCTGCTTTGCGCGGCTCAGCAGAGTGCTGCGTGGCACTCTGCTGAAGCGACTGGCAGAGTGCAGGATTGCAGGAGGCGAGTTGGAACGCCTCTGCGCTTGCACAAAGTGCGCACACAAAGTGTGTGCACGCACACAAAGCGCACCCACCAAACCGGGGGTAATAGTTTTTGAATCCCACCCCTGGAGCAGATGTTCAATTCCCTACTGTGTTCCTCCTAGACTTACGAGCAACGCAAAGTGGTGGAATTCACCTGCCATACCGCCTTCTTCGTCAGCATCGTGGTGGTGCAGTGGGCCGACTTGATTATTTGCAAAACCAGAAGGAATTCTGTCTTCCAGCAAGGCATGAGGTATGGGGGCTGCCGGGGTTTCCTGTTTGCCAAAGAAAACATAAACTCCACCTTGCAACCAAGAAGCGAAATCATCCCCAAATCTTAAGGGCAGGGGTGTCCAGTCAGTGAAATTAAACAACTTAGTTTGATTGCCAGAAATGTTAAAAAAAAATTAAGCAGAAAATTTAAACTTATTTTTAAATGTTTTATTTCTTGCCAGCAAACAAAAAAACAATGAGATGCAGTTACAGGCTGCAGCTGGTTCTCCTTTCAGGAATATGTTGTTTGTTTATTTACTGAATTTATAAAGGTATCTGTCTGGAGTGGTGGGATGGCCTACAGGTGGAGTTCTCGCCTCATACAATCAGGAGGCTGTGAGTTCGATCCTAGGTAGAGGCAGATCTGAGCACAATGGGAATATATCCTCTGAACAAAACTCCACATCGGTGACAGGAAGGGCATCCGGCCACTAAAAAAACCACTCTGCTTGCTCCATTCAGTTGCTCAGACTCCACCCCCACAAGGGATTATGGAGTCTTTAAATGAAGATGATGATGATAAAGGTGTTCATCTCAACCTTGTGATATTAGGCATCTCAAAAAAAAAAAAAGATACAAAAATATTGTAAAATTATACTTGCCGATTGCTGCCAGAAAATAAACTCACTGGGCTGCCTGGTCTGGTTTTTGCCAGCAAGCAAGGAATAAGAGTTGCTTTCATGGGGCTGGTATGCAATGACGTCACTACAGAAGCCCTGCCTTACACAGTACAGTGTGTGACGTGTGTACGTAGAAGAGGAGCTTACGCAGGGAACTCACTGCGGGGTGGCGTTTACCCTAATCTGTCCACCCCACTTTGCTGCAGGCACTTCTGCCTATCAAACTATGCATGTTTAGGATTTATTTGTGATTTAGCAATTGCGAAAATCCCTGTATGTGAGCATCAGGACTTCTCATTGGGAGCCTTGGCTGTTCCAGGGTGGAACTGGGTCTGCAATTTGCGGTTCTAAGAACGTCTCTAACTCGGTTACTGAATTAACTCTGGTTTGGGATTACCCAAAGCCAGGATCAATCTAGTCCAGTGGATTTGTACTAAATAAATAAATAAATAAATAGCTAGGCGTAGAATGCTGGGCGAAGGTAGCTCCTAGTTTTTTTCCCCCTGACTTGGTTAAACATGTGGAGACTCATCCGTTTTGTGCGAGGAAAGTGTGTTGCTTGATGGGAGGCGTGGCCCATTCAGGTACTAGGGTGATGGTGGTTGTGCAGCAATGCCAATTTTAATGTGATTCAGAGCTTGTGTAAGTGCTGATGTTATTTTTTTTTCCTTTCACAATCTATCAATCCATCTCTCCATCCATCCGATACCATCCTATCTCCATCCATCTATCCATATTTTCCTATCCATCCATCTCTCCATCCATCTCTCCATCCATCCATCCGATATCATCCTATCTCCATCCATCCATCCATCGATCCATCCATCTCTCCGTCCATATCTTCCTCTCCATCCACCCACCCACCCACCCATCCATCCGATACCATCCTGTCTCCATCCCTCCATCCATCCCTCCATCCCTCCATCCAATATCATCCTATCTCTATCCATGCATCCCTCCATCCCTTCATCCCCCCATCCATCCATCCAATATCATCCTATCTTTATCCATGCATCCATCCATCCATGCATATCTTCCTATCCACCCATCCACCCACTCACCATCCATCTGATATCCTGTCTCCATCCATCTCCATCCATATCTTCCTCTCCATCCATCCATCCATCCCTCTGATATCATCCTGTCTCCATCCATCCATCCACCAACCCACCCACCCATCCATCCATCTGATACCATCCTGTCTCCATCCATCCATCCATCCATCCATCCATCCATCCATCCATATCTTCCTATCCATCCATGCATCCCTCCATCCAATATCATCCTATCTCTATCCATGCATATCTTCCTATCCATCCACCCACCCACTCACCATCCATCTGATATCCTGTCTCCATCCATCCATCCATCCAATATCATCCTATCTCTATCCATGCATCCCTCCATCCATCCATGTATATCTTCCTATCCACCCACCCACCCACTCACCATCCATCTGATATCCTGTCTCCATCCATCCATCCATCCCTCCATCCAATATCATCCTATCTCTATCCATGCATATCTTCCTATCCACCCACCCACCCACTCACCATCCATCTGATATCCTGTCTCCATCCCTCCATCTCTCCATCCATCTCTCCCTCTCCATCCATCCATCCCTCTGATATCATCCTATCTCCATCCATCCATCCTCCATCCATCCCTCCATTTCTTCTCCCCACTTCTCAGAAACAAGATCCTCATTTTCGGCCTCTTTGAGGAGACCGCCTTAGCCGCCTTCTTGTCCTACTGCCCCGGTATGGATGTGGCTCTCAGAATGTATCCTTTGAAGTGAGTACCAGCTTTTTATATTTTTGGGGGAGGGGATCTCTCACCCCCTTGGGCTGAGCGTCTGCCTTCTCTCCCCAGGCCCAGCTGGTGGTTCTGCGCTTTCCCCTACAGTTTCCTCATTTTTGTGTATGATGAAATCCGTAAACTCATATTGCGCCGTAACCCTGGAGGTAAGAGGGGGCCGGGAGCGCGGCTGCCGGGTGGGGTGGGAGCTGCCGGGTGGGGTGCCAGGTTCACAGAAAGATCCCTGCCTACGTAACATAAGCTGTCAATCCTGGGGCTTTAAAATATTTTTAGTTCAAGATTTTTTCATTTGTTGGTCATTTTGCAGACATTCCTAAGCAAAGTATGTTTTTACCTTCTTTCCCTCCCTCCCTCCTTCCTATTTTTTTCTTTCTTTTCCTTTTTTCCTTCTTCCCTTCCTCTTTCTCTTTTCCCTTTTCCTTCCTTCCTTCCTTCCCTCCCTCCTTCCTATTTTTTCTTTCTTTCTTTTCCTTTTTCCTCTTTCTCTCCCTCTTCCTCTCTTTTCCCTTTTCCTTCCTTCCTTACCTCCCTCCTTCCTATTTTTTCTTCCTTTTCTTTCTTTTCCTTTTTCCTCCCTCCCTCCCTCTTTCTCTCTTTTCCTTTTTCCTTCCTTCCCTCCCTCCTTCCTATTTTTTCTTCCTTTTCTTCCTTTTCCTTTTTTCCTCCTTCCCTCCCTCTTTCTCTCTTTTCCTTTTTCCTCCCTCCCTTCCCTCCCTCCTTCCTATTTTTTCTTTTTCTTTTCCTTTTTTCCTCCTTCCCTCCCTTTCTCTCTTTTCCTTTTTCCTTCCTTCCTTCCTTCCCTCCCTCCTTCCTATTTTTTTTCCTTCCATTCCCTTCCTCTCGTTCTTCTCCCTTCTCCTTCTTTCTTTCCTTTCTTCCTCCCTTGACTTCCAAATGCAAGGCTCTGTTTCGAGGGCAGGCACTGGGCTCCCCTTTCCCCACCGTGCAGAACCGAGGGCAAAGTCTTCAGCCATTCCCCACCTCCTGTTCTTGCCAACTGGCTGGTCCTTATTTGCTTTACCTTCGTCCTCTTATCCAGGGGTCAGGGTGTGTGTTATAAATAAAGATCAGAGAAAACAGCCAGGAGGGATCTGGGTCCTATTTGAAAAGGGTGGGGCAAGGGTGGGCTTCAAAAATTGCAAAGAGTTCGCTGCCCAGTTGCTGGGTGGGTGTGCTCATAGTGGGCGTGGCCTAGTTGGCCTCCTGCACCATGGTGTGTGCGGGGGGTGTTTTTGCCTTCCCCGGGCTCCGGAGGCTTCCCTCGAGCCTCCGGGAGGACAAAAATGGCCTTCCTGGGTGGCGGTGGCTGTTTGGAAGCCGGATATAGGCCCATTTCGGGCCTTCCCGAATTTCCAGGAGGCCCTTTTTCCACCCTCCCTGAACTCGCGCGCTCCCTGAACTTGCCTGCATCCAAAATGGGCCGTGTGGGGACTCCTGGGAGGGGAGAGGTGGGGTGGGCGGAGCCAGCCAGGAGTAGGATTTGGGGGTTCTCCGAACTGCACAGAATCTTAGCTAGGGGCTCTCCAAACCCCTGCGAACCCCCAGCAGCCGCATCCCTGGTGATGGTGGCACCGAACGGCCATCCCGCAACGCACCTCCTAACGGATATTCCTTTTTCTTACAGGATGGGTGGAGAAAGAGACCTACTATTGATTCTCTTCCTGTGTCCGCTGCTGGTTGCCTCCCCTGCTAGGGGGAAATCTTGACCCTCCCAAATTAGCCCCCCCCCCTCCTGCCCCCCCTCCCCTCCTGACTATGAGAGATTGCAACACCAAGATGACATGCCGGGACAGAGGAAAAAAAACAACAACAACCGAGCCTTCCTACCCCATTCCTTTTTCCCCAGCCCTCCCCCCAGCCCCCCCCCCCACCCCAGATGGGACACCTGACTTGTCCTCTGTCCTGCATGCCTGTCCCAATCTGGACACAAGGGAGGGACCCCCCCCCCCCATCTCCAACCTTCTCCATCCCACATCTCACCCAGTTCTGCTCTCTGCCAAATCCTGCTTCGGTGTCTAGAGACAGGCTACAGGAAGAGGGTCTATGTGTGCGTGAGAGAGAGAGGGGTGTGTGTGAGAAAAATGCCATGGGGGGGGGGGCGGGAAAATATGTGTGCGTGTCAATCTTTCTTTACCTCTGCAAAACATCTAACTCCATTCAACCCTCAAAATTTCCTTCCGGAGCTGGGATTGAATGCAAGGGACCAGCCACTTCGAAACAACTTGCCTTGGAGATGAGAACCTAACAGGGATGGGAGGGGCTTTGGGGGGGGGGGGCAGGGGGAAGGGTTGTGACCCAGTTAGCGCTAGTAAGATATTATATTGGGGGGGAGGGAGCTGAGTTCCTGCTCTCCTTACCCCCCCACCCCAGCCGTGCCAATGTGTTCTCCCCCCCTTTTCCTTACCCCTGTGTGCATGTGGGTGGGTGTGTATGGGTGATTGTGCGTGCCTGTACGTGTGTAAATGAGAAAAGACAGAGGTTAGCCGTGGTTAACTTCGCTGCCCGGCAAAGCTTCCCCCGGACATCCTCTGAAACTCTTCAGTTTTAGACTAAAAAGCAGCGGGGTTTATTTATTTTTCTCTTCAATTCTTCTTTCCCTAAAGCCAGGGAGTCTCCAAACTTCTTTATGTCTTTCCATTGCACGGAGACTTACCAGACTTGTCTGGTGGACTTCAACGCCCAGAATCCCCCAGTCAGCCATAGTTGGGGATTTCAACTCCTAGAATGGGAGACACGCTGGCTGGGGAATGCTGGGAGTTGAAGTCCACGAGTCTTAAAATGGCCGATTTTGGAGACCCTAACTCCCCTCGGGTCTGACTCTGTAGATGTGTAAATGAATACCTTAACGGGGTGGGACCTCTTACTTCTGCATGTACATTTGCTCTGCTAGCACCATGGCCGCCGTTTAAGCCACCTTCCCTCCAGGGTCCTGAACCCATCGGAGACCAAGACGGCCTTTGGGTGGTTGCCCGTAACTGACCCAGGGGAGGGGGTGACATTTCGGGCTGTCTTCCCACCAGTGCTTAACTTTGCCCCCTCCCCTCGGTCAGACGTGCTCCTGTTTCTTGAGCCTGCGACTTCAGCCATAAGCCCTTCCCCAAAGAGCAACACCCCCCCCCTCTCTAAAAATGGAGGGTGGGGGCGGGAAGGAAGGCATCTGCTCACTCCTGGTGGGCCGAAGGCGGCTTGATCGTTCTGGGCCTGCCCAACTCATCACATCAACCCTTATGTTCTTTGTAAGGTGGGAGGCCAGGGGAGTGGGGACATACAAATGTCAGGTCGTTGTTTTCTGTCCCATCTCCCCTTCCCCTTTCGGGATCGTGTCGTCGTGTGAAACCAATCAACAACAACAACAACAACAACCCAACCGATTTAACAAATAATTAAAGAAGTGGAATATTTAATATGAGATATGTGGCCGCCTCATTGTATACGTCAAGGGGGTTGGATCGCCTCACGAAATAGGAAAGAAAAGATATGGGACGCAGTGGCGGGATTCAAAAATTGTTTACTATCCATTCTGTGGGCGTGGCTGGGCTTGGTGGCAGGGGAAGGATACTGTAAAATCTCCGTTTCCTCCCCATCCCACTAACCTGCTTTCCAGTTCCGTTCTCCTGTGCAGGGCAACAAAAGAAGATCCAGCCAATCAGTTGGGACTTGGAAGGCAGAGAATAGATGGGGTCAGGGCCAGTCAGAGGCGATATTTACCGGTTCTTAGAACTACTCAAAATTTGGATCAGATGACCTACAAGGTCCCTGTTCTGACCAAGGCTTCCTGATACCGTAATTAATCACATGCTTAGTCCAAACAACCCCCCTTTTTTTTATTTCAACGGCTGGGAATTATGTTCATTCCCAGCTCGTAAGGAGTCCCAAACAGTCTCTCAAGATAAGCACCCACCTTTATCGCCTTTGAATTGCTGCCAACAACAAAAGTGCCAAATTTTAAAAAAGCAAAATGGAGTACAAACAGCGTTTCCGGGTTTAATCTGAAGAGAGCGAATAAGGTTGCTTCCTGCAAAGTCTCGTGTCCCTTTGCTCCTCCTTTATATCTTATGGGAGGGGCCAATCACCTCCAAACCTTACTCCTGAGTTGCCCTTTTGTCTGAATTTTTCTGGCCTTCTGGCAGCTCTGTGCAAGGGGAACAGGCTCCCCTTGTTCTTCTACCTCGCTGCTGTCAGATGCTGGAGGCTCCGGAGTCAGCACATAACTCCCAGATGGCCCTGGCCCCATCTCTCTATCAGGCGCAGGACTCTCATCCGAGTTGTCCCCAGACTCCCGGACTGGCCCATGTTCCTCCCCACTGTCCGACTCTGCTGCCTTCTTTCCAGGCTGCCAGTGGACTACAACAGCCCCTTCCAACTCTGTTAATCTTTATCTGTAAGCATCCAAGGTGGAAAAGATTAGAGGGAATTAGCATTGTCAGCCTTACAGCATTTCGACTGGGATCTTTTTTGAGATTCTACCTCAGTTCCTCCCTTCTTGGCTTTGCAGTCTGCTGCATTAAGATACTGCTTAATGCGGTTGATGTAATTGGATTAGAGTGGGGTTTTTTTTTTCCCCATCAGGGGTGGGAGGGAGAAAAGGAGGAGAAGCTTACAAGGGAATGGAAGGCTGGTCACACAGACTGCCATGGTGATGGTGATAATGTTATTCTCCTGTCTGGATTAGGCGGTCTCGGAGAGGCCTTGCAAATCCGACCCTTCCTGAGGGTTGAAGAGCAACTCACATGATCCCCCAATTCATGGCCAGAGATGAAACCACGCTACAAATGGAAACTGGGTGACATGCAGTGGTGGGATTCAAAAACTTTTACCACTGGTTCGGTGGGCGTGGCTTGGTGGGCGTGCTTTGCACTCGTGCGCACACTTTGCATGCACACACGTGCCAAACACACACTTTGCGCAAGCGCAGAGATTTTCCAACTCACCTCCTGCAAGCCTGCATTCTGCCAGTCGCTTCAGCAGCTGCCGTGTGGCACTCTTCTATGCAGGGCTGGGATTCTACCAGTTCGGACCAGTTCTATAGAACCGGTTGTTATGATTCTGTGCAGTTTAGAGAACCGGCGAATCGTGCCACTGGCTGGCCCCTCCCCTCCCCTCCTGTTGGATTTCTTGCTTTCTAGCTAATCTAAATCACTGTTGTACTGCTTTGCCTTCACTCAAAAGGCTTCCCTGAGGCCCAGTCAGGAGTGGTATTCAGAGGATTGGAGAGTGAGGAAGAAGTGACCTGAGAGCAGAGCTGAACCTTCCTTAGGACTGAAGCTTCTATTTTTCAGTGCAGACTCAGGCAGCAGATTGCAGAAAGGTAGATCTGTGAGTGAATCTGTGATTCTGCAAGCAATTCAATCTGCTTTGTCTGATTTTGGGTAAAAGCTGTTCTCTTTTTTTATATAAAAAATTCAATATTTACATAAATATTTACATACAAGCCACACCCAGCCAGTCACATGATCACCAAGCCACCCCCAGCCCGCAAGCCACACTCACCCAGTCACATGTCCACCAAGCCACACCCACAAATTAGGCCATGTCCACAGAACCGGTTGTCAAGAAATTTGAATCCTACCCTTGCTTCTATGCCACTCAAAGCAGCTGCATTTCAAAAGCAGGACATAAAGGTGAGAATGGGAGCCTGGGCAGGCAGGTGGGTCCAACAGCAGAGCGGTGAAGAGAATCGGTTCAGTCTCTGCTGCTCATTGTTGCTACCGGCTCGGCAGAACCAGGCTGAACCACTAGAATACCTTCCCTGGTGACATGGAAAGAGTGAAAAAGCACAAAGGAGGAGCAGAGGAGAGGGGAGGGGAAAACAAATGACTTAAGTAAGTTCCATCCTTTTGGAATGCAAGAACAGGAGCCACTAAAAGGAGATAAGCAGGAATGATTTTTTAAAAGAAAAACCTGGGCCATTATTTTTATTTAGTCCTGGTCTATAATGTGGCCAAGCAGGAGTTTTGCACACTAAAATTTAGAATAGAGTAGAATTCTTCATTGGCCAAGTGTGATTGGACACACAAGGAATTTGTCTTTGGTGCAAATGCTCTCAGTGTACATAAAAGAAAAGGTATATTCATCAAGAGTCAAGAATCATCAGGTACAACGCTTAATAATAGTCATAGGGTACAATGAGCAATCAAATCATACTAGAAACAGTTGATACAAATTGTTAGGATACAAGCAACAAGGTTACAATCATACAGTCACAGGTGGAGAGGGTGGGTGATAAGGAGTGATGAGAAGATTAAAATAATAAAAAATAAAAATAAGAAACCAATTGCAACCCTTGTTTTGGAAAGACTTCTGATAAAAATACCACCTTTAGAAAGGACTTAATCCCGCTTGATTCAAAAATAGGCACCACCCAAAAGAGGCTGGCTTTCCCAATTTGCTGCCTTCGAGGAAGGAGGAATAACAACTCCGGAATTACAATCCTGGTGTGTTAACAACTGGGGTGGGATGTGTTTGTGTAGTTCACCACAATGGGCAGACATTTGATTGGGAAAAGTCAGTAGTTAAGGGATTGGAACAGAATTCCTGAGCGTTGGTTGTTTGAAGATGGATGGACTTCAATTTCCAGATTTTCCCAGCCAGCTGGCTGGGGAATTCTGGGAGTTGAAATCCACCCATCTTCAAATAGCCAGGGTTGAGAAACACTACACTGGATGCAAATAAAAGACACTGTCCATTGCAAAAGGAAGGATTATCTTTCGATATTATATGGAAATTGTTAATGTAATGGGAGGAAGGTCAGTAAATATGTCCATCATTGCCCATTTATTGAAAATGTTGGGCTACCACACCTGAGCTGTCAACATTTAAAGGTAAAGTTTCCCCTCACACAACTGTGCTAGTCGTTTCTAGCTCTAGGGGGCGGTGTTCATCTCCGTTACAAAGCTGAAGAGCCAGCGCTGTCCGAAGACGTCTCCATGGTTATGTGGCCGACATAACTAAATGCCTTCGAAGGCGCACGCAATGCTGTTACCTTCCCACCAAAGTGGTCCCTATTTTTTTACTTGCATTTTTACATGCTTTTGAACTGCTAGGCTGGCAGAAGCTGGGACAAGTAACGGGAGCTCACTCCATTACGCGGTGCTGGGGATTCGAACTGTCGACCTTTCTGTCTTAGTCACTGAGCCACCACATCCCTATTTAAATAACCACAAATCCTTTGCCATCTGGTGGTCATCTCAGATATTGCATTCTATTTCTGGTAGACTCATTAATCGCACACCCAACTTCCATTTGCTTGAACCCGAATGTGGAAGCTTGTTGTGATCCTATGTGAGTGCCCTTGAAAGAACATCGCCTCTCATTACAAATAATTAGGCCCTCTTTCTTGTGCCTCTCCTGAAATACTTCCTGTTTATTTATTTATATCCCACCTGTAATATATACATATATGTATATATGTATGTATATATATATATATACATACATACATACCACGGACCAGAAGCCGCACCACAGCTGCATCGCTACTTGCTTCAAACCCCCCAACCCATACATGAAGCGAACTGACGCCCACTATGAAGATGTGGCACGACCACGAACGCGAAGCCAAACAACAGGATCACAGCTCACCAGCTCAAATCCTCCAGCAACTAAGACTAACCTGAGTACAACCAAACCCCCACCGGAACAGAACACATCCCCAGCCAATCAGAACACAGCCAACCCCCCAACCAATGAGAACACCCCCACTCAATCAGAACACAGCCAAGCCCCCACCCAATCAAGTCACACCCCCTGTAGCAGTTAAAAGGAAGAAGCAGCTGCAAGCTCACATTACTCCAAGAAGCACAAGACCGAAGACACAAGCCTGAAGATAATGAATGAGACTTCATCGAAACGTCGCCTAGATAGTTCCAATTCTACGCGGGAGAAATCTAGAACTCACTGTCTCCTGGTCATTAGCCCACACAATCACTCACCTGGCTGTCATGCCTAAAGCAGAATTAGAAGTCATTGTTTCTTAGTGATAGGTCCAAACATTCATGCCTAAAACGGGAATGAAACTCAATGTCTCCTGGTGATTGGTTCAAAGTCATTCAGCCATTTTCATGCCTAAGGCAGGACTAGAACTCACCGTCTCCTAGTGATTGGCCCACAGTCACTCAGCCAGCTCTAATGCCTAAGGTGGAATTAGGTCTCCTGGTGATTGGTTTAAATATCCACGTCTAAAGCGGGACTAGAACTCACTGTCTCCTGGTGATTGGCCCACATTCAGCTATTTTCAAGCCTCAGGAAGGGCCAGAACTTTCTATCACCTGGTTTCTAGCCAGGTGTCTTAACTACTAGACCAAACTGGCTCCCAATTGTTTTGGAAAATCCTTAACAAAGAATTCAAAAAATAGAAATATTCCTAAAGCCATGAAACCTAGCTTGATGGCGAGAATGAGACGCTTTACTAATCATGATGAGAATAGCCTGCCAGGTTTTCACGAAGGAAAAGCAATTCTCTGCTAAAGCGACTTCATCTGCTCAAAAAAAAACACAATTTAAAAACTTTCCTAACGTTTTGTCAAAATTTTATTTCTTGGAACGGAGTCTGTGGGGTTTGGCCTCTAATCCGAGACAGAAAGCAGGACGATTATCAGCCACACTGGCTAAGTTTATGGAGGAGTAATTAAATACACCAGGAAAGCATCACATTATGAATCCTCCTTTGAGGCCTCTCTCTCTCTCTGTCTGTCTCTCTGTCTCTCTCTCTCATGACAGAGGCCGAGTTTGCCCGCCGTAGACTTTGACCCATGGAACAAAAATTCTCTGAGAAGCCATGGAGACGCCCTGCTACAATGAACAGAACAGAATGATCTTATCTGGAACGTATTAATGTAATATTGCCAGAATATTAGTCATCGGTACGACTAGACAGTTCGATCTCCCCATTTTCCAAAACTGAATAATAGTGGATGGGAAATGCAACGTGTTGTAACCTCAAGAAAGGCCAAGCCGAAGCAGAGAATCGTGAGTTATAAGGGAGTAGAGAATAAAGTGGAAAATATAAATATATACAGGCAGTCCTTGACTTAACGACCACAACTGAGCCCCTAAATTTCTGTTGCTATGTGAGACTTTTGTTTAAGCAAGGTTTGCCCCATTTTACAACCTTTCTTGCCACGGTTGCTAAGTGAATCACTGCAATTGTTAACTAGTTCTGGCTTTTGCTTGGCAGAAGGTTGCAAAAGGTGATCGTATAAACCCCAGAGGACATTGCCACCTTCACAAATAGGAATCGGTTGTTAAGCGTCTTGCCTAGGGTTTTGCAGCGTTAATTCAGCGCCAGAAAAATAAACACAGGTGGCTGATGCTTCATTTAACATCTTTAACATATTTATAAACATAATAAGTAGATCTTACAAACCAGTTGTAGATTTCTCCAACATGGAGCCAACTCAGACAGAAACATGTTGCAAGTAACTTCAGCAGAGGAGAGAAACAGTTTCATCTTCAACAGACAAGACTTCACATAGCTTCACATAGCTTCAGAGCTGCAGAGCTTAATACAGAGCCACACCTAAGCTACTTCTAGGTTCAGTTTCCAAACTGTCCTCATTGGCTGATTTAGTTGCGATGCCTATTTATTGGCCTACCTTATTACTATGCTCTATTCCAATTCATGAATATACTCTGACACGTCTGAATTTTGATCACATGGCCATGGAGATGCTGCAACGGCTTGAAAAGCAATCACAAGTCTCTTTTTTTAGTGCCGCCGTAACTTCAAACGATCATGTTCTGACCCGACTCCAACCTTTTGTAGTTAACTCAATGATTCCTTTATTAGGAGGGCCTGCAGCCCCGGCAAAAAGTTTCTCTCTCACCTCAGGCTAACCAGTCCATCCGGCGGGGAGATAGTTGTCTGCCACATCTATTCATCTCCATCCCCTGCCTTTTACTCTCTGAGCTGGGTCGGGGCTTCACTAGCAGCAGTGGCTCTTCCTTCCCAAGGACCGGCCCATAGATTTCCACTGCTCTCCTCTCCTCTGCCTTCTGCGTATCCATGTGTCTGTTCTGACCTAGGTTTCCCAAGATCATGAAGCAGACTCCTCATCCCGATAAAACCTCTCTCTCTCTCTCTCTCTCTGAGTGTAGGCGACTCTGAGACACATCATTCATTGTCACCCTTGACCCCGGTTTCCCCCCCACCCCATGGGTGTATCGTAATTCATACTCTCCAATGGGACACATCCATAGCCCAGAGTCATCAATCATTGCTCTCCAGTTAGAATTTTGCACGGCAGAAACTTCAGTCACCTAGTTGCTATCTTTGAAAACATTTATGGAATGCACTTTCGATTTCCAAGTTGCCGCACTGCTCCCCACCCCCTCTCCCTTTCTGTTGGCAACTCTAAAAAGACCACAGAAATATTTTATGAGTTGACACCAGTCTTAACGATGCTTGAATATCGAAACACCCCAAGCTATTATTAAAAAAATAAGCCCCCCATGTCAAGAACCTGGATTAATTTAGTGAAGGGTCACGCAGAGGGTCACTCTTTCTCCTATATCCCATCTCACAGATTTAAGACCCAACGCAGCAGCCGCGCAGAATGTCTGCGGGGTGTCATTTTGCTGAATAAGCTGCAGACCTTGGAAGGCAACTCAGCAGAGTCGTATCAGGTATACGGCTTGATGTAATCCTAGCGGGTCACTGCAACCTTGGGCGGTGTGTGCATTAAACACTCACAAAGAGGCGTGGATTAATGTCACTGTTTCTTTAATGTCGCCGATCAGAGACAAGGAGGAAGCCGAGCTCAGGAGGTTGGCATGGGGGACTTTTCTAAGCTCTTGGGAAAGCAATGCTGGGATCTCAAAACCGACGGAGGGGATAATCTTTTAACAGCAGCATTCTTTTATAATATATATGCAATGTAAAAAGGCCACGGCTGCCGGGAATACGACTTTCAGAGAGGGAGGGATCTCTGAAGAATCAGAATCGGAAGAGCATCCTCGATTATAGGGCAGCCACGGAGAATTTTTCAAGATCCGGAAAGGGAATGGCAATTTAAAGGTGGGGGTATCGACGTTGAACGGAATAGCAGCGCTGGATACACAGGCATAATGTAACAGCAAACGGGGTACAGGAGGGAGAGATGGATCCAAGAGGGGAATTCTGCAGACTTTTTTTTTTTACACGGGCTCCATCTGCAGTTCATCGGTCTCGGCGGATTCGAGTTCATGGAAGGCGGCGTGAGAACCGATGACGACCAAGGTGGCGCCTGCAGAGAACGATAAGAGAAACAATGGGAAAGGAGGCCACGGGTGATCCATCTCCTCCTCGTCTCAGGTTCACGGGAATGGGGCTTTTTGTCTCAGCGACCCAAAGGATCTCTTTAGGGCAGGGGTGTCCAACTCCATTTCATTGAGGGCCGCATCAGGGTTGTGTTTGACCTCGGGGGAGCATGGTGGGTGTGGCCAAGGTGGGTGGGGTCAGGGTAGGCGTGGCCAGCTCGATGTTACTCGTGTTGGGGGCACCTGTGGTGGCCAAGTGCCCAAGGCAGAACTTCCCTCAGATCCTCCCCCACTCTCATTATAATCTTTCCTTCCTTCCTTCCTTCCTTCCTTCCTTCCATCCTTCCTTCCTTTTCTTCTTTTTCCTTCCTTCCTTCCTTTTCTTTTTCCTTCCTTCCTTCCTTTTTCCTTCCTTTCTTCCTTCCTTCCTTCCATCCATCCTTCCTTCCATCCTTCCTTCCTTTCTTCTTTTTTCCTTCCTTCCTTCCTTCCATCCTTCCTTTCTTCTTTTTCCTTCCTTCCTTCCTTCCTTCCTTCCTTCCTTCCTTTTCCTTCCATCCTTCCTTCCTTTCTTCTTTTTCCTTCCCTCTTCATTCTCCTTTCTTCTTCCTTCCCATCTTTCCTTCTTTTTCCTTCCTTGCTCTCTTCTCCCTTTTTTCTTCTTTTTCTTTGTCTTTCCTCTTTCCCTTTCTCCTTTCCCATCCCTTCTTGCACGCTCATTTCCAGGGTGATCCCATGGGCCAGATCTAAGCACTCTGTGGGCTGGATCTAGCCGGCAGACCTTGAATTTGACCCCCCCTGTCTTAGGACAAAACCTGGATGAACCAGAGCAGAAAAGAAAGTTACAAACACACGGTATGGTGGAATAGAATTCCAGAGAACAGGATCTAATGGGGCGGCAGTTCCTGAGAAGGAACTGTGTAAAGTTAAGGTATTCACACACACACCCCTTTTCAAAGAGAAATTGGCATAGGTTTTCTTCTGCAAGGAAGAACCAGTAGGAGGGGGGGGGGGGAAATCAGAACACTTAATTTTACCATTAGGCTTGCAATGGTTGCTGTGGCAACAATGAAAATAGCCAAAGCCCTGATCAGGGGCCATCAACAGTAATCAAAAATGGATTAAGGCCATCAAACATCCATGGTTCAAAATATGAGTAATGACAGAGGAGTGTCGATAAAAAAGAATATTTGTAGCTCAAGAATTGAAGTGTGGAATCCTTGGTGCTGAGCTTGGTTTTCTGCTACCACTGATGATGTTCCCTCGTGTGGGAATGAAATATCTGCAAGAAAACCACCAAGCTGAGAGCACCAAGGATCCCACTGATGTCTTTGTCCTCCTCTTCCTCCTCCATTCTGCAAATCCCTCTCCCTTCTACCACTGATGATGTTTCCTTGTGTGGGAATGAAACATCTGCAAGAAAACTCCTCCTCCTCCTCCTCCTCCCTTCCTTCTTCTCCTCCGTTTTGCAACCCCCATTCCTGATGATGTTACCTAGTTTGGGAATGAAACGTCTGCATGAAAACCCCCGAGATCAGAGAGCACCAAGGAGCCCGCGGGCAGATGAGGGCAGTTCACCTGGAACGGCGTTTTCCTGTTTACTCACCCAGCACCCAAAAGACGGCTGAGCCAGCGCCCGCCAGCCAGAAGAAAGGAAAAGAGACAGCTCCGGCCAGACTGTATTGATGGGCTGTGCTGAGTTGTCGCCCTACAGGGAAAGACGGTTGAGTTAGGAAGCAGGCTGGCTTTCAATTGTTAAAAGAGACAGACACAGAGACAGAGAGAGAGAGAGAGAGAAAGTGGCAGCCTTGAATGCTTGACTGAAGAGAGGCCAGCTTTTGAGGTCAAACTTTTTGCTTTCTGTGGCTTTTAGAAGTACGTGAGAAGTCAGGAGCCTAGCAAAGCATGGAAATTGGTGCACGATGGACACTGTTCTCATTGGTGCAGCGCCATCTGGTGGCTCTTCTTCGAAATGTAGCTTTCAAGGCCTTTTGTTGTGAAGACCTATGCAGGTCACGTGATTAAAATCTGGAAGCTTGACAACCGGCATGTATTTCTTTCCATGCAAGATTGAAAAACCAAGCTTGTCAGATGCTAAATCTTGCTCTACGGAGCGAAGAGCTGGTCTCTGGACAGAAAGCCCCCTGAAGAGACTGTAAGCATTTGAAATGTGGGTTTACAGGCGGCTGTGACGTAGGAGTTGGCTTGACAAAATCAGAAACGAGGAGGGAATCAGCCGCCTGGGAAAGCCAAGGGAAACCATCACAAAACCATAAAAAAGGAAAAAGTTAGAATATTTCGGACATGGGATGCAACACCTGGAAAAATACAACATCCTTCACTTAATCTTCTGGGGAAAGATGGAAGGTGAACGAGGACCCCAGCCAGAAGAAGAAGATCGTGGCTTCAAAATCAAAGGGGCCGGTTTTGGATAAAACTCAGATGTACTTTTTTCGTGCAGCTGTTGATCAAAATAGGATGGCCAACATGATCGCCAACACCTGATGACAGATATGGCACAAAAAAAAGATGCCTTTATGACAGTTGCACTAGGAGTCAAAAATGACTCAATGGCACCCAATCAATCCTTATTACATCTTGCAACCCCAGGTAGCATGTGGAAATGTTCTATGTTGATCTATTTTTCTTTCTTTTTGGAGACGGGTGCTAATCGATAAGAGCAAAGTAGGATTATTTCATTCAAACGTTGTTGGTTTTTTTCCAACAGTGGCCTCGTTTACCCTCTTGATATTTCTTTGATAACTATTTCATTTTCACACCGACGCCTCTTTCTTAATCTGCAATGAACCATGTTTTATTCTGGCCTTCGTGCTTGGGCCAGGTAACCACCTACCTGTAATTTAGAAGGCACTGAGAGTGTGTGATTGAAAGTTTTTTTTTTTCCATAGTAAACATTTCCTAACTATGGAAAGCCTAAATATCAAGGCTACAGCTTCCTTCCTTACAAATCAGACATCCAGCCCTTGCTTATCAACGGAGACCGAGTGGAGCAAGTGGCCAGTTTTAA
Source organism: Bungarus multicinctus (assembly GCA_023653725.1). Taxonomy (NCBI): domain Eukaryota; kingdom Metazoa; phylum Chordata; class Lepidosauria; order Squamata; family Elapidae; genus Bungarus; species Bungarus multicinctus. Next base: position 5,535,096 of record CM042835.1, on the reverse strand, counting down.
GTTTCTGAGTGTTACCATAAAAGAGGACCTGACCTGGGGTGCTCACATTGCAGCCCTGGTCAAAAGGGCCCAGCAGAGATTATACTACCTGAGACTTCTCAGGAAACAACAACGGAATGAAAAACTGCTGGTGACCTTCTACCGCTGCACCAGAGAGAGTATCTTAACTTACTGCATCTCTTTATGGTTTGCCAGTTGCACAGGGGCAGATAGGAAAGCACTCCAGAGGGTTAACGTCGTTGCCCAAAAGATCATTGGTTGCCCTCTCCCCTCTTTGGAACAGCTTTATAGCTCCCACTGCCTTAAAAAAGTTTAAAACATTCTTTAGGATCCATCTCATCCTGGGAACCCCCTTTTTTTTTTTAACTATTACCATCTGGCAGACGGTACAGGATAATAAAAGCAAAGACAAATAGGCTGAAAAATAGCTTCTATCCCAGGGCAGTAGCTCTGTTGAATTCTGCTGTATAGTGCAGTGTTGGTGTGGTGTTGGGGGTTTTCGGTTCAATGTGTGGAAGGTGAAGGATGTGTGTTTGTGTTTATTTTCATGGTCATGATGCGCACTGAAGATGGTGTTTGATTTCGCAGTACGAAGTGCAATGACAATAAACTAAACTCTTTCCTTGATGTGCCAGCTTTCAACGAGCAAGGAGATAAGTGTTCCTTATTTTTTTTTAATTGTAAAAGGGCAGACCTCAAACAAGGGAAAATAATAGAAATTTACATTCTCGAAAGAGCATACAGGCAGTCCTTGGCTCACGGCTCAACTGACCCCAAGATTTATTATTGAGACATTTGTTAAGTGGGTCTTGCTTGCCCCCATTTTATGACTTTTCTTGCCACAGTTGTTAAGTGAATCACTGCAGTTAAGGTTGTTAAGTGGATCTGGCTTCCCCAATGACTTTGCTTGTCAGAAGGTCGCGAAAGACGTTGCAACGGTCGTAAGTATGAACCCGTTACCAAGCCTCTGAATTTTGATCGCATAATCACGGGGATGCTGCAAAGGTTGCAACTGTGAAAAATGGTCATAAGTCACTTTTTTTCAGTGCCATTGTAACTTTGAACGGTCACTAAATGAACTGTTGCATGTCAAGGACTACCTGTATCATGCATAAATCTCTTAGCACCATGGGAGTAACCACTTACCAAGCACGACGAGCTGGGACTGTTGGGTCTTCAAGTACATGATGTAACAGGCCCCAAAGAACACAGCAAGCGCAATCAGAAGTAAAGGTGAGGTGATGCTAACAGGTGAGAAGGAAAAGGACCAGTGGGGTTAAATGCATCACGAAACAACGCGGAGGAGCAAACTACGCAAATTTTCTTGCTAATTTCATGGAATTAAAGTTGCATTAATAAAAACCTGGCTGAACCCATTACAACTAAGAATGGAAGACTTTTGTACATACACACTAGAGTAGAATAGAATAACAGAGTTGGAAGGGACCTTGGAAGTCTTCTAGTCCAACCCCCTGCTTAGGCAGGTAACCCTATCCCATTTTCTACAAATGGTTATCTACTCTCTTCTTAAAAACTTCCAGTGTTGGAGCATTTATAATTTCTGGAGGGAAGTTGTTCCACTGATTAATTGTTCTCACTGTCAGGAAATTTCTCCTTAGTTCTAAGTTGTTTCTCTCCTTGATTAATTTTCACCCATTGCTTCTTGTCCTGCCTTCTGGTGCTTTGGAGAATAGCTTGACTCCCTCTTCTTTGGGGCAGCCCCTGAGATATTGAAACACTGTTATCATGTCACCCCTAGTCCTTCTTTTCATCAAACTAGATATACCCAGTTCCAGCAATCCTTCTTTATATGTTTTAACCTCCAGTCTCCTAATCACTACCTGTATATTCCAGTAGTGTATTAATTCCTTTACAGGTCTTCCTTGGAGGCTATTTTCTAAAAGCTCTACACACTAAAATTGTATATGTCTGGGAACAAAAGGGGGATTATCTACTAGGCCCTGAATGCCCTCTCACATGTTTGGATATAGGCCATTCAGAATGCTTTTCCTTGCTCTATATATTGTAGACAGAATTTTATCCAAGCAAGCACTGAATCGGTGACATTGCCAAGAACCAAACAGAGTCAGGCATCTGTAGCAAACTGAGGATGACAAAATGCATGTGGTAATGTCACGATACAAAACTCGCTTGTATATCCTTGCCTGCCAACGTCTGATGCAAGAATGTAAATTGTCATTTTTGCTCATGATGCACATGTTGTGGTTTGACCCTTCCTTATTCCTTTACGCCTAGATACCCTTGGGCACAGAATGGGACTTTTCTGTTGATCTGTTTATGTCTTTAACATACAGCTTAGTACACAGGTGCAAACTGCAGGAGGGAACTTAGGCAAACACATTTCCCATTCATTCTTTCCCACAACTGGGTGCTGGAAGCGTCTTCTTGAAATGCATGTTTTGAAGGAGCAGAGTGTTGCTTGTACAGATTGCCAAAGGTGGTTGAATTTTTCAAGGGATTGCCCCGGCTTTCGGGAACTTTCACTGCACAGATGAAGGCCTGGGCATCCTCAGTGATATTTGCAACACAAGAGTCGGGAGAATTCATCACCCATGCAAGTAAACAAAAGAAGCCATCAAATCTACTCACAGGCAATAGACGATAAGTCCTAGGAAGACAAAGACATAATTACTCTGGAAATATTCCACGTTGCGGACAAGGCGTTTACACAGTTCCCCAAAATTCAGAGGCTTTGCAAAACGCCTCTGGTCCAAGAAGTTGGCCCAGGGGCGAATGGTGGCCCGACGCTGATCCAGCCATTCCTTAGCTGGACCTTGGGGCAAGAGTGCTGGGATGTTGATCCTAAAAAAGATAAAGTCAGAAGGTCAGGAAAGAATTAGAAGAATGGTCTTCAAATAAACATGAAAAAAAGCACTTTTGGGACAATGTGGGATTCAATTTTTTTTTACTACCGGTTCTGCAGGTGTGGCTTGGTGGGTGTGGCAGGGGAAGGATCCTGTAAAAGTCTCCAGTCAGAGGTGAAATTTGCCGGTTCTTCAAATTACTCAAAATTTCCACTATTGGTTCTCCAGAGCTGGTCAGAACCTGCTGAATACCAGCTCTGCTTTGGGACAACCATGATCTGGATGATTATCTTCAAAGACGTGTCAGTTCCTCACCTCTTTTTAAAAAGCAGTGTTGCAATTCCGTTGTCCTCGGAATCTTTAAATTACAATTCCTCTTAAGGAATTTAACTCAGACAAATCGGCCATCAACAGGCACATAGAAATGAACAATGTTTATATACCATTCAAAAGAGACAATCAAAATGCCAAAAAGGAAACAAAAAGACCCAAACATTTCCTCACCAGCAATCAACACCCAGTGGAGCAGAAATTAACACCAAGATTAACACTAGACCAACAATTGAAAAATAAACAATACCATAGTCAAAAAATTACCAACCCAGACAAACAAGGCAACAGTAAACAACAGCCCAATCAAAAAACCACCCACTCCACTCCCACCAACACTTACAGGGCAAGCCACTAGTATATAAAATGAAAGCAAATCCTACTCTCTTCTAGCACCGATGATACTACCTAGTAGGGTAATGAAATGTCTAAAAGGAAACAACCAAGCTCAAACAGCACCAAGGTTCCTCTTGAGCCAGCATGCCTCTTAGCTGTGAGGGTTAGGGAGGACAGGAGTTGTATTCAACCCTTTAAAGGTATCCAGCTAGGAAAAGCAAAATTATCTTCTCATAACTTACTTGTTGCTCAACAACGATCCTGATGTCTCGACTTCGGTGGCTGCATTAAAGAGATGTTCTGGTCCAGTTTTACCAGCCATGGTAAATTAAGACTGAGAAGCTGGCTAGAAAGACAGATATGGGAGTCAGGCAAAACACTGGTTGGTTGCAAAGGCTCAAAACCCACCCTGAATGCCTTGTGGAATTATCCAGAGCTATCCAGAAGATCATGTCATAAATATATATTTAGGTATAGAAGGAGACCTTTGCTCTGGATATTGGAAGTAGGGATGCCACAACAAAGCAGAACACATATATAGCAGCCCATAGTAATGTCACTAGAGGCCCATTCCCTTCCTTTATATAGTTGTCCCCAAGGTGCCTTTTTCAAGAGGCACCTGGACTTTCTGTTTTTTCTTTGCAGACATTTTGCTTCTCATCCAAGAAGCTTCTTCAGCTCTCTCTTTCTTGGATGAGAAGTGAAATGCCTTCAAAGAAAAAACAGAAAGTCCAATTGCCCCTTTAAACAAGCACCTTTGGGACAATATCTTTGGGACAACCATGGATTGGGACACCTGGATGACTGAGAATCTCCATAGACTTCCTTTACATACTTGATACATTACTGCACAGCAGACCTTCCAGAGTGACATCAATGCATAACCTCACCTGTTATGAAAGCACATCTTATTCTTTGCTTGCTAGCAAAAAAAAAAAAAACAGGCTTTGGCTCAAAGTCACCTAAGCCAGCTTTCATGCCTAAGGTGGGATTAGAACTCACAGTTTACTAAGGATTGGCCCAAACCCACCTCACAGGGTTATTGTTGTGGGGAAAATAAGAGGAAAAAAGTGTGTTGGATATGTTCATCTCCTTCAGTTATTTGTAAAAAAAAAATGAAACTGGGATACAAAGAAACAAATAAATACACCCCCCCCCAGTTGCTTTCATGCCTAAAGCAGGACTAGAACTCACCATCTCCTGGGGATTGGCCCAAAGTCCCCCAGCTGGCTTTCATATCTAAGGCTGAACTAGAACTCTCTTACCCGCAGTTTCTAGCCTGATATCTCCACCATTACCCCGTTATTAGCTCCCACCAGGTAACTGCATTCAAATAAGCCATAACATATACCACTATTTTATCATCTCTTGTGTCTTTAGTAAATACCCCTTATCTTCTTTTCCTCGCCCTTTCCCTCTCTCGTTTTTTCCTTGCTTGGAAAAAAAATGGTTTACTTAATTGTGTTTAATGCAAAGCAGAAAACAACAGGAACCTGCTGTTTTTCCCCAACTTGGGGGTGGGGGGTTGGACTAGATGACCTACAAGGTCCCTTCCAACTCTGTTAAATCTGTTTCTCTCAAGCATACTCCCTCACATGGGCCTCTCTCTCAGGCTTTCTCTGGCCCGGAGACTTAGAGACTACCTTACGCTCCATCCTGGCACAAAGGGTGCCTTTTGCCCCTCTTTCAGGATGAACCCACCGCCCCATATAGGGCGCCCAACTCTAGACCGAGCTCGTGGCTGGGCTATCCCGTAAGCATTGGGTGTGTCTCCCAGGTTGCGGTCCGCAAGCCGGCAAAAGGACTTCGCCCGCCCCCGTAAAACCGTTTTTTCCTCCCAGGCATCCACCACCAGGGACAAAAAAAAAAAAAAAAAAGAAGCCCCCTTCGATGCTGCGCGGTCCAGTCTCTCTTGCATCCGGGGTTGCCCCTGGCAACAGAACCTCAGCTCACCTTTAACAGAACCCAATCCAGCTCCTCGGCGGAAGCGACCGGTCTGCGTGGCAAAGGGAGGGCGGGGTGGAGCGCGGATGTTTACTTTCCTAGCGCGCGAAGCCTACTGGGAGATAGAGTCTTTTGTGGCCGCCTATTGGCGAGCTCAGGCATTTGCCTCAATAGCGGACGGTAGTCAGTTTTTCGTTCTATTTTTCACTATGCCAGGGGTCTTCAACCTTGACAACTCAGAATTCCCCGTCTGGGAGTTGAAAGTCGTCTAGGCTTAAAGTTGTCAAGGTTGAGACCCCCGGATCTATGCGATCATTTTTCCTTGCTTGGTTTACTTACTGTATTTAATACAGGGGTCTTTGAACTTGACAGGTTTAAGACTTGTAGACTTCAACTCCTAGAATTCCTCCTCCAGTCATGTTAACTGAGGAATTCTGGGAGTTGAAGGCCACAAGTCTTAAACTTACCAATTTTGAAGACCCTTGGTTTAATGCATAGCAGAAAATAATAGGAACCTGTTGTTTTTTTCCCCAACCTGTGGAGGGGGTGGTTGGACTAGATAACCTACAAGGTCCCTTCCAACTCTGTTAATCTGTATCTATCTGCTCTTAGCTTGGAAGCTATGCTGACTCAGGAGGATGGGTGGTGTAGTCCTCAGACATCTGCAAATAATACTGACTGAGACTTGGCATTGCTACAGCAACTGTGAGCAATGATATTCCAGTTCGCTTCCCTTGGAGAACCACATGTTTTGGTTCCCAGGACTCCACTTCCTGTTTTGGATCCTGGTTAAATAGTTACTAGCTTTCAATCTTAAAGTCAGAATAAACATACTGATGCATGCTAAAATGCTATAGAGTGGGTTCCCTTGTGTTGTTAGTTATAATCCTTATTTTTATAACGGCTAGATTCATGCATGACTAATTCATTAAAGTAAGTGTCTCAGTTCTGCATTTTGTTGTACAAATTCAGCCAATTGCAATATGGTTAGGAAAATTTTATCGTTATTTTACCAGTCAATAGATTAAACCTGTTTTTCCTTCTGTCAAGAAAACCAGCACAAAAACCGGTTAGGCTTTGTGATTCATAACTTCAGGAGGGGCATTTGGTTAGTTTATAGCAGTGTTTCTTAGTTTCTGGCTTTAATATATACAGACTAACTTGCAGAATTTCTCAGCCAGCCATACTGGGGAATTCTTGAAAGTCCACACATCATCTTAAGTTGCTGAAATTGGGAAACACCACTCTATACTAGAGCAACAAAAAATTGGAAAAAATTTGATAGCTTATTTTTTAGCAAATTTTATTAAAAGGCAGAACTATATCCTGAGCTCTTCATCAGATGCCAAGTGATGTAGACTGATGTACGGTTTAGGTTGGGGTGAGATTGGGATAAATTTATGACTGGCAGAGTCTGGAAACAGAGGCAATAGCAGACCTTATGTGCTGTCCAGCCAGCGTATGGGAATTGGATAGTTAGTTAGCAATTGTGAGCTGTCCCCTTAAGGGAATGCATCATGGTAAATGTAGTTAAGGTATCCTGGGAAATGTAGTCCATGTCACGGGACCACATCTATAATCTTGATTGGTCACTAAATTGACCCTTGATGGGTTGGGGGAGGTTTTTTCACTCTTGCCTGAACTCACAGACTCGTGGTAGCTGTTCTACCTCTACCGCTACGAGATGGGAGGAAAGGGATAAGGAGATAACCATCTTTTTACCTACAAGGCAGATATGCAAAGGATTGGACATTAAGAAGAACTTAGTCACAAATGTGAGTTTTGAGGATACCTGATGAACCGATAATAAAGACTTTGTATGCAAGTTTTGTTGAGTTTATCTATCTGCATCTGTACAGAAGACAAAATCTACCACTGTACAGAATACAGAACACCTTATACTTTTACATTAAGGGTGTCCAACCTTGGTGACTTTAAGACTTGTGGACTTCAACTCCCTGAATTCCCCAGCGTATAGCTGGCTGGGGAATTTTGGGAGTTGTAGTCCACAGGTCTTAAAGTTGCCAAGATTGGAGAGTCTGGTTCTACAGTATGGTTTTCTGCACATTTCATGCCAATATAGATCCAAGGATGGGTGGATAGCACTGTAACTACATCCTGGGGAAAAGGCAATAATCAAAGGAGCTCACACCCTGCTTAAAATCCCAGTCTTAATATAAGAATACCCCAATAATCAATGCTCATAATGGAGTTTATGAGCTATGACTATAATACAATGCAGAGTTACTGTACTTAGTAAACTCCACTGAACTCAGCGATGCTTACTACTAATTGCATACTTTCCTGTTATAAAGGCTTAGACAACAGATTTTCAGCCAGCAGAAATGTAGTTGCTACCTTTTCTAGATATGCAAACGTATAGATATTTACATATCCGTTTATACAAATGTACAGCTATGCAAATTCTATACAGTGAATCCATGACCTAGGTTCATTATTGAGCTCAAAATTTCTGTTGGACAGAAACATTTGTTAGAAGTGAATTTCGCACTATTTTATGACCTTTCTTGCCCAAGTTGTTAAGTGAAACAGCACAGTTATTAAGTGAATTTGGCTTCCCCGTAGAAGGTCGCAAAAGCTGATCACACGACTCCAGGACACTGCAACTGTCATCATTACGAACCAGTTGCCAAGAGTCCGAAATTTGATCATGTGACCATGGGGATGCTGCAAACAGTCGTATGAAAACGGTCATAAGTCATTCAATGCCATTGTAACTTTGAACAGTTACTAAATGAAGTGTTGTAAGTCGAGGATTACCTGTGCTTGCAACTACAGTATCTGCCCCACCAGAGCAGATAGGTTAGGCCTGTTCCAGGTTCCTTCCCTGAAATATTGCCATTTTGCGGGACATCTCCATTTATAAATCCCACCCTATGGAACTCTCTTCCCCCTGACATCTGACAGCCTCCATACCCCTTTTATCCTTCCCCATACCACTCCACACCAGAGGTGGTATTCAGCCAGTTCAGACCGATTCTACAGAACCGGTAGTGGAAATTTTGAGTAGTTTGGAGAACTGGCAAATACCGCCTCTGACTGGCCCCGCCCCCATCTATTCCCTGCCTCCTGAGTCCCAGCTGATTGGCTGGGTCTTCTTTTGTTGCCTTGCACAGGAGAACGGAGCTGGAAAGCAGGTTAGTGGGGTGGGGAGAGAAGGGGGATTTTGCAGTAACCTTTCCCCAGGAGTGGGGTGGGAATGGAGATTTTACAGTATCCTTCCCCTGCCATGCCCACCAAGTCACGTCCACAGAACCGGTAGTAAAAACATTTTTGAATCCCACCACTGCTCCATACCTGATCTTCTCCCAAGTTTTGAAATAATAAGGTGATGTCAGATTGGGATAAGAATGTGCTTGGGGTGTGGGGTTGTGGCACCACTTTGCGTTTTAATTTTTATTACTGTTGGTTTTTTTTAAAACCGTGTTATATTGTTTTGCAAGTTGAAAGCTGTCCAGAATTGTTTTATGATTTTATGGCAGAGCTACATAAATATTTTAAATAAATAAATAAATTCGATTGGGAGAGAATAAAGTGCTAAAAAGCTACTGAGCTACTGTCTTGAAATGTTCAATTATAGCCATAAAAACCAACTGATTTCGGCACATTTAATGGAGGGAAAGGAACAACCCAGGAGGGGTTTCTCAAACACAAACACATTACCTAGCTGTCTGAAGGAACACAGCACTTCTCATTTCCAAAAGTCGCAATTATTTAAAAAAAAAAAAAACCCAAGCAGAGTTTTAGATCAGGATTTATTAGGACATAGATTTCAAGTGGAAATGACACAGGGAATAAACATAACTAATTCCTGTTTATTGATTCTTCCAGCAAAAGGATAGCTGTTTTGTTAGCACCAAGAGGCAGCTGTATTCAGAATCTAGTTCAATCTAGGGTCTCCACATTTTGAGATTTTTGGACCTCAACTCAATTCTCCAGCCAGCATGGAAGAATTCTGGGAGTTGAAATCCACAAATCTTAAAGTTGTCAAGTTTGAAAACCTCTGGTTTAGGACTATCAGATCTGGTCTGCAAGATGACACCAAAGACAGAAAGAAAGCAACTTCTAGAAGATAAGTATAATTTTGTATTTATTCATAATTATATTTAATTCCTTATGGGATGTAAAAAAAAGTTATCCTGTGTTTTTCAGTTTTATATATAATATATAATGTATGTGTGTGTGTGTTTGTGTTTTGGTGCATATTCTTTTCTGCAGGATTTTGCATTGTGGAGTTTCAAACTCTAGTCAACGAAGAAGTAGGGAAATTAACCCCGTTGTAATCTTGTGCCCTCTTTCTTTCTCACTTCAGATTGGTCAGTGCTAGCTTTGTTCCCCTTAACTCATTTCTTCAACTCTTCCTTTGCTTTCTTCAAAGCGAAGCCTGGCCATCTCTTCTATCTTCTCAGTTCCTGTTCAACTCTCTGGCCATCTGACAGAGACCACACAATGGACAGCAGCACATGACCATCCAATCATCACAGATAGACCCCTGGTTGGAAAAACACAAAGCCCTGGGTTAAATATCAGGGGTGGGGCTGCTGGGGGTTCACAGGGGTTCAGAAGAGCTCCTAGCTAAGATGCTGTACAGTTTGGAGAGCCTCCAAATCCCACTCGTGGCTGGCTCCCCCCCATACTTCCCCTTCCCTTCCAGGAGTCCCCAGGCGGCCATTTTTCACTACTGGTTCTGTGGGCATGGCTTGGTGGGTGTGGCAGGAAAAGGATACTGCAAAATCCCCATTCCCTCCCCACCTTATTAACCTGCTTTCCAGCTCCGTTCTCCTATGCAGGGCAACCAAAGAAAGACCCAGCCAATCAGCTGGGACTCAGGAGGCGGAGCATAGATGGGGCTGGCGGGGCCAGTCAGAGGCAGTATTTGCCGGTTCTCCAAAGTACTCAAAATTTCCGCTAACGGTTCTCCAGAACTGGTCAGTACCTGCTGAATACCACCTCTGGCACGGAGGCTCGGGGAGGGTGAAAAATGGGCCTCCTGGAAGTTTGGGAAGGCCGAAACAGGCCCATTCCTGGTTTCCAAACAGCCTCCGACGCTTGGGGAGGCCATTTTCGTCCTCCCGGAGGCTCAAGGGAAGCCTCAGGAGCCCGGGAAGGGCAATAACACCCCCCCCCCCCATCGTGGTGTAGGAGGCTGACTAAGCCACACCCACCATGGCCACACCCACCCAGCAAGCGGGCAGAGAACCCATTGCTAAAATTTTTGAAGCCCACTCCTGGGTTAAATTAGGAGGTCAGTGATGAGGCTGGGTCTCATGATGACAATCAAGAAAGAAGGAGGGGAGGGTGACTTCCTCTTTTGTCTCTTAGGGAAGAAAAGAGGCATTGTCACATCCGGTCACAGTCACTTTCTTTCCCCAACTCCATTTGCCTTTTTTTTATTTTTGACGCTCCGCCTTTTACCTGAATGCGGTATTTTCCACGCACTCCTGTACGGAGGGCGATCATAGAGCCCGGCAAAAGCGGGAGACAGCAGGTTTCCCCGGCTTGTTGCGCGACCTGACAGGCAAGAACGAAGGGTATAAAAGTGGCACAAAGACCTGTAGAAAAGAAAGAAAAAAGGTGAGAGGTTGCCCCCCAACTCCTTGAGAGAGAGAGAGAGAGAGAAACCAATAAAAAGGGCAAACGATTTTCTTCCCCTTGAATATCTAACTATTCTGGCTGTTCAGGCTGTAGTAGTTCAGGGGTGTCCAAGTTTGGCAACTTTAAGACTTGTGGTCTTCATAAACCACTTCTGGACTTTGTGGCTGAGGTGGGGGGGAAATGAAACTTTGATTTTGGGTTTTACGACGAATAGGTTTGTTGTTATAGAAATGGCCAGTTTATATTATTATGTAAAACTAAAAAGTTGAGGTTTGATGTTATTATCTTATTCTACTGCAGCAAAGGGAATAGGAAGTCAACACCTTTTCTTTCTTTCTTTTTCCCTTTTCCTTTCCCTTTTTCCTCCTGTTTTGTATTGTTTGTATTATATATTATAAACTAATAAATAAATCATCATCATCATCATCTCCTTTTTATGACCGCATAAATCCCTTGCAGGGTGGAGTCTGGGCAACTGCATGAAGCTGACTGTTTACTGGCCGGATGCCTTTCTTGTTGCCAATGTGGAATTTTGTTCAGCAGATATATTCTCATTGTGCCCATAGAGAAATATCTGTGCCTCTACCTAGGATTGAACTCACAGCCTCCTGATTATATGAGGTGAGAGCTCCACCTCTAGGCCACCGCACTACTCATAAACTAAACTAATAAATAAATACAATGAAAAAACCCGTAATGAATAAAAACTTGTGTCAGCGTTCCTGCAACACTCTATTTCACCCAATAACTCCGAGACAGACGTCTCAACAGTTCCTTTTATTTTGGATAGTAACTGGCACAACTGTGGAATCCCAAACCTGAAAGTTGCGGGTTTCCTTACAATAAGTAAAAACTACAAAATCCATCCCCTACACCCATCATCACATCACATGGCCCAATCACCATCCGTCCCCAGTTAAGATTTCCTCTCACTTAGGCGCAACACAACCTGACCTTGAATCAGAAAAAAAATGTTATTATATCAAACTAGATATACTCTAATATATTCCCCCCTCCCACTTTCCCAGGCTCAGATGTGGCAGTGTGGGAGCATCTGGTCTCAATATGGCTTCCAAAGCTGACAACTTGTGGACTTCAACTACCAGAATTCCCCTGTCAGCCACTAAACAACCATTACTTTAATGGCCGTTTGAAGTTACAACGGTGCTGACTTATAACCGTTTTTCATAGTTATAACCATTGCAGCATCTCCATGGTCATGTGATCAAAATTTGGACTTTTGACTACTGGTTTATATTTATGATAGTTCTAATGTCCCGGGATCATGATATCCCCTTTTGCGACCTTCTGACAAGCAAAGTCAATGGAGAAGCCAGATTCACTTAACAACCGGATTACTAACTTAACTGTAGCGATTCATTTAACTTTGGCAAGAAAGTTTGCAAAATGGGGGCAAAGCACACTTAACAACTGTCTTGCTTAGCAGCAGAAATTTTGGAGTCAATTATAAGTTGAGGACTACCTGCACTTATGATTTGAGCAAGAGTATTTGCAGTGGGTTGAAAGAGCGGTGCGTTGGCCAAGAGGTGGAGCTCTCGCCTCACGATTAGGAGGCTATGAGTTCGATCCTAGGTAGAGGCAGATTATTTCTCTCCCTGGGCAGGATGAGGATATCTCTGCTGAATGTAACTCTGTACTAGTGACAGGAAGGGCATCTGGCCAGTAAACACTCAGCTACATTTAGTTGCCCAGACTCCACCCTGCAAGGGTTTATTAAACGATGGTGATTTGTGGTGGGTTGAAAAATAAAAGGCCAAATACAAGTCACAGAAAAGGTTTGAGCATTTGTGGCTGCCATCTTGACCCCTTCGTCCTTGCTTTTCCCACAAGAGATCCTTGCCTTCGCTTCCCCAAATGCCTCCATTACTCACAGATGCCCAGGTCAGAACAGCAGTCACACAGATCTGAACTCCAGCTTCCTTGACTATTGAATGCATAGCTGGTGCCTACAGGTTGCGGCTGACCGTCAATGATCACCTCCGATTGATAGGCCATGGTAACCCTAGGAAGGGAGGAGGAGGAGGAGGGCAGGAAAAAGAGGAAAGAGAAGGAGGAGGACAAAAAGACCAAATTATTTCGATTAACCCCTCAGCTCCAAGAAGTCTTTGGGTCTTGAGAGACTTGGCAACAACTTTCCCAACTGGCAACCTTTCTTCCCAACCCTCACCATTCTCTTTTAACAAACCCATAAATCCCTTGCGGAGTGGAGTCTGGGCAATCAAATGGAGCTAGGAGAGTGTTGATTGGCCGGATGCCTTTCCTGTCACCAATGAGGAGTTTTGTTCAGCGGAGATATTCTCAGTGTGCCCAGAGAGAGAAATATCTCACAGCCTCTAGCTAGGATTGAACACACAGCCTCCTGATTGTGAGGTGAGAACTCCACCTCTAGGCCACCGCACCACATTGCAGAGAAGGGAAACTTCCCATCCTTGCGACATTAAAATTATTACTATTAAAATTACATTAAATTTACATTAATTTACATTAAAATTAACTACTATTGACCTTACCCCTTTCCTAAGAGGTCTGTAGGGGGCGTGCATAAGCATACCAACGTGCCTACCGTCCCTGTCCTATTGTTTCTTTTATTTTTCTTATATATACCCATTTCATGTATTCATAACTCTGTATATACTTATACCTATTATTTTGTAAGCGATTGACAAATCAAATAAATTCTAAAATGGTATCCTGCCAGTTGTGTGTGTCACCCTTGCAAAGTGGTGCATACACAAAGCACATAGTATTAGCTCCAACTTTAGAGTCTCTTTTGAGAGATTAGAAATACTGTCACCCCTCTCCTATCCCCCCACCTCTATTTCAGGGCACCTTGTGACAACTGATGGGAATGGTCAGCCTACACATCCTTTGTATGGCCACAAGGGAGATGCACACGCCAATCCAGAAGTGATTGGGCCTCCCTTGGCATTGCTATTCAGGCCATGTTGTGGCTGTGGTCCATTTCCATGGGCTCTTCTTTTGAATTCTTCTCCTCAGGGAGATGTGAGAAGTTTCTCCAAGAGCAACCTCATTTGTCCCCCAGTCCATCCCCATGAATATTTTGTGCAGGGCAAAGCACACTCCTTTCTTTGAACGGTACAAGACCTCGATTGAAAAAATGTCTGTTCAAGGAACGGCTTTGAATCACAAATATTCCCATCACACCAAAGAGAAGCTGATACTCGTAGAGCAAACGGACTTGAGCAGGGCGAGGGAAAATCACCTTCTCAGAGCTGCGCCTGGGAGAAGGAAGTGCCTGTTTGTTTTAATTGTTTGTTTTGCAGTAGCACCCTGGTCAAACTGGAGGCAGATTTTTTGGACAGGAATCAATTAAGATTAGTTTGTAATAAAATCAAGCGACACAGATGCACTGACATATTTATTTCCTCCAAACACAATGTGGGTATTTCAGTTCATGTAGGATAGGCTGTTTTCTACCTTGTCTGGCTTTTTTGTTTTTCAAACCATACATGCCAAAACAACAAGACACAGAGACAAATGTTTTCCTTTGTGCCATCACTCTGCTGAACACCTAATTCCCACAGTACTGTCTTATGTCTAAGTATATTTACCCTTGTAGTATAGCTATATTACTACTATCCTTCTCATCTTTTCCACTACCTTCTCTTATTGGTATCATTGTTATGATTGTTATTAATTTGATATTATTATTTTGCTGTTTTGCACTAAGAGCTTATGCACCAGAGACAAATTCCTTATGTGTTTAGTCACATTTGGCCAATAGCGTATTATAATGTACTGTACTGTATTGTATATTGTATTGTATTATTATATTGTATTGTATTATTGTATTGTATCCCATTCCATTTTTATTGTATTACATTGCATTGTATTCCATTTGTATTGTATTGCATTTTCTATCCTATCCTATCCTATTGTTCTCTAGTCTACAGGATTTAAACCCCACATCAATCTCAGCATCTGTTTAAAAAACCTCCTGTTTTGTTTACTTTGGCACATACAGTACTGAAATGAATTTTAACCTGGTTTAACATGATGGCTTATCCAATGCATCTGAGGACTATGCATAGGCTTACAAAACAGCATAACCCGTAAACCAGACACGGCCAGTTTAGCTCAGTCTGGTGGGTTTTATGAGCCTAGCTAAATTCCTTTGCCAGCCCAGTAAACGATGTTACGCACTTGATGTTACATAGTTTGATCATGAAGCATCTGCAAGCAAACGGCCAAGCTCAGAGAGCAGCAAAGACACCTCAGTATCTGGGATGGTGGTTTGTCAGCCAGGACTTCCCTCCACATCCATACCTAACACCTTTTTGCAAGTCTGGTGGCCAGGTCTGTAGTGGTCCCTCCTCCAATGAAACGTGGACGCTTATGACGTGGGACCTAATCAGGTACGTCTGAGGTTATCCAAACCAAAAGGAACGGTGAACAGGAGGAAAAGGAAGGATGGAGTTACACCCTGAAGGGAGGGACACCATTCCTTTGTTATCAAGAGTTTTGGTCACGCGGCTGCTGATAAGTTTGAGTTTCTGCAAATAGCTTCTCCTTCCACTGACCTCTCCCTAAAATAAGAAGCCAGCGTGCTACAACAGTTGCTGGACTAAGGAGACCCATATTCTACTCCGCCCACAATCTGTATGAATGAGCAGTAGAGGTAGTCCTCGACTTTCGACAGTTCATTTAGTGACTAGTTCAGAGTTACAACGGCACTGGACAAAAACTGACCTACGGCCGTTTTTCACACTTACGACCGTTGGCGCATCCCCCACGGCCACGTGATTAAAATTCAGACGCTTGGCAACTATTTATGACGGTCACAATGTCCTGGGTTGGGTCATGTCAGGGTGGGCTTCAAAATTTTTTAGCAAGGGGTTCTCTGCCTGGTTGCTGGGTGGGCGTGGACATGGAGGGTGTGGCCTAGTGGGACTGCACCAGAGTCAGGGGGGTCGTTTTGGCCCTTCCCGGACTCCGGAGGCTTTTCTCAAGTCTCTGGGAGGGTGAAAACGGCCTTCCCGGGCTCCGGACGGTCTCTTGAAGTGGGAAACGGGCCCATTTCCGGCCTTCCTAAATGTCCCGGAGGCCTGTTTTTCACCCTCCCCAAACCTCCACGCGCCCTGCACTTACCTGCATCTAAAACGGCCCCATGGGGTCACCTGGGAGGGGAGGGGCCAGCCAGGAGTAGGATTTGGGGGTTCTCCGAACTGCACAGAATATTTATTTATTTATTTATTTATTTATTTATTTATTTATTTATTTATTTATTTATTTATTTATTTATTTAGTTAGTTAGTTAGTTAGTTAGTTAGTTAGTTAGTTAGTTAGTTAGTTAGTTAGTTAGTTAGTTTATATACTGCCCCCTCTCCCAAATTGGGACTCGGGGTGGTGCACAGCCGAGCTAAAAACGATACATTTACAAATATAAAATTAAAAATAATTAAAATGAATTAAATTAGTGGCTGGAAAATTAAAACTATAATAAAACACTAAAATCAGGGTAAAAAAATTACAAAAGTTAAAACCATTCCAATGATCCTAGGTCAGACCAGTTTGCTGGAAAAGATGGGTCTTCAATGCGCGCCGAAAGGTTTGCAGGTCAGGGATAATCCGCACCTCCGGGGGTAACTCATTCCAAAGGGAGGGTGCTCCCCTCCCTTAGGAGGTTAGCTAGGAGGTTCTCCCGGACCCCTGCGAACCCCCAGCAGCCCCACCTCTGGGTCACGGGATTATCTTTTGCGACCTTCTGATGTAGGAAGTTAGCACCCACACCCCCCTCCTAGAAAAATGAAATATTAAAAAGGCAGAATATTTCCCCTAAAAAGAATAGAAACTCAGAAGCAGAAACTCACCCTCACCTTTGTTAATGGGTGGGCCATTAAGGCCTGGGCTAGAATATTTTACATAACGAAGACCTCCAGGTAGAGCTATAGGAATTGCCTAACGCCCTTTCATTACATCATCATCCAGCAAGGCTGGAACTCAGGTGAAGCCATGTGGTCCAGACCAAGCCTACAAAGTTAGCAAAGACCCCCTGCCCCTGGGCGTCTGACAGCCAATGGGATACATTTCTTACACAGGAACAGGAAACACTAAGGTGGGGCCCATCAGAAGGTATATAAGGGTCTCTCAGCATCGTGGCCCTCCCTTCTCTTTTCACTTTGAAGCATGTGATCGTCCCTTTCATTTTGGAACTCCAAGCCATGTGGTCCTGTCCACCATTAAACCATCTTCCCAAACAGCCTCCATGTTTCCTGCGTCTTTTTTCCCCACTTGGAACTGAACCCAGAAGGATACTTCTTCCAACACTGACAAGCCAAATCAAGGAGGAAGCCAGATTCACTCTTAACAACCATGTTACTAACGTATAACAAATGCAATGATTCACTTAACAACGGCGGCCAGAAAAGCCGTAAAATAGGGGCAAACTCACTTGACAAACGTTTCACTTAGCAACATAATTTTTTCCATGCTCAGTTGTGATCCTAACTTGAGGGCGACTTAACACTTAGCCTGCTGATGAACTGAAATTTGCCATCCCAGGTTTTTTAAAAAAAAAAAACAGATGCCAACGTTTGATTTAGGTCCCACTGCCAAGCTTCAGGATTTCAGAGAGAGTTGATTCTCTCCATGATCACCTACTGATTTCTCCAGCTCATCCCTCCGAAAAAATAAAAACGCTCTGATCATTTTTTTCTCTTTCTTTCTTTCTTTCTTTCTTTCTTTCTTTCTTTCTTTCTTTCTTTCTTTCTTTCTTTCTTTCTTTCTTTCTTTCTTTCTTTCTTTCTTTCTTTCTTTCTTTCTTTCTTTCTTTCTGGTTGCTTTTTAAATTGCTCACTGGTAACCTTGTTTTAGGAGAAGTGAATTCATGAAGATATATCTGTTATAGTAAGAGAAAACCCCAGGCTACAGTAACCAAGTTAGCCTCCAAGGTTCCACTAGACTTTCATGAAGAGAAAAAGCCCCTATTGCAATCAATGGGAATTAAACATTTAACTGAGCTTTGGGTTGCCTGCAATCGATGAGCTTAACATCCAATCCTAAAAACATTCGGTTGAAAGAAAATCCCATTGATTTCAAGGCAGCTCACTTCTAACTTGCACCTCGTCCTTCAGCGCCTCTGAGTTGTGGGTTTTGGGGTTTTTTTTTTTGCATTTGTAGTGCAGCTTCTTCGCAGCAGGGGCTGACATGAAGGCCGCCCCCTGAAGTTTGCCTTCAGCTTCCAGTTCCGTTTTTTGTTTTTAAGAAAACATGTTTTGCAGACTTCTAGAAAGCATAACGGGGTTTTTTCCCCCCTCATTCTCTCTTGTTACCATAGTCGGTAGATTTTACTACAATCCTTTTTTTCAAAAATAAAACTTAGCCAAGTTGAATAACAAATCTGTACAGAAGTCAACACAGAATAGAATAGAATGGAATGGAATGGAATGGAATGGAATGGAAGGGAAGGGAAGGGAAGAGAAGAGAAGAGAAGAGAAGAGAAGAGAAGAGAAGAGAAGAGAAGAGAAGAGAAGAGAAGAGAAGAGAAGAGAAGAGAAGAGAAGAGAAGAGAAGAGAAGAGAAGAATTGGAAAGGAACTTTGAAGTCTTCTAATCCAGGGGTCGCCAGCCTTTTGGACCTCAGGGCAGTGATGGAATTCAAATTTCTTTACTACCGGTTCTGTGAGCGTGGCTTGGTGGGCATTTTTGGGTTAGACAGCCGGATCAATTTGGTTTAATTTATTTTAATTGTATTTATTGAGTATTTATTATGTGTTTTTAGTAGGCTGTACACCGCCCCGAGTCCCTTTTTGGGAGAGGGAGCGGTATAAAAGTTAATTAAATAAATAAATAAATAAATAATGGAAGGGGGAAGGATACTGTAAAATCTCCAGTCAGAGGTGGTATTTGCTGGTTCTCCAGATTACTCAGAATTTCCACTACCGGTTCTCCAGAACTGGTCAGAACCTGCTGAATACCACCTCTGCCTCAGGGACCACCAAACTCATCATTTTAAATCCCGTGGACGGTGGCTTGCTGACATTGGTGGGAAAGTCAGTCCCCTATTCCACAGCTGCAATAGTCACAGAACCGGCCCTTTGTTCATCCCGGAGCAGCTGCTCCTCCACTGGGTGCACCGGCCTGACGTGGACTGGAGAAGCTGCTCCAGAATGACCAAAAGGCCGGTTCTGTGACTACTGCAGCTGTGGAATATGGGACTGACTTTCCCACCAATGTCAACAAGCCACACCTGGGTGGATTTTCCTCCCCAACTTTTGTTTTACCTTCCTGTTCCAGCTCGTGTGGCTCTACTCAAGGTAAGGTTTGCGCTCATCTGAAGGGTGGGGACCAGCAGGTGAGTGGGCCATGTGTGCGATGCAGCCTTGTGTTCCTGCGTAGCCTGGATTAATTGCTTTGGGGGGAGTGATTGGGGGGGACATTTCTCTGCAGATCAGGAAAATTTTCTCACGGGCCCACCGGTTAAACTGTCCAATCCCCTGCTTAGGCAGGAAACCCTACACCACTTCAGAAAAATGGTCATCCAACATCTTCTTAAAAACTTCCAGTGTTGGAGCATTCACAACTTCTGGAGGCGAATCATTCCACTGATTCACTGTCCTCACTGTCAGGAAATTTCTCCTTAGTTTTAAGTTGCTTCTGTCCTGGATTAGTTTCCACTCATTGCTTCTTGTTCTGCCTTCTGGTGCTTTGGAGAACAGCTTGGCTCCCTCTTCTTTGGGGCAGCCCCTGAGATATTGGAAGACTGCTATCATGTCTCCCCTAGTCCTTGTTTTCATTAGATGACTAGACATACCCAGTTCCTGCAACCCTTCTTCATATGTTTTGGCCTCCAGTCCCCTAATCATCTTTGTTGTATCAGCTAGATACCGTGACCTGGATGGTTTGAGAATCTCCTCTACAGACATTTAGTTACCTACTTTGAAATGAACACCCTTCAAATAGTGTGTGAGTGTCAAATGATTTTCAGAAAGGAAAAAAAAAAAAAGGAATTGCAGACTATAGGATTCAGGTGGCTCTGAGGGCACAGATCAACCTCCAAGTGACCTCAACGACTCTCAGGAAGAGTACTAATGTCCAGAGGACTGCGAGGAATATTAATCCTTCCGTTCTCCACCATTCAGTCAGCACTGAAGAAGCTTCTTGGATGAGAAGTGAAACTACTTCAAGCAAAATAAGAAAGCCCAGTTGCTTTTTGAAAGGAAGCACTTTGGGGACACTGGCTAAAGAGTTAACCTTGGTCTCTAGACTTGTTTTTCTACCTTTAATACAGGTAGTCCTTTGACTTACAACCATTCATTGAGCAACCATTCCAAGTTACAACACCACCAAGCCACTTATAATGCGTCCTCGCACTTATGACCACATCCCCACCATCATGTGAGCCAAAATTCAAGCACTTGTCAACCAGCAACGATTCACGATGGTTGCAGCATGCCGGGATCATGTGATCCTTGTTTTGTCAGGACTCCAACAAATCCACCTCCATTCAAATCATAAGTCTCTAGCTGCATCTCTCAGAGAAAATAAAATTGATTTATTAGAAGTGGCCATGTTGATATCATCTCTCCCCCACCCCATTGGTTAATACTTCAGAATTTGAACCCAAGTTTCAAAAGAAAACTCTATTAAATTGGGCTGCTCCATTCTCTAGGTTTATTTCTCTTCTAAGACCTCCAGTCCAGAGGGAAATTAATTCTTGTTCCACAAGCAGAGGTGATATTCAACAGGTTCTGACCAGTTCTGGAGAACCGGTAGCAGAAATTTTGAGTAGTTCGGAGAACCGGCAAATCCCACCTCTGACTGGCCCCACCAACCCCATCTATTCTCCGCCTCCCGAGTCCCAACTGATTGGCTGGATCTCCTTTGGTTGTTCTGCACAGGAGAACGGAGCTGGAAAGCAGGTTAGTCGGCTGGGGAGCAGAGGTGGTATTCAGCCGGTTCTGACCAGTTCTCAGGAACTGCTAGGGGAAATTTTGAGTAGTTTGGAGAACCGGCAAATCGCACGTCTGACTGGCCCCGCACCCATCTATTCTCTGCCTCCCGAGTCCCAGCTGATTGGCTGGGTCTTCTTTTGTTGTCCTGCACAGGAGAACGGAGCTGGAAAGCAGATTAGTGGGGTGGGGAGGGAAGGGGGATTTTGCAGTATATCCTTCCTCTGCCATGCCCACCAAGCCACGCCCACAGAACCGGTAGTAAAAAAATATGAATCCCAACACTGTCCACAAGATTCTTTTTTAGCTCCTTCTGGTATCATAATGGCTTTACAAGGACTTTGAGCGTTAATGCCCACCACTAAATAAACCCCCCACCCTTCTGTAGAGTTCCCCACCCCCCAACAAACAGTTAATCTAATCTGACATAGTTCACTTCAAAGCAGATCAAGTCAAGGTGTCCCACTGAACAATCGTGCAATTTGTTTAGCTTCGTATCACATGAAGACTTTCAAGAATCACTTGAGACTTTCAAGAAGAGATTGGACTGCCATTTGTCAGAAATGGTGAAGGGTCTCCTGCTTGGGAGGGGGGTCGGACTAGATGACCTACAAGGTCCCTTCCAACTCTGATTATCTGTTATGACGAGTGATTGTGGTTTGAAAAACCACTTTTTATAGCCAGGGCGTATGTCCTGAGAGAGAGATACAGCCTTCTCACTACCTTTTAGAACCCCCAGCCTGGAAATTGTGTCCCTTCAAACTAAGGTTAAATTTTTAGGTTGACATGGAAGCTTTTATCCAAACAATTGCCGTTTATAGTCAGTGCAAAAGGTCTGAGATCACAGAACATTCTTAAAACAAAGATTAACAAAATACAATTGTTCTAATGTTTTTCCAAAATTTCTGAGCATATGAGCACGTCCACCACATGTGGAAGTATGTTCCTTGTACATTAGAAAATGGATTTTAGATATAACAAAACAAAAATTAAAATTTGAACCCGAAATCTTTCTACTAAGAATGGTAGATACAAACATGGAGAAAAAATATCAATATTTAATTTTACATATTATAACTGCGGCTGGAATAACGTATGCACAAAATTGGAAGACATCCCTCACCCCCTCAGATGATATGGTAATTAAAAAAATATATGAATATGCTGAGATGGATAGCTTAACTAAATTGCTGAAAAACAAACAAAATAGTGTATACTATGAAATATGGAATATTTGGTATGATTGGTTAAGAAAAAGGTAATATTGGATACTTGGATAAACTATTGAAAGGATAGTAGATGTGTGTTTAATTAAAAAAGATAAAGAGAAAATGTAATATCAAAAGAACGAAGGACTACTTTAACAAGGTAGATCACGTCAATGATAATGATAAAGAAAAGAGAAACCATTGCTCAACATATGCTGTAAAATTTATATATATATATGTGTGTGTGTGTGTGTATTGATTTGTCTGTTTTAAACGTATGTCATATAAATGTTTATTAAAAAAAAATACAATTGTTCTGTTCACTTGTCCTGAGCCCAAATCAATTATCCATACTATGACTACGAAGTTTCTCAGTCATCTAGCTTATGATTGTGCCAAAGGTGTTTTTTCAAGAGGCAACTGGACTTTCTGGTTTTTCTTTGAAGGCATTTCGCTGAAGAAGTTTCTTGGATGAGAAGCAAAACGTCTTCAAAGAAAAAATGGAAAGTCCAATTGCCTCTTGAAAAAAGCATCTTTGGGACAACCATATTATGACTTAAGATGGCTCTGTTGAGTTCATCTGAACCCGGTTTTCTCCCAGGGAGAAGACTGAAGTGAAGATTTGATTAACATCATGTTAACACCAGATCAAGGAATTGCCAAACAAGTCAATAAGAAACAGTTCAGCCAAAGAACTTGTAAGACCATTTCCACCAACACCACAGGACAAGCCAGTAGAATATAAACTGAGAGCAAACCTCTTTCCTAGCACTGATGATATTCCCTAGCTGGGTAATGAAATGTCTGCAAGAAAACAACCAAGCTCAGAGAGCACCAAGGACCCCTCTAGAAGATTTAAGGCACTCAATCCTTTTCCTCTATCATCTAGCCTATTGTTCTTCTATTCATAATGGATCCACCCCTTCCTAATTCTTTCTACTATTAACCTACTCCCAAAAAATGTTTACGTGTTGTTTCTCCTTTCTTTTAACATAATAAACCACAAATTACGCAGCTCAATTTTAACATAATCTATGAGCTGGAAACTAAACACACAATTCTAGAAAATAGCAATAGAGAAGCCTCAAAAGTTTTTAAAACTCCCATTTATTCTTCTTCCTGCTCCAAAAAACCAAGTTGGCATCAACAGAGGATTTGCAAACATTTCTACATGGGCTTATATTCTCTTACCTGTATTTTTTTAAAAAAACAACCCACCGAAATTTCAGATTTTTCTGTTGACCAGCTGTCTCTAGGCAAGAAACTCAGTTCCGCCAATGGCCATCTGTTATATAGACCTTATGGCTAGGGCGGAGAATGAATTGATAGGGGAAAGTATGCGTAAATCAGGTGGGGCAACTAGGAGGTGAACAGAAGCCCAAAACTGTGAACCTTGTTAAACAGAGTTGAGGGATATGATTTACAAAGAAACAATGTTGATTTTTCAAACAAGAACACACAGAGGGATAGTCCTCAACATATAGCTGTTTGTTTAGTGACTGTTCAAAGTTGCAATGACCCTGGGGGAAACAGTGACTTATGACCATTTCTCACACTTACAACCTTCGCAGCCTCCCCATGGTCACATGGTTAAAATTGGGTCGCTTGGTCAACTGGCTCATATTTATGACGGTTGCAGAATCCCAGGGTCATGGGATTCCCCTTTTGCGACCTTCTGTCCAGCAAAGTCAAAGGGGAAATCCAGATTCACTTAACAACTGTGTAACTGAACAACTGCAGCATTTTGCTTAACAACGGTTGACAAGGAAGGCTGTAAAATGGGGCAAAATTCACTTAACCAATGTAGCCACAGACCTTTGGGGGCTCAATGGTGAGGTCGTATTTTGAGGACTATTCGGACATAGAACGAGTGAGATCTACGGGGCAGAGAATATTATTTCTGGGGTTTCCACCCTCCCCTCTTCTAAAATTAAAAAAAGGCTTCTCAGAGAGTTAAACTGCCTAGTCTACAGGTATCGTGGTTTCTTCTCGCCGAATGACGCAAAGGTACCTCCAACACAATCGTAAGATGGAAATATTGGGATTGAGGTTTAATATATTTGGAGGTTTGAGCTACTGTAGCGATAGGTAAATATTTGCCTAGGCAAACCTTTCTCTTTTTTTCCCCCCATTGCTAAACTTTCTGGACTTTGGACTGTCAACTTATATGTTTGAGAGAACAGCCATAAATGGTGTTTGCTCAGGGATGCAGAGAGCAAACATTTAAAAAGGGAAGATATTATGGATTAATTCAACCTAATTTTCTAGATTTGCCTAACGCAGAGAGAGCCATAAATAGCTCTGGACTGAGCTGGCATAATGCCCTAAGCATCAGCTAACCAATTCTATTTAAGCTATGGGTCCATCTAGCCTGCAACTCTCATTGGTCCTTAGCCAATGGCCTCTGATGGTGATGTTACTTATTTATTTAACAGAATACAGGTAGTCCTTGACTTACAACAGTCGCTTAGTGACTGTTCAAAGTTATGACTGAGAAAAAGTGAAAAGTTTTTCACACTTATGACCATGGTAGCATCCCCGTGATCACAGGATTTACATTGGATGCTTGACATCTGACTCACACTTGTGACGGCTGCAGTTTCCAGGGGGGGGCACATCAGTGGTGGGATTCAAAAAAATTTACTACCGGTTCTGTGGGTGTGGCTTGGTGGACGTGGCTTGGTGGGCACGGCAGGGGAAGGTTATTGCAAAATCCGCATTCCCTCCCCACCCCACTAACCTGCTTTCCAGCTCGGTTCTCCTGTGCAGGGCAACCAAAGACAACCCAGCCAATCAGCTGGGACTCAATGGGAGGCAGAGAATAAATGGAGGTGGGGCCAGTCAGAGGTGGTATTTGCTGGTTCTCCAAACTATTCAGAATTTCCGCTACCCGGTTCTCCAGAATTGGTCAGAACCAGCTGAATACCACTTCTGGGTCACAGGATCCCATTTTATTTTATTTATTTGATTATTTGAATCGCTTACAAGATAATAGGTATAAGAATAAACATGAGTAAGAATACAGGAAATAGGTACGAATAAATGGGGACAATAGGACAGGGATGGGAGGCACAATGGTTCATTTATACACGCCCCTTAAAATTTATTTTTAATAAAAATTTAAAATTATTTTGCTATGTTCTGATGAGCAGCATCAATGGGGAAGCCAGATTAACAACCATATGACTAATTTAAAAATGGCAGGGATTCATGCTGTGGCAAGAAAAGTTGTAGAATGGGGAGACACATTTCTCACTCAGCAACATAAATCTTGGGCTCAGCTGTGGTTGTAAGTCGAGGATAACAGAGTCAGAAGGGACCTTGGAGGTCTTCTAGTCCAACCCTGTACTCAAACAGGAGACCCTATAACCATTTCAGACAAGTCAGGGGTGGGAATCTACCGGTTCGCACCTATTTGCTAGAACCGGTTTTTAACATTCTAAGCAGTTTGCAGAACCGGTTGTTAGAAGAAATTACTGGCCTAATCCTGTAAGGAAGGCAGGAAGGAAACATTCTGGTGTTGCTTACAGAAACTGCCTCTCCATTAACCCTTATTACATTCTTGGCAGGACTAGACTTCCTGTCTCAGGAACTTCTCTGGAGTTTTTTTCCCCTCCTTTGCTGCTACTTTGCTTGTGTGGAGTGACCATTCAAAGTTACAACGGCACTAAAAAAAGTGACTTATGACCCTTTTTGACACTTACGACGGTTGCAGCATCCCCACAGTCATGAGAGGCCAGGAGAGGAGATGCATGCCTCGATGTGAGTGATATTGAGTTGGCCACATCCACCCAGTCACATGACCACCAAGCCATGCCCACCACCTAAGCCACGCCCACAGAACTGGTTGTTAAAAAACTTGAATCCCACCCCTGAGACAAGTGGCTGTCCAGTTTCTGTCCAATGATGGAGCACCCACAGCTTCTGTAGGCAAGCTGTTCAAATGGAGGATGGGAGTTTTGGAGTATTATTTTTGTAAATCACTATATTGTCAGGGGTGGGATTCTACTGGTTTGGACCGGTTTGGGAGAACTGGGTGTTAAATTTGCATCTGATTCACTGAACTGGTATTTGAACCGACCAGTTGGCCCCGCCCACCCCTCCCATCCCAGGAGTCTCCACACAGCCTATTTTCAATGCAGGTAAGTGCAGGATCAGCGCAGAGATTCTGGGAGAGGGAAAACAGGCTTCCAGAAATTCCGGAAGTCCAGAAATGGGCCTCTTTCCGGCTTCCGGAGGACCTCCAGAGCCCGTGGAAGGCCGTTTTCACTCTCCCAGAGTCCCATGGGAAGCCTCCAGACCTTTGGGAAGGCAAAAAAGGTGCTCCCGGAAGTTCAAGTAGGCCATGCCCACCATGGCCACGCCCACCCAGCAAACTGGTTGCTGGGATTTTTTAATCCCACCCTGTGTATTGGAGTTTTATTGTTCTATCAGAGTTTTATTTTTGTATGTCACTCTGAGTCACCTGGGTGACCCTATCCATTTTCTAAATGAATGTATAAATAAATAAATAAATAAATAAATATACAGTTCTTATAAAATAGGTTGTAAAAGTGTGGGCTTGGCTCTTCGTGCATTTTTCCAAAGACATCCGTGGTTTTTTTTTTTTCTTTTCTTTTATTGATGAACTGGTTTGATTTCCAGAAGTCTTCGAGCCTGTAAAACATTCCGCCTATATTGTAAAAATTTTTGGCCTCCCATCTTAGCATGAGGTAATTCTGGGTGGCTTAGTATAGGTAAAGATTCCCCTCCCACATACGTGCTAGTCATTTCCGGCTCTAGGGGCTGGTGCTCATCTCCATTACAAAGCTGAAGAGCCAGCGCTGTCCGAAGACGTCTCCGTGGTCATGTGGCCAGCATGACTCAATGCCTTCGAAGGCGCATGGAACGCTGTTCCCTTCCTACCAAAGGGGTCCCTATTTTTCTACTTGCATTTTTTACATGCTTTCGAACTGCTAGGTTGGCAGAAGCTGGGACAAGTAGCGGGAGCTCACTCCGTTACGCGGAGCTGGGGATTCAAACCGCCGAACTGCTGACCTTTCTGATCGACAAGCTCAGCATCTTAGCCACAGAGCCACCGCATCCCCTCTGGGCAGTTTACCATCTTACAAAAAAAGATAAAAATGATGCAAAACCTCAGAGGCATAAATAAAATACAGCTGTTGTTGTTGTTGTTGTTATTATCACTGTTGTTGTTATTATTATTGTTGTTGTTATTATTATTATTGTTGTAATCATTAGAGTAAAAAACATAAAATAGCTCCCAAGTACCAATCCCAATTTTTTTTCTTTAATTGTGGAAAGAGAAGGCAGATGAGAATAAATGTAGAACGCACAGGCCCAGGTCCTCTGTATGTGTGTGTGTGTGTGTGTGTGTGTGAGAGAGAGAGAGAGAGAGAGAGAGAGATGTGTGTCTGTGCACGCCTGTGTGATGGCATTGGTGAGAACCAGCGGCACGTCAAGCTGTCAAAGATACAGGAAAAAAGAGAGATAAATGAATTGCTGGGGCTCCAGCACGAATAAATGAACTCGCTGCTTTTTCTGGGCAAAAGGGTTATGTGAGGCAGACGGAAGGAGCAGCGTTCCCTCCCCGTGGGGACCCCCGAATGGGCAGGGGGAGGAGGGAGGGGGCTGCCCGCCAGCCCATCTGACAACGGAAGAAGAATGGCGGATGAAATGAGCACAGATAGGCCTGATTGGTGGTGGCGGTGGGGGGAGACGGGGACGAGGGAGGGACGCTTAAGCCTGACACGGACAGGGAAAGCGATGGCTTGTTGGTATATTTGTCTTTTGGATTATTATTCTTTGTCAACAGCCCCTACCCTCCCTTGCTTCTTGGGGCTGGGCGTCCTGGGAATCTGAGATTTGCTTCCTAGGAAGGAGAAATGTCCGTGGAATAATTTAAACCTGGGGCTTAATTTTGTCTCCTTTTGGTTACCGAGAAGGGTTGCTGATTAGAATAGAATAGAATATAGAATAGAATAGAATAGAATAGAATATAGAGTAGAGTAGAGTAAAATAGAGTAGAATAGAATAGAACAGAATAGAATATAGAGTAGAATAGAATAGAACAGAATAGAATAGAATATAGAGTAGAATAGAATAGAGTAGAATAGAGTACAGTAGAATAGAATAGAGTAAAACAGAATAGAATAAAGTAGAATAGAGTAGAATAGAATATAGAGTAGAATAGAATGGAATAGAGTATAGAGTAGAGTAGAATAGAGTATAGTATAGAATATAATATAGAGTAGAATATAATAGAGTATATAGAGTATAGAATAGAATATAGAGTAGAGTAGAATAGAATAGAATAGAGTAAAACAGAATAGAATAGAATAGAATATAGAGTAGAATAGAATAAGAATTAGAATAGAATAGAATAGAAGAGAAGAGAAGAGAATAGAATAGAATAGAATAGAATAGAATAGAATAGAATAGAATAGAATAGAATTCTTTATTGTCTAAGTGTGATTGGACACACAAGGAATTTGTCTTTGGTGCATAAGCTCTCAGTGTACATAAAAAATACATTCATCAAGAATCATAAGAAACAACGCTTAGTGATAGTCATAGGATACTAAATAAGCAATCAAATCACACTAGGAAACTAAATAAAACAATATAAATCGTAAAGATACAAGCAACAAGGTTATATTCATAAGTAGGAGACAGGTAATAGGGAGGATGAGAAGAATAATAGTAATACAGTCTTAGTAAATAGTTTGATTCTGCTGTGGGAATGAGTTGTTTAGTAGAAAAAACTGTCCTTGAATCTAGTTGTTCTGGGGTGCAGTGCTCTATAGCGTCGTTTTGAGAGTAGAAATTGAGACAATTTATGTCCGGGATGTGAGGGGTCTATAGATATTCCTTGACACATGATCACCGTTGAGCTCAACATTTCCGTTGTTAAGTGAAGCAGTTGTGAAATGAATTTTGCCCTATTTTATTTACCGTCTTCCTGACCACAATGGTGAAATGAATCCCTGAAGTTATTCAAATCAGTAACCCGGTCATTAAGTGAATCCAGCTTCCCCCGTTGGCTTTGCTTGTCAGAAGGTTACAAAAGGGGATTGCATGACCCCGGGACACTGCGACTGTCATAAATAAGAGTCAGTTGCCAAGCATCTGAATGTTGATCACGTCGGTATGGGGATGCAATGGTCATAAGTGAGGAAAACAGTCATAAGTCACTTTATAGTGCCATGGTAAGTTTGAATGGTGACAAAGTGAAATTGTTGTAAGTTGAGGCCTACCTGTACATCTCTGTCTACGGCCATGATGGCAAACCTATGGCATGTGTGCCACAGGTGGCACGCAGAGCCATTTGTGCCAGCACGCAAGCTACAGGCAAACTTACCTCACTGCGCATGCGCACGCCTCACAGCTGATTTTCGGCTGGTTTGAGGCCTTTTTCAGCCTCCCAAAGGCTTGAGGAAGGCTTCTGCAGGCTTCTGCAGGCTTTGCAGGCCGAAAACTAGCCCATTTTCGTCACTTCCTGTTCTTCTGAAAATACTGGAAGTGACAAAATGGGGCTAGTTTTCGGCCTGCAAAGCCTGCAGAAGCCTTTTTGAAGCCTCTGAGAAGGCTGAAAATCAGCTGTGAGGTGCAGTGCAGGTAAGGGGGCGGTGGGGGTGATTGGGGACTGCACATGCATGCGTAGCGGGCGTGGGGGGCACACATTGCCTTCTGGGTGCTGGCACGCGAGTGCAAGCGTGCCCAGCATGCGCACAATTTTTGGCACAGGAGCCCCAAAAGGTTAGCTACCACTGGTCTATGGTATCAATACAAGTAGGCCTCAACTTACAACTGTTCGTTTAATGAGCTTTCTGAATGGGATGCTAAAAAAAGGGACTTACGACCAATGCTCACACTTACGACAGTCTCAGTATCCCCACGGTCATGCAGTCAAGATTTGCATGATTGGCAACTGGCACGTATTTACGACGGTTGCAGTATCCTGAAGTCACGTGACCGCCACTCGCGACCTTCCCAGCCAGCTTCCAGCAATTGGGGGGGGGGGGGAGAACCAGATTTGCTTAACGACCGTGTGATTCACTTAATAACGGCAGTGAATCACTCAACTGTGACAAAAAAACATCATGAGAGCCAACTTAAGAGCCGCTTTGCTTAACAAATGAAATTCTGCTTCCACTGGTGGTTATAAGTCAAGGATTAGCTGCGGAGGAGAATATTTGTAGCTCAGGGTTGAACTGGGAGGGGGCCTCTCTGGGCTCTGTTGTTTGCTTACAAACCTTTCATTACTCAACTAGTAGCTACTCTGTGTCCTTCACTCAGCCAAACTCCTGATTTACTCCTAATCTCTGCTTGGCATATCAGGACGTTGATATGCAATGCTTCTCCTGCCATCCGGGCTGCTGAAATTGGATTTATTTTAGAATAAAAGCCCTTAGGATGAACCACCGATTTCTTTGCCTTTATGGTCTGGATTGTTTTTTTTATTTATTAAATTTACGTGTTGCTGCCCTCCTTTTTTTTTGGCCCTCAAGTGGGACTCTTACAATTATTCAGTTTCTTCCTTCGACTGTTGAGTAGACTTGAAAAGGCTGCGCTGTTTAACCTTCTCCAAAATGCAAAATACCCAAGATTCAAATGGGCAAGGGTCATGGCTTCGAATCCAGCCCAGAAGAATTTAAGCACACAAAAAAATCTGTGAACGGGGCCTTCTTCAGTCCTATCTGATACGCATGTGATCAAGGGGGGGGGGGGGGTTGGAGGCTGTTCTCCTCCCCCCCCCCCCAAAAGAAATATCCCAGTGCCTTTCTCCCCAGCCACCCCCTTTCCTCCTCTTTTCTAATTCTTCCTTGCTCTCTTCCCCCCCCCCCCCGCTCTCCCCTTACCTCCCAGGCTCCCCCATGCATGAAAAGATCCTTATTTAATTTAGTCGCCACGAAAATCGATTCTGCCATTCGATACAAAATAAGAATCAAGCAGATTAAGGGACGGAAATTAACTCTGAAAATATTTTTGATGGAGTGCCTTGTAGTCTCCCCGCCAAATGGAGTGCAAAGTGGAACAAATGACGGGCAGCTACTGCCAGCGACAGGAGCTTTCCATCTTCCCATTATCCACTAATGGGAAAGGTCCCGCTCTCAAGCCTTGGCCCACGGATTAATCACAACCCAGCCTTTATGAAGATTTATTTCTCCTTGCCGGCAGCCCGCTCTGCGCTGGGATGAAGTCATAACGCTCGGGGGAGTGCGGGGCTCCCGAGAGGAGGAGGAGGGAGGGAGGGAGGGAGGGAGGAAGTGTTTAGGAAGAAAGAAAGAAAGAAAGAAAGAAAGAAAGAAAGAAAGAAAGAAAGAAAGAAAGAAAGAAAGAAAGAAAGAAAGAAAGAAAGAAAGAAAGAAAGAAAGAAAGAAAGAAAGAAAGAAAGAAAGAGGAGGAGGAGGAGAATGAGAGAGAAAGGAAGGAAAGGAGAGAGAAAAAGGAAGGAAGGAAGGAAAAAAAGGAGGAGGAGGAGAGAGAGAAAGGAAGGAAAGAAGGATAGAGAGAAAGGAAGGAAGGAAGGAAAAAAGGAGAGCAGGAGGAGGAGGAGGAGAAGGAGAGAGAAAGGAAGGAAAGGAGAGAAAAATGAAGGAAGGAAGGAAAAAGAAGAAGGAGAAGGAGGAGGAGGAAGAGAAAGAAAGGAAAGAAGGAGAGAGAGAGAGATGAAGGAAGGAAGGAAAAAGAAGGAGAAGGTGCAGGTGGAAGACGAGGAGGAGGAGAAGTGTTAAGAAAGAAAGAAAGAAAGAAAGAAAGAAAGAAAGAAAGAAAGAAAGAAAGAAAGAAAGAAAGAAAGAAAGAAAGAAAGACGAGGAGGAGAATGAGAGAGAAAGGAAGGAAAGGAGAGAGAGAAAGGAAGGAAGGAAGGAAAAAAGGAGGAGGAGGAGAGAGAGAAAGGAAGGAAAGAAGGATAGAGAGAAAGGAAGGAAGGAAAAAAGAAGGATAGCAGGAGGAGGAGGAGAAGAAAGAGAGAGAAAGGAAGGAGAGGAGAGAAAAATGAAGGAAGGAAGGAAAAGAAGAAGGAGAAGGAGGAGGAGGAAGAGAAAGAAAGGAAAGAAGGAGAGAGAGAGATGAAGGAAGGAAGGAAAAAGAAGGAGAAGAAGGAGGAGGTGCAGGTGGAAGAGGAGGAGGAGAAGAAGAAGAAGAAGAAGAACAACAACAACAACAACAACAACAACAGCAACAACAACAACAACAGCAACCGAGGACAAAGAAGGAAGAGGGTAGTCCAGCCCCCTGCCCGAGACAGAAGACCTGAGAGAGGGGAGCAAGGAGGAAGAAAGGGCGGTCAGGGGATCAAACCGGAAAAAAAGGATCCAGGGAGAAAGAAGGGAAATTAAATAGAATCAGAAGTTTGGCCTCTGCAGATGGCAAGGAAGAAGAAGAGGGCCAGGCCAGGGGTGGCACTCCTGCCTTGGTGGAGAACAAAATAATAGAATAATAGAATCAGAAGGCACCTTGAAGGTCTTCTAGTCCAGCCTCCTGCTTAAGTAGGGAACCCTATCCCATTTCAGACAATCTCTCCTTTAAATCCTCCAGTGTTGGAGCACCCACAACTTCTGGAGGCAGGTTGTTCCATTGATTAATTGTTCTAACCCTCAGGAAATTCCTCCTTGGTTCCAAGTTGCTTCTCTCCTTGATGAGTTTCCATCTGTTGCTTCTTGTCCTGCCTTCAGGTGCTTGGGAGAACAGGTTGAGCCCCTCTTCTTTTGGGCAGCCCCTTAAATATTGGTAGGGACACACCTATACATCATTGGCAGACTTGTGCAGCTTTGCCAAGGTTGGGATGCAGGGATGTGCCCAGCACATGGTGAAGAATAGCAAAATGGCAGTCACAATGGAGCAGTCTTTATATTTCTCACCATATCCTGCAGAAACATGTAAATGTGGAAGTTGGCTTGTGCCAAGAGAGTGAGCAGATAACAGATAATCAGAGTTGGAAGGGACCTTATAGGTCATCTAGTCCAACCCCCCGCCCAAGGAGGAGACCCTACACCATTTCTGACAAATGGCAGTCCAATCTCTTCTTGAAGGTCTGAAGTGATGGCGCTCCCACAACTTTCGAGGGCAACTTCTGTTCCATTGGTTGATTGTTTTCACTGTCAGAAAGTTCCTCCTTATTTCTAGGTTAAATCTCTACTTGTTTAGTTTCCACCCATTATTCCTTGTCTGGCCTTCAGGTGCCTTGGAAAATAGCTTGACCCCTTCCTCTCTGTGGCAGCCCCTCAAATATTGGAAGACTGCTATCATATCTTCCCTGGTCCTTCTCTTCACTAGACTAGCCAAGCCCAGTTCCTGTAACTGTTCTTCATATGTTTTAGATATGAACCAAGGCCCAAACATCAAGGCATGTTGGTTATGTTTAAACCATAGTCCCAGCGATGCACAGCTGGGTTGATGTGTGGTTTAGCAGGTTGTCTTGGCAACTTGGGGCTTATTAGTTGGGCACAGCCTACATTGTAAATACTGCCGATTATTTGTGTTGTTTGAATTGGCTCTCAAGAAGGTTATTAGGCTGGGGCTAAAAACATGGATTTGGTCCCTATTTCACACCTCGCCATGTTTTTGTTTAAAATCAGTAGATCAAGTTGCCATATTAATCAGATCCACACAAGTGCTCTAAGACCAATATGGAATAACCCACATTATGGCTTAGTGGTGTCTAGAACAAGCCTCGGGGTTCATTTACGACAGGAGAAACTAGCCGAAATTGGTGGAATTGAGTTAAGATATCAAATCTATATATATAAAAGCAAAATACCACTTACGTATCATCACAAAATCTCCAGAACCGTAAAGCCTAGAAACTTGAAATTTGGCATGTATGTTCCTCTTGGCTTCTAGGTGCTCACTAAGAAGGGATTTTTTGAAATGACCATCAGAGCATTATTACTTTGTATATTATTATTAACACGCTCTGATGCTAAGGAGTTCTACTCTTCCTCCCCACCTGAAAAGAAATCTGTTCCAAATGCAAAACACAAGCAGAGGAGTTTCAATTTCAATTTTAGTTTCACAGCACCAAGCAGCTTTAGTACAGAACAGTTGAGCTAAGCCACACCCAGGCTCCTTGCTGTCTCCTTGCTCACACAGCAAATACTCTTTCAGTTTCCCAACAGCCCTCAACTCTCTCACACACTGACAGGATACTAGCCAGATGAATACCAATGGATGCTGATAGGCAGAGGCAGATTTTTTTTTTTCTTATTTTCCTCCCCAAAAACTAAGCCTGAACCACATAGTTTCGTAGTGAAGCACGGGTATTGAGCTAGTTAGATAATAAATATCTATGGAACTAGCCAAGATTGCATGTCGGATAGATACCAGCGGCATTGCTGCTGAGTTTAGATATTCTGCTACGTAGATAATAACCGCAGCCCAGAGTCCTCCTTTGGCAGGTTTGGGGAGCAAAGTCTGAGGCCAGCCCAATCTGTGTTGTGCTAGTATGGAGATGTTTTCAACTGAACTGTCTCCAAAAATGCAGCAAAGACTAACAAAAAAAAAAAAACAGAAGAAAGAAAGTTGGCAGTGATAGATCGCATGTTGTTTGCAGATCTGGGCCCAGCTGAGCCCAAAATATCTCCATGGCAGAGGTGGTATTCAGCAGGTTCTGACCAGTTCTGGAGATCTGGTAGCAGAAATTTTGAGTAGTAGTTCAGAGAACCGGCCAATGTCGCCTCTCACTGGCCCCGCCCCCATCTATTCTCCGCCTCCCATTGAATCCCAGCTGATCGGTTGGGTCTTCTTTGGTTGCCCTGCACAGGAGAACGGAGCTGAAAAGCAGGTTAGTAGGGTGGGGAGGGAAGGGAGATTTTGCAGTATCCTTCCCCTGCCATGCCCACCAAGCCACGCCCACAGAACCGGTAGTAATTTTTTTTTTGAATCTGCCCAAACCAGGGATATCCATGGGGGCAGAGGGTCCCAGTCAAGATGGCAGCTGTGTCCCAAGAACCATGTTGAAAAATGGCCGGGTTTCGTGGCACCTCTGCTTCCTCCATTTTGCCCTTCTTGTCTGCTCTGGCTGACCTCTCGGCTTCAGTTCCTAGAATTCTCAGTTCAGGTGAGAATTTGGAAAAAAGACCATGGTTTTTGCCAGGAAACGTAGCGGCCTATTTCTTTACAGAGTCCTAGAGATTCTTTCAATTTCCTTTTCCCCAAGTTACAGCGGCATTGAAAAAAAGCCACTCACAACTGGTCCCTCGCACGATTGTTGCAGCATCCCTGTGGACACGTGCCCCAAATTCGGGCACTTAGTACCACCTGTTGTAAGGTCTCGGGGTCACGGGATCGCTATGGGAGATCTTCCCAGCCACCTTCCGACAACCAAAATCCAGAGGGGTTGGGCAAGCCCGATTTGATTAACGACCGTGCAGCGACTCGCTTAACAACCTTGGCAAAAAAAAAAGGTGACAAAATCTGGCACGATTCATAACTTACTTAGCAAATGAAAATACTTTTTTTTTTGTAAAAAGTTTTTTTATTTTTTGACAACAAACATAAACAAACATAAACAGAAAACAACAAATAAAACCTTTCAGTTGTTGAAAACAACAAATAAAACGTATCAGTTGCTACATATTTCTTGTGCACAATATCTATAGTCTTTCCCTCTTAGATTTAAATTTATATTCATATCATATTAATCAACTTTCCATGTCATGTTATGTTATCATTACATCATCATTAGACTTTAGTTGCAAGTTCACATTGTCCTTTTCGAGCAAATCTGAATTTTTACAAATTCTAACTTGCATTATAATTCCTTCCATCATAATCAATTATAACATATCGTTACCATTATATTGTATTTACTATTCTATTTTATTTATGTTATAATATATTTCATTTTCCTATTTTACTACCTAACCATTGATAAAATAAATCCCATATTTTATAATATTCTTTTTCTTCTTGCTCTCTAATTGTCAGTGTCAATCTACTTATCTCTGCACATTCCATTATTTTCTTTATCGCCTCCTCCTCTATCGGAATTTTTTCAAGCAAATGAAAATTCTGATCCAGATTGTGGTCGTAAGTCGAGTACTATCTATAGTTGAATTAGTCACACTTAGTTACCCCTCTCCCTTAGAGCAAAGGCTGCTTGGATAAGGTAAGCCCCATTATAGCATTATTAAATGGTCTCAGATCTTCTACTACCCTGTGTGATTTTCTCTCCCCCAGTGTAGCTGGGGCGAGTATCTCCCCACCTTTCTTCCCCCTTTTAAGAACCTGTCTCCGGCAGGACTTCGGCTGATCAATGGTTTATTGCGAGCTGCTTGCTCTCTCTTCAATTTCCTATCCATCCCTCAAATCCCGGCAGGATCAGAGAAACGGATGGATCTTTAAGCAGATCCTATAATGTGCCAGGTGTCTGGTGAGCTCTTATTCTTCGCTCTGTCATTTCTCTCCCTCCACCCTTGATCTAAGAACAACAGCCCATTTTTCTTGCGAGGGTTAGTCTACGTTTTACCTCTCTTGACAGATGGAAACTTAAAGAAGGGTTTTTGGTTTTTGTTTTTCCAACTAGCCCCTGTTTCTCCCAGGAGCTCCATAACAGAGAGGGCAAACTCTTTAGTCAGCTTATTTTAAATAATGATGATGATGATGATGATGATGATGATGATGCAAAGGCAAGCAAGGGTAGTAGTACCAATAGTAATAGGCACCTTGGTGCAGTCTCAAAACAACTAGAGCACCACTTGAACACTATCACTGGCATTGACAAATTTGCCATCGGTCAATTGCAGAAGGCAGCTTGACTTGGAACAGCTTCCATCCTGCGGTGATATCTGTAACACCACCAAACATCCAGATTTGTCTCTCCCAGGTCTTAGGTAAGGTCGATAGGTAGACAAAAATGCCAAACCCCATCTGAATATCTGGCTGATGGTGCAATGAATAACAACAACAACAACGACAATAGCAACAATAACAATAATAATACATTTCCACAATAGGCAAAGAGTCTCTTGGCTTCTCACATCAAGCAGGGTTAGTTTAACAGATGGTTGTTAATTAGAACACAGTTGGCTGGCTTCATGCAACATGCTAAGCCAGGGGTCCCCAAACTTGGCAACTTTAAGACTTGTCCACAAGTCTTAAAGTTGCCAAGTTTGGAGACCTCTGTGCTAAGCTGTCATTTAATACTGCATATTTGCAGGTGACAATTGACTGTTTTCATACATGTGCCATCCCATGGTTTCCAAAACAGATGTCAGCGTTAATGTAATGCACCTGGGCTGAGGCCATCTTGGAGTCTTCAGGGTTGCCTTTCACAGATTCTGCTAAGTTGGAATGTGGTTGCTTGGTGTCCGGCTGTGGTCCAGGGGGAAAAAGCATACCAACCTTTAAGGATAACTGAAAAACAAATGGCCGTCCAGCCTCTTCTTTAAAACCTCCAGTGAAGTAGCACCCACAACTTCTAGAGGCAAGCTGTTCCACTGATTAATTGTTCTTGCTGTCAAGAATTTTCTCCTTAGTTTTAGATTGGATCTCTCCTTGGTTAATTTTCATCTGTTGCTTCTTGTCCTGCCCTCAGGGGCTTTGGAGAACAGCTTGACTCCCTCTTCTTTGGGGCAGCCCCTGAGACATTGGAACTCTGCTATCATGTCTCCCCTAGTCCTTCTTTTCATTAGACTAGACTTACCCAATTCCTGCAACCCTTCTTCATAGGTTTTGGCTGGATCTCAAGGTTATTCAATTAACAGATGTGTACATAGGTTAATGTTTGCACAATCACACACTCATCACTTATCTTCAGTTTCTTCTGTTTGGCAAACCTTCCAGTGCACTCTCCTGCATATTTTTTTCGACTCCTATGAATTCCTTGGATAACAAAGTTAAGTAACAAGTAAGTACCGGAGCATGTAACACCAGACATGTCACTGGAAGGCAACATCCCAAAACTGGGCCTCACTTATTTTAGCCCAAGGGATTCTCAATTTTTTTTACTTACCATGGACCTCCTTTAAATACTTTTTGTGGCCATGGACCACCAAGATTTAACTCAAGTTTGAAATTATAGTATTTCTTCTTCAAGCCTTCACAGACCCCCCCTGTGATGGCATCGTGGGAGCCCCAGGGATATGTGGACCACAGATTGAGAACCACTGCTTTAGCCATGTCATGTGGGGAAATTCACTGGAGAAAGCAATTATGCTTGGAAGAGTAAGCAGTAAAAGGAAAGCAGACCACTGAAAAACAAACGGAGGATGGAGACCATCAAAGCTGACATCATGTCAGAGCATATAATAAATCAAAGAAGCAGCGCAAGATCGGTGGAAAGACCTGGCCCATAGAAACTGTTGGAGACAACTAAATGGATAACTACCTCCTCCTCCACCCCCCCTCTCCCCACCACCAGCCATTGCAGAGAACAGCCTGAAAATTCAAGTCTATTATCTCTTATTCAAATCTAACCAGGAGTGGACTGCTACGGGTTCACCCCTAGCGAATGTTATGGCCGGTTCAGAGAACCTCCAAATCCCACCCCTGGCTGGCCCTTCTCACCCCTCCCTGCCTGGGAGGGAGGGAGGCAGGCTGGGGGAGGGCAAAAAATGGGCCTCCTTGAGGCTCCAGAAGGCCAGAAACGGGTCCGTTCCGGTTTCCAGAAAGCCCTTGGAGACCGGGGGAGGCTGTTTTCGTCTTCCCAGAGGCTTGAGGAAAGGCTACGTCCACTATGGCCACACCCACACAGCAACCGGACAGAGAACACGTTGCTGAAACTTTTGAAAACCCCCCTCATATCTAACCATTGGATTTTGGTGGGACCATGATGAACCTCATACAGGAGCAGGGGGTGTTGCCCATAAAAAAAAAAAAACCTGGTGGGACTTCAATCCCATCTTTGTGCATGCCATTTTGATTTTTTGGACCACCCTCTGCAAACATAACCAACATAACCAAGCAAGGCCTTCTAGCATCTTTTAGAAGCGCTAAATCTCATCCTCCGTCCAATTCCGTAAACGAACTGTGGACCATACCAACGGCTGCTTGAACAAGGAATGTAGAACCATGAATGATGGTTTCACCTCAAGTTAAGAAGCTATAATGAAAAATCTGGTGTGTCTCTTTCCGAAGCAAATTCTTCACCCAGAATATTGCCTGCCTGGAGGAACTGATGACATACAGAGTGGAGCAGAGTTTTTTTTGGCTGGAAGTCAGATTTGATTTGCCATATATCTGAGCTGGAGGAATTTGCCCTTGAGAAAACTGGATGGTATGACATTTGGAGACCTCTACTACCCATTGAATTCTGAAATACCTGAAAGGGCAATCTATTTCAAAAATCCAGGCTGCCATTGGGCAGACCGCACGACTTCAGGCAAAGGCCTCTGCAAGGAAAATCAAGATGTTGGCCGTGATGGAAGACTCATCTGATTTTTATGTGCATTGCATGCATTTGTATCTGTTGGGCCAGTTTGTTTGAGTGGTGAAGGCACCAGGCTGGAAACCAGGAGATGGTGAGTTCTAGATCTGCCTAAGGCGTGAATGATGACTGGGTGACCTTAGGCCTCTCTTTCTCTCTCTCTCACTTGTCTCTCTCTCTCTCTGTCTCTGTCTCTTTCTCCATCTCTCTCACTCCTTCCATCCCTCCCTCCCTCTCTCTCTCCTTCCCTCCTTCCCTCCCTCCTTCTCTCAGCCCAACTATCTCACAGGTTTGTTGTGAGGAAAATAAGAGGAAGAAAGAGGAAGAAATAAGAGGAAGAAAGAGGTTCACCTCTGAGTTATTCATCAAAATAATAAAGATGGGGTAAACATCAAATAAAAATACTCACACCTCACTGACATTCTGCTGGCGAGGAATCATGTTTTTTAAAATCAAGTTTCTAAATCTTATCACTTCACAGATATTTTTAACCCTGTGGAAGTACTTGGTGAATTCTCTAAATGCAGCTTTGCTTGTTGCAGAATGCAAGTTGAATTTATCTCTTCTTTTTCTCCTCTCCTCTTCTTCCTTTTCTTTCCCTGCATTCACAATCATCCTTTCTTGCATACTGTTACCAGGGGAAATAAGTAGAGGAAACCATTCTGCATATGTGTTTAATGCGCTCTCTTCCTCGATATCTTATTTTTCTTTTGTTGGCCCTTTGAAATCAAGTCAAGGCACCAATTTACTCCTCATTCATATGTAGAATGAGTTTTATATCACTCTACAAAAGGGCTGCAGTTGCTGGAGTGAGGTGGGGAGGGTAAGCAGTATTAAAACCATGCTAGATATTAGCAAAATAACTCCAAGGGGTGTCAATCCTGAAGACGGAGCAGTAGGAGGAGGGAAGCCAATTTTAGAAGATGAAATACAGAAAGGTAAAAAGCATGTTAAAAAGAAAGGCCTCAGGCTCAGCTGTTTTGACAAACCAACCTCTCTCATGTGTTTCTCTCTAAACCTCTGAAGAAACATCTATAATGTTGAAATAATTCATCTTGTTGAGGTGTGGGGGAGAGAGGACAGGAAGAATAGATATCTCCCACTTTTGAGAGAGGTCAAGTGAATATTATTTCTTAAACCCTGGGGGGAAAAAAAGCTTTACAAGGGATGCCAGCCAACCAAGAAAAGAGAGCAAATTTAAAATAAAACAAAGCCTTCCAGGATCTCTTGGGCAGAAGATAAAGAAGAGCAGAATGGATTTGGTTCACTTGACCATTTTCCTTGTTGTCTGAAGCAAGCGATTGTCTTCAAGGGATGGTCAAAAAAAGTCAACTTATTGGTCATGACAATGACCAGCAATGGAGAGCCAGTTTGATGTAGAGGTTAAAGGTGTTAGTCTACAAACAGTGAGTTGTAGTCTGACTTTAGGCATGAAAGCCTGTGATTTTGAGCCAATCACCAGGAGATGATGAGTTCTAGTCCTGCCTTAGGCATG
The DNA here is from genome assembly GCA_023653725.1 of Bungarus multicinctus. Classification (NCBI taxonomy): domain Eukaryota; kingdom Metazoa; phylum Chordata; class Lepidosauria; order Squamata; family Elapidae; genus Bungarus; species Bungarus multicinctus. The sequence continues at coordinate 5,494,037 of CM042835.1, read as the reverse complement.
AAAGCCAGCTGGGTGACTTTGGACCAATCACTAGGAGTCTGTGAGTTATAGTCCTGCCTTAGGCATGAAAGCCAGTTGGATGACTTTGGACCAGTCACTAGGAGTCTGTGAGTTCTAATCCCACCTTAGGCATGAAAGCCAGTTGGGTGACTTTGGACCAATCACCAGGAGTCAGTGAGTTCTAGTCCCATTATATGTACTTTTCAAGATTTAACTTTATTCTCCTTTTTTAAAATGCTTGAACTAAAATTCAAAAACTAAACTAAAAAAAATAATTAAAACCAATTCTTGTGTTTTAGCCATGACATCATGGGGGAAAAAACCAATCCGTTGACTTGGTGTCATGACAGGGCATGTCTTAAAGCCATACCAGCTAAAATTTTGTAACGACACGCAGCTGATAAAGGAACAGAAGCTCTGGAAGGAACATTCTTACATGAAACCAACTGATAATATGTAGTCTTTTGTGTTACCTGCAAGAGTGGTGTTTTAACCAAGTATGCCAAGATCAACGGCAACAAACTCCAGGGAAAACAATGCAGAGTTCAGACAATAGTGCAGATAGTTATGGAGCAAAACTTCATGTTTTCAAAAAGCTGCTTGCTTGTACAAATAGAAAAGAATATTTGTAGCTCAGGAAGGAAGGAGGGAGGGAGAAGAAGAATCAGAAAAAGAAGAGGAGGAGGAGGAGAGAGAGAAAGAAAGGAAGGAAGGAAAAAGGAATAAGAACAAGAAGGAGGAGGAGGAGAAAAGAAGGAAAGAAGGAGAGAGAAAAGGAGGAAGAAGGAAGGAGAAAGAAAAGAGGGAGGAATGAGAGAGAAAAAGAAAGAAAGAGAAAGGAAAGAAGGAAGGAAGGAAGGAAGGAAAGAAGGAAGAAAGGAACGAAGGAAAGAACGAAAAGGAAGGAAGGAAGGAAGGAAGGAACGAAGGAAGGAAGATCGCTCTTCAGATTTGTGTAGAAGTTTGCTCCTGATGCTTGAGAGGCTCCCTCTGTGCCATGATTTCTGATGGCCACACGATGGCACTCAACTGACGGGTATCCAGAGGGAAAGGCCTCTGACTTCAAAGAAAAGAGAGGATCAGCTGGATTTTAAAACTGGAATGAAGAGCCAGTTTTCCAGTTCTGCCTGGTAAAATGGTTTTAGTTTTATAGGAGACAGAGATACAAAAGAGAACAGGGTTGTTGGTTTTTTTCCCCATGTCCCTCTGGGGTGAGATTGAGTGCCCAGCTCTGAAACCAATCTTGGCATTCCTCAGGAACTATTTTGGGGCCATTTGCCAGTAATCAGCCAACCATCCTGGTTTACTTCTGTGTGTTTTTTTCTTCCATTATTTCTTGGTTTGCATTTGGTCCGCCGCCTCCCTTCGGCCACCCCTGGGTGTGTGAACCCCTCCTTACAATTGCAATTCCCCCTAACACACCAGGCGCTCAAGGAAGGGAAGAACATTTGCAGTAGGAAAGGTGCTTGCCTTTAACCACTGCTACCCATTGCAAGGAGATTTTGCGTGGCAAGAAAATAGCAGAGCTAGCTAAGCCACCCAAAAACAAGGCGTTTTGCCTGCAAATTTCCCCCCAAGTGGAAGGAGTCTGGCTGAGCAGCAAAATCAACAAGGAGACGATTAAAAACCAACATTAAGATTGCAAATGTTGGGGTACAATAGGCGACGAGAAAGGAAAGATCTGGCCCTTTTAAAGTGCGTTGCCCACACCTCACGGTTAAAAAAAAATAGGTTGAGATTTTAAGCGTGGGGGGTCCTAGTTGCCATCTTCACTTTTTTTGATGACACCTCTGTCTCTCTCTGTCTCTGTCTCTGTCTTTCCCTCTCTCTCTCTCTCTCTCCCTCCCTCTCTCTCTCTCTCTCTCCCCTGAGGACATTCCTGGAGCAAAGTTTCATCTTTAGAAATTTCAATGGGATAACCAGTTGCAAATAAAATGTTGCTATTGAAGCCAAAAAGCAGGCTCCTAGCTCGCTTTTGTGGCATTAATCGGTGTAGATAAGCAATCTCACTCACAAAAGATTGCACAACAAGCTGCTATTAGAAACACAATTATAGTTGACACTAGTTGAAAAGCTTTAGAAGTATGCCTGTATGTGCATATGTCTATCTACCTTTCTACCTTTCTACCTTTTTACCTACCTACCTACCATCTATCTATCTATCTATCTATCTATCTATCTATCTATCTATCTATCTATCTATCTATCTATCTATCTATCTTCTATCATCTATCCTCTATCATTTATCCACTATCTCTATTAGATCTATCTTCCTTCCTATTATCTTTGTATGTACTGCATGCATACTGAGTTCAGTGCTGCTGTCACTTTGAACAGTTGCTAAATGAACAGTCGTAAGTCAAGGACTCTCTGTAGTAGAGAGTCTCTATGCTTGAGCAGGGGGTTGGACTAGAAGATCTCCAGGGTCCCTTCCAACTCTGTTATTCTGCCTGCAAGTATACTCAGAGAGTAGGCTAGCCTTGGTTAGTTTGGACCTTGTCTGATTTCATGTGGTGTATGGACTAGTTCAGCGGTAGGGAACCTTGACTCTTTTATCACTGATGGACTTCAACTCCCAGAATTCCTGAGTGAGCCATAAACGTTTCCCCATCCCTGGCCTAGTGGTTTTTCAGTTGTGAGGGAAATCAATTTTTGACTTGAATGGGACTGTTTAATATACAAATGTAGGACATATAAAGAATATTGATCATTCAAGTCAAAAATTAGGACATTTGTATATTGAACAATCCCATTCAAATCAAAAATTGATTTCCCTCACAACTGAAAAACCAGTAGGCCAGGGATGGGGAACTTTTTATAGCTCATTCAGGAATTCTGGGAGTTGAAGTCCATAAGTGATAAAAGAGCCAAGGTTCCCTACCACTGGACTAGTTCATTTGGAGAGTTTCTGATTAAACGCAGACAATGTGTTAATTCTCTAGCCAGGGTAGCCACTCTCAAATAGAAGTCTTCCTCCCAAATCCAGACTCATCCTGATGTTGGGGCACTCAACGGCAGTGAAACAGTCAAATCGACCCCGAGGATTTGGGATAGGATCAGCACCTTGGAGAGCTCCTTTGAGGTGTTGCCGGTAAGCAACTTTGACCTATTTACAGGTGTCTCAGGGGCTAAGACGCTGAGCTTGTCGATCAGAAAGGTCGGCAGTTCGGCAGTTCGAATCCCTAGCGTCACGTCACGGAGTGAGCTCCCGTTCCTTGTCCCAGCTTCGGCCAACCTTAGCAGTTCAAAAGCATGTAAAAATGCAAGTAGAAAAATAGGGACCACTTTGGTGGGAAGGGAACAGCGTTCCATGTGCTTTCGAAGGCGTTTGGTCATGACTACAAAGAGGCATCTTTGGACAGCGCTGGCTCTTCGGCTTTGTAACGGAGATGAACAATGCCCCCTAGAGCCGGAAATGACTTGTACGGATGTGCAAGGGGAACCTTTACCTTTACCTTTAACCTTTGTCAACCTTAACAACTTGAAGATGCATGGTCTTCAACTCCCAGAATCCTTCAGTGTACTGCCCCAGTCAGTCTATGGGAATTGGATAGTTACTTAGGAATTGTGAGCTTTCCCCTTAAGGGAATGCATCATGGTAAATGTAGTTAAAGGTATCCTGGGAAATGTAGTCCATGTCACATGGCCACATCTGTAATCCTGATTGGTCACTAAATTGACCCTCGATGGGTTGGGGGAGTTTCCCTCACTTTTGCCTGAACTCCCTAACTCATAGCAGCTTCTTTCTATCGCTACGAGATGGGTTAGGAGATAACCATCTTTTACCTGCAAGACTGATATACAAAGGATTGGTCATTAAAGAAGAACTTCGTCACAAATGTGAGTTATGAGGATACCTGATGAACCAATAAATGTATTTTGTTATGGATGTTTTGTGGAATTTATCTATCTGCATCTGCACAGCTACATATCCACTACTGTGCAGAAGACAGAAAATCTAGCTAGCAAGGAGAATTTAATTCGCTAAGGTTCAGAAATGCTGCAGTGAATGGTAACCTGAAATGGTAATCTGAAATGGTAAAGGGCAGGGCTCCACAACCCCTGAGGCTACAACCCTCTACCAGGCCATGGCCTATTTGAAACCAGAATATGCAAAAGACAGGCTAGTGCACATATGCAGCTCCATTCGCACGAGCAGCCCCCCAAAAGGTTTCTCTTCTCTCTTACATGAGTGGAGCTGCACATGTGCATGGGATTCATCAGTGGCGGGATTCAAAATTTTTTCACTACTCGTTCTGTGGGTGTGGCTTGGTGGGCGTGGCAGGGGAAGGATACTGCAAAATCCTCATTCCCTCCCCACCCCACTAACCTGCTTTCCAGCTCCGTTCTCCTGTGCAGGGCAACCAAAGGAGACCCAGCCAATCAGCTGGGACTCGGGAGGTGGAGAATAGAAGGGGGCGGGGCCAGTCAGAGGCGGTATTTGCCAATCCTCCGAACTACTCAAAATTTCTGCTCCTGGCTCTCCAGAACTGGTCAGAACCTGCTGAATATCACTTCTGGTGCACACCAGCCCATTGCCCACATGGCCTGGTGGTTCCCATCTCACACCCCCAGCAGGCTGGGCTGTAAGACCTCCATGATTCCTTCCAGCTCTATTCTGATTGACTGGTTTCCTGTGCAAAATCATTCAAGAGGCCCCGAACAAGGCAAACCTAGTCTAGCACAAGAGCTTCAGACTTTCTATTCCTTTTAGGACACCGTGTCAAGGTTAAGGGACCAAAGTACAATAACACAGCTTTGTTTATGCAAAGCTTTGAGGGAGTTGGGCGTGACAAGGAGACAAGGAGACCCAGCATGATAAGCACTCCAGGATGGAGAGTGCAAGGCGTCAACCTCTCTTACACCAACTGTTATGGCCTGTTGGCCACCAAATCAGAGAGGAGGAGGAAGTGTGGGAGTCAGGGTCAACATCCAGACAACTTGAGAGTTCCAAGGGGAGGAGGGAATGGAGCTGTCAGAGAGAGAGAGAGAGAGAGAGGTGGAGCCTGGGCCACCCATCCACCTTCAGATGGAGAGTCAACAGCCCCCAGATCTGGAGGTGGCTGATGAGGAAGAGGAGGAAGAGCTGGGTCCAGTGCCTGACGCGCGGATGCGCAGAAGGGAGAGGAGAGGAAAGCAATGGAAATCTATGGGCCTGACCTTCAGACGGAAAAGCCAATGCTGCTAGCGAAGCCCCACCCTAACTCTGGGGAATAAAAGGCAGGGGGCGGAGATGAATAAATGTGGCAGACAACTATTCATCTCCCTTGCTGGACAGACTGAGGTGCGAGAGAAACTTTTTTACCGGGGTTGCCAGCGCTCCCAATAAAGGACTCTTTTGAGTTCACTACAGAGGGTTTCTTGTGTTTGGGGATCTGGGGTCAGAACACCCAACACTTCCTGAAGTCCCACCTTGTATTGCAAAGCCCACCGATTCCTCTCTGAGCTGCCTTTCCCAATGCTCTGAATCCTTAACTCAAAGGGACAATTGGCACTCCCAGCTGCCAACGTGATGCCTGAGGTGGGCCTGGGCTGCTGTTGAGCAAGGTGCACCTTTCACCCAAGAGGCTGTTCTGTTCCCCAGATCTAGATCTCCCCCCTCCCCCCCCCCCACACACCCTGATGTTCTGCCGCAGGCCGTGAGGCAGCCAGAAAACTTACTTCGTCGCCCTGCCTTAATGAGCGGAGACAGTGTGCCATTGTGGGAAGGCTCCGTCGGCCCTGCCTGATTGATTCCTGTTTATTATCTATTAAGAACAGTCGGATAGCTTGGGTAACACATCAATTCATCAAATGGCACCATCATGCAAATTCCCTAATAAAAACATTTTACTCGTAAATGGTCCCGAACTAATTAACTAAAGTGTTAATTAAAGTGCGGCAGACAGGGATTGTAATCAAGACGTGAGGCTTTATCCATCTTCTGGGTTATTGATAACATCCTTGGCTCATTGATTGATTGGGACTTTCAGCTGTCGAGAAGCAACAGGGATGGATGGGTGGTGAGATGGGGGAGGGAGAAGTGGAGGAGAGGAGGAGGATGAAGAAGAAGAAGAGGATGAAGAAGAAGGAGGAGGAGGAGGAGGAGGAAGAAGAAGAAGAAGAAGAAGAAGAAGAAGAAGAAGAAGAAGAAGAAGAAGAAGAAGAAGAAGAAGAAGAAGAAGAAGAAGAAGAAGAAGAAGAAGAAGAAGAAGAAGAAGAAGAAGAAGAAGAAGAAGAAGAAGGGGGGATTTTTGGGGCTATAGAAGGTGACATTGGGCAGAAAGGAACAGAAAGGAACAACCGGGCGAGGGTTTTTGAGTGAAAAGTACAGGGAGTCAGTGGTGGGATTCAAATTTTTTTACTACATGGTTCTGTGGATGTGATTTGGTGGGCATGGCAGGGGAAGGATATTGCAAAATCCCCATTCCCTCCCCACCTCACTAACCTGCTTTCCAGCTCCATTCTCCTGTGCAGGGCAACCAAAGAAGACCCAGCCGATCAGCTGGGACTTGGGAGGCGGAGAAGAGATGAGGTTGGCTGGGGCCAGTCAGAGGCGGTATTTGCCGGTTCTCCGAACTACTCAAAATTTCCACTACCGGTTCTTCAGAACTGCTGAGACCCGGTGAAAACCGCCTCTGCTGTTGCTTCATGTGCTAGCTCTATCAGCAAACCCTGAGAGTTGCTGTCCCTCGTTGCTTGCTACGTAAGGCAGCTCTGCGGGCTGACCTCACCTTATGAATTTCAGAATTTCCATTGCTCTGCAAGGAACTGGCTTAAGTGAGATGTGTCTGATTTTACGACCATTTTTATCACAGTTGTTAAGCCAACCATTTGCAGTGGTTAAGCGAATTGTAGGAGATGACCAGGCTGATTAGCTGGACACTCATTAAGGAGAGAACCAACCTAGAACTAAGGAGAAATTTCCTGACAGTTAAGAACAATTAATCAGGGGAACCGCTTGTGTCCAGAACTTGTGGGTTTTCCAACACTGAAGGTTTTGAAGAAGAGATTGGACAGCCACTTGTTTGAAATGGTATATAGGACAGGAGTGTCAGACTCAAGGCCCGGTGGCCAGATCCCGCCAACGGGGTGCTTAGATCTTGTTCTGACCCAGACTTCATCAAACTTAATGAAGCACAAATTTATTTTAAAAGCAAAACCTATTTTAATGCAACGCTGGGAATTACTTGCATCCCCAGCCAAAACTAATTATAAACAGTTCCCCCAGATAAGAGCGCACCTTTCAATGCTGTAGAATGCTGCCAAAAAACAGAAGTCCAATTAATTATAACATAAACCAAACAAAATCCCAGAAAAAAACAACAACCAGAGTTCACAGGACTTCACGGAGGACCCAGAATCTATCGAACTGCTTTGCTTCCTGCAGAGTGTTCGTCATTGAGGTCTGACTTTTATCCCTCCCAGCCAGGGGTGGGATTCAAATTTTTAATAACCGGTTCTGTGGGTGTGGCTTAGGTGATGAGCGTGGCTTGGTGGTCATGTGATGATGGACATGGCTTGGTGGTCATGTTATTGGCTGAGTGTGGCCAATTCAATATCACTCACATTGAGGCATTCATCTCCTCGCCTGGCCTCTCGTAACTGTGGGGATGCTGCAAAAGTCGTAAGTGTGAAAAATGGTCATGTCACTTTTTTCAGTGCCATTGTAACTTTGAATGGTCACTCCACACAAGCAAAGTACCAGCAAAGGAGGGAAAAAAACTCCTGAGACAGGAATTCTAGTCCTGCCAAGAATGTAATAAGGGTTAACGGAGAGGCAGTTTCTGTAAGCAACCCCAGAATGTTTCCTTCCTGCCTTCCTTACAGGATTAGGCCAGTAATTTCTTCTAACAACTGGTTCTCCGAACTGCTTAGAATGTTAACAACCGGTTCTAGCGAATAGGTGCGAACTGGTAGAATCCCACCTGTGCTCCCAGCCTTACTCCCAAGTTGCCCCTTCTGCTTCAGCTGCTTTTGCCTTCTAGCAGCTCTGGGCATACACGCACTGGGAACAGGCTCCCCTGCATTCTCTGCTTCACTGCTTCCAGAGTCCGAAGGTTCCGAAGGCAGCACCCCACTCCCAGATGGTCCTGGCCCCATCCCAGCATCGGACGCAGGACCCTCATCCAAGTCCTCTCCAGACTCTCTGACTAGTCCCCATTCTTCCTCACTGTCTGACCAGCTGCCAGCAAACTACAACAGATCTGGTCCACGGGGCTGCCCTGGAAATAGCTAAGAAAATGGAGCTTAGAAAGGCTGCATGTGGCTCTCCCAATCTCCATTTTTGCTGGAAGAGGGTTGCAGGAGGCCATCCCAGCCAAAAACATAGCTCAGGAGCCCGTTTTTGCTGGCAGAGTGCTCAAGCCACCACAGGGGCCCCTCCGACACGAGTGACATCAAGATGGCCACGCCTACCCTCAGCCCCCAAGGTCAAACACAACCCTGATGCTTGCTTGAGCAGGGGTTGGACTAGAAGACCTCCAAGGTCCCTTCCAACTCTGAGGGTGTGTGTGGGTCAAACACATCATCAGCCTTGGGTGAACGTTGGGGGAAAAAAAATCAGGATTTGCATAACCATGGTTGGTTCGATAAAGCCTATTTGGATTTATTCGTACCACATGCCAGAGATGGTATTCAGCAGGTTCTGACCGGTTCTGGAGAACCGGTAGCGGAAATTTTGAGTAGTTCGGAGAACCGGCCAATCCCACCTCTGACTGGCCCCGCCCCCATCTATTCTCCGTCCTCCCGAGTCCCAACTGATTGGCTGGGTCTCCTTTGGTTGTTCTGCACAGGAGAATGGAGCTGGAAAGCAGGTTAGTGGGCTGGGGAGCAGAGGTGGTATTCAGCCGGTTCTGACCAGTTCTCAGGAACTGCTAGGGGAAATTTTGAGTAGTTTGGAGAACCGGCAAATCCCACGTCTGACTGGCCCCGCCCCCATCTATTCTCTGCCTCCCATTGAGTCCCAGCTGATTGGCTGGGTCTCCTTTTGTTGCCCTGCATAGGAGAACGGAGCTGGAAAGCAGGTTAGTGGGGTGGGGAGGGAATGGGGATTTTGCAGTATCCTTCTCCCAAGAGTGGGTAGGGAATGCCACGCCCATAAGCCACGCCCACCAAGCCACATCACGCCCACCAAGCCACGGCCATAGAACCAGTAGTAAAAAAATTTGAATCCCACCACTGTCACATGCTAACCCCAAAAAACCCTGATTCACACAACAGGCTAATTTATAGAATAACTCTATTGTCAACTGCTTAGAATGTTAACAACCAGTTCTAGCGAATAGGTGCAAACTGGTAGAATCCCACCCCTGCCCAAATCCCACTCCTGGCTGCGCCCCCCCCGCCCCTCCCAGGAGTCCCCACGCGGCCCATTTTGAATGCAGGTAAGCGTAGGTCGCGCATGGAGGCTCGGGGAGGGTGAAAACGGGCCTCCCGGAAGTTTGGAAGGCCAGAAATGGCCCTGTTTCCGGCTTCCAGAGAGCCTCCATAGCCCAGGGAGGCTGTTTTCACCCTCCTGGAGGTTCAAGGGAAGCCTCCGGAGTCCAGGAAGGGCAAAAACACCACACACCCCGCCGTGGTGCAGGTGATTGACTAGGCCACAGCCCACCCAGCCACCGGGCATTGAACCCCTTGTTAAAATTTTTGAAGCCCACCCCTGGATTAAACACATCAATTAGTCATGCAACAGCCCAACATTCAGGGACAAAGGAAGAGTTGCTTAACCCCACCTGCCAGAACTTTTGAGAATCTGAAAGTTTGCACCTATTTCTTCAGGTCCGTTTTCATTTGTGTTTGTTTAAACTGGATGCCACACAATTAGGGTTTTTTTTTTTTTTTTTTTAAATCTCTGCATGCTGACCTCAAGAAAACGACAACCACAATAATAACAACAAGCAGAGCCCGACAAGCTTTTGGTTAAGCATCTATTTGAGGGTGCTGGTTGTTATCTTCTCATAAGAAAGCATGGAAGCGCAGTGGAAATTGTGATAAATGAAGGGGAGATAATGGGGAAGAGTCCTGTCACCGATGCAGAGCTCAGTGCGAGAGTTAAGGATGGAGGCAAATCTTGATCAAGCCCAGAGGTAAAAGGACGTTCCTTTCGGGATGCAATTAAAGTGGCTAGTGGAAAAGAGCTGGAAATGTAATAGAAGAAATGATCAATTAACACTGAAACATACTTAATTAAAAGAGCAGCTCTGGTAGGGGAAAGAGAACACAGGAAAGAAGGGAGGGAGGGAGGAAGGAAGGATGGATGGAAGGAAGGAAGGAAGAAGAGAGGGAGGAAGGAGGGGAGGAGGGGAGGAGGAGGGAAGGAAGGGAGGAGGAAGGGAGGAGAAAGAGGAAAGGAGGGAGGGAGGAAACCCCCCAAAGGCCCCGACCAGAGAGAGAGAGGAAGGATGGAAGGAAGGAGGAGGGAGGGAGGAGGGAAGGAAGAAAGGAGAAAGAGGGAGGGAGGGAGGAGGGAAGGGAGGATGGATGGAAGGAAGGAAGGAAGGAAGGAAGGAAGGAAGGAAGGAAGGGAGGAGGGAGGGAGGGAGGAGGGAAGGAAGAAAGGAGAAAGAGGGAGGAAGGGAGAGAGGGAGGGAGGGAGGACGGACGCCTCCCTTTATATCATCATTTCCAAATTGAGATTCCAGCTCTTGATCTGCCAGTCTATGAAGACTGGAGTGTGTATAAGTGAAAGAACCAAAATGTCGGGCACAAGCATGCAATCAAATCCTTCCTTCTTTCCTCTTATACAACACACATTAAAAAAAATAGCCACCCTCTTAAATTAATTTTTTAATTATTACCTGCTACTCCATTTGATAGGGGTCAAAAACAACATGATGGCACATAATCCACAAAGTATATGTCTTCCTATGTATTGTATGTGTGTGTATACATTTTTAAACTTTCTGCTGGTTAATGACCACAATAAAGTTATTTATTTATATACATGTTTAAATGGTGGGATAAATTTCTGTTTGGACACTTACGTACTGGGCACCAAAACTGATCCCAGCTGCACAGACTTGGCAGATGCTGTTACAGCATTCCATATATTTTTCTCTTAAACAGGGCTAAAAATGCTTTTCTGGTGCTTTTTAAATATTAAAATGTTTATATCACAAATTAAAGCTGGCAGAAACAAACCGTAATGCATTGATGGGTTGTGTTTCTTTTTTATTTTTTTTTCAGCTAAGGAAGAATGGTTTCCCTCACTTCTGGTTCCAAAATATTTATTGCTACATGATCACCTTGGTTTTCTTATACATATGATGATTGGCTGATTAATTGACGGATTAATCGGTGGATGGTTGGAGTTCCATTTCTGTTCAGCCGATGGACATGAAGATCTGTTCCCGATTGGAGCGGCAGTTGTATTTCCCAGGTGAAAGTACTCTGAATCTGGTGTTTGGCTTATGTGAGCAAACTTGTCATTAAATTTAACCAAGGAAAACAACCATACTGGGCCTCCAATTGATCGAGGCCTGGTGCATGTGAGGTTTGTAAGCAAGTTAATTAACCTGAATCAAAGGGGTGAATTTAATGTGGTTTTGTTAATCTGTGTTAAGCCCCCTGTGTAGACGTACTCTAAGCAGATCAAAAGTGCCTTTTCTTTCCTATCCCCGGCACTCTCTCCGAAGTAAGAGTGTTTTACTCCAAAAATCACTGGGTTTAGGTGGGTGAGGGCTCAGGTGGCTTTCATGCCTCAGATGGGACTAGAACTCATTGTCTCCTGGTAACTGGTCCAAGGTCACCCAGCCAGCTTTTACACCTAAGGCAGGACTAGAACTCACTGTCTCCTGGTAATTGGTCTAAGGTCACCCAGCCAGCTTTCATACCTAAGGCAGGACTAAAACTCACTGTCTCCTGGTAATTGGTCCAAGGTCACCCAGCCAGCTTTCATGCCTAAGGCAGGACTAGAACTCACTGTCTCCTGGTAATTGGTCTAAGGTCACCCAGCCAGCTTTCATACCTAAGGCAGGACTAGAACTCACTGTCTCCTGGTGACTGGTCCAAGATCACCCAACTGGCTTTCATGGCCAAAGCAGGACTAGAACTCACTATCTCCCATTTTCTAGACTGCTGCCTTAATCACCAGGCCAAACCTTATGCCCTTGGAAAATTCTTTTCCTTAGCAAATTGGCCGCCAAAGGTACCAGCCTGGCAGCTTTCACTTGGCTCGCCTCTCCCAAGGCTATAACAACCCCACTTGTACGATTAGAGCAGATTTTAATAGTAATTAAAACAAATTACTGGCAAGATCATATGCTACTATGTAAATTTCTCTCCTCCTCCTCCTTCTCCCCCCCTCCTTGTCTTTTTGTTCTTTAAAGCTGCTTCTCTTCACTGGCTCTGATTGGAAACTGTCTGTTTATTTATTTTTGAAGGGGTGGGTGGGAGATTTATATGTGAGGGGAAAAATCCTTTCCTCCTTGTGCCTTCCTCCCTTTTAGCATCTCTGCTCCTTTGACAGCTTTAGCTGCTTTCCAATTTCGGTCCCCGGTTTTCTTGCCTCATCCTCCTGGTCCTCTAATCCCATTTTAGGCATAGAAATTAGGGCGAATACATGCAAGTGGGATGTGAAATCCAGATATTCTTTCTAGGGGCTGCGGATGGGATCGGGCTGGAGGGAAGGAAGGTTGTCTCAGGCCTCATAATGAAGTGAGGAATAATTGTAGATTTACAAAACAGAGGAAAAGGGGGGAGGGAACCTCAATTATGTTGGGATGGAAAAGAATAAATAGGGATGGAATCACCCAGCTGGGATCAGAAAGGGACTTGGACTCAGGTTCCAATAGCATCTTTCTCTCTGTCTCTCTCTCTGTCATTCTATCTCTATCAATCTATCTATCTATCTATCTATCTATCTATCTATCTATCTATCTATCTATCTATCTATCTATCTATCATCCATATCTATCATCTATCTATCTATCTATCTATCTATCTATCTATCTATCTATCTATCTATCTATCTATCTATCTATCTCTATCTATCTATCTATCTATCTATCTATCTATCTATCTATCTATCTATCTATCTATCTATTCTATATCTATCTATCTATCTATCTATCTATCTATCTATCTATCTACCTACCTACCTATCTATCATCTAACTACTAACATCCATATCTATCTATCTATCTATCTATCTATCTATCTATCTATCTATCTATCTATCTATCTATCTATCGTATGATCTCTATATCTTTCTGTCTCTATAGTCCATCCATCCATCCATCCATCCATCTCTCTACCCATCCTATGTCTCTCTCTCCATCCAACTCATCCTATTATCTCTCTGTTTCTGTCTCTGTTTTTCTGTCTCCATTATCCATCCATCCATATATCTATCCACCATCGATCCATATATCCATCCACCCACCTATCTTCTCTATCCATCCTATCTCTCACTATCCAATCCATCCTATTCTCTATCTCTATCTCTATCTCTATCTCTATCTCTATCTCTATCTCTATCATCTATCTATATATCTATCTATCTATCTATCTATCTATCTATCTATCTATCTATCTATCTATCTATCTATCTATCTATCTATCTATCTATCTATCTATCTATCTATCTATCTATCTTTAAGAACTGCCCATCTACCTCAGAGGGTCTCTACACAATGTACAATAAAATATTAACAGCATAAAAACAGTACGTAAGTTTGTAATGCAATCCCTTCTCCATTTGCTTCAAGCAGGGCTTCTGGGGGAGGAGCATCAAAAAAAAAATCATCAAGATGGTGGCCACCATCCTGCCATAGAAGCCATGGACTCCCACTTTTTTGTACATAGTTAAAACGGGGTGCAGGGTGGTGTCCACCTTCTCAGCTGGACCAGACAGATACAGAGTGCTGCCCTAGAGTGAACGGAGACCCCAAATGGCCAAGGATCGCCTCCCAGAGTGAGAGGGTAACCCCTTTTCTCATTTCTCCCCATTTTGGGGAAAAGTAGCTTGGCCTGCTGATATATACACATAGATCTGCTGATCTCGTATGTATGTATGTATATGTGTGTGTGTATGTGTGTGTGTGTATATATATATGTGTGTGTGTGTGTGTGTGTATGTGTGTGTGTGTATGCACACAAACACACATATATATTTAGCCTGGTTTTTATATCTCTGCGGGTTTTATTACATTGTCAGCCACCCGGAGTCGCCTCGAAAAACACAAGATGAGAGGCATATAAATTTAATAATAAACAATAGTTTTGTTTTGTTTTGTTTTTGTTTTCTTTTAAAAATCTCTCTTTATTTTATTTTATTTATTTTATTTTTATTTATCGTATTTTTATACCGCTCCCTCTCCCAAAAGGGACTCGGGGCGGTGTACAGTCTAAACATATAAAGATACAGTCAACAGTAACAGTAATTAACTCAGAATTGAATATAGATAGATGAAAATAGGATAAATGAGTAAAATAAGTAAGTAAGTAAATGATTGAGTCCCATCAAATAGAATTAAAAGTCTTTTTTTTTTTTTTTTTGCCAAAGTCTTTGCCAAAGCACCCAACCCCTGGCCAAATCCAAGACCAAAAATCGCCATCATCTCTGCAGGACCATCACCCGACTGAAAATTGGGCCAAATCTCGTTGGAGGTTAAACAAAAACCAAGAGGACAAAGGGGGGGCACACCCCGTTTTGACTCCCACCCACCCACCCACCCACCCGTGACCTTGCTTTCTGCTCTCTTCCAGATCATCCCATCCTAGTTCCATCCCCCCCCCAACACCCCAATTTCCAGATTTGATGGGATCAACTCTCTCCTGCCCCCTCTTCTCCCCCCAGCCTTTAGGGGGTGTTTCTCCCAAACGCCCTGAAAAGGGGATTAAGTTGTCAGTTGGTGCCTTGGAGGGGGGAGGTTGAGGGAGGGGGAAGAGATCAGCTGGCAGCCTCCCCCTTTCTTCCTCCCTGCCCCCCCCCCCCTCCTTCCACCCCTTGTTTGTCTCTCCTCTGTAGTGTTTGTTAAATTAGCCAGTGAGTTGTTGTCATTCACGGGCCAAAGAAACATCACAAATAAGACAACTCTTCGCTCCGTCCCTCGCCGCCCCCCCACAGCCCCCCACCCCTCCACCTTGCCAGATCTCCGATCCTCTTTCGCCTCCCCCTCTTTGTCTCCCCCCCCCACAAAAAAAAAGCCCAAAGTCCGAGCCCATAAATAATATTCAAGCGGCTCTATTGTTAAGTTGCGGAGAAAGCTCTGGTTCCCGGCGACCCCCGCCGCCTCCCCCATATATCACCCGCTGACAGCAGCAGAAAAGCGGCGAATTAGCACCTAAATCGAATATTGATCAACTCCAGAGTCGGCTCCACTTCGCTGCCCGAGCAGGGGCTCGCGGCTCGCTCTCCCCCCCCCCCCCACCGCTTGCCCCCTCCCCACCCTAGGGCCGGCCGCCATGGCTGCCCAGGGACGGGAGAGACCCCACCCCAAATCTCCCAGGCCGGCGTCTTGGGGAAGGGGTCTTCCTGGGTTCCAATGGGAGGGCGAGCTGGGCTGGGGTCCCCTCTGCCTGGGAAAGGCAGGGTGGTCGCTCTGTCTTGTCAATTGGGGGAGTGACGGCATAGGTACGAGGTGTAGCTCTGGGTCTAAAGGAGAGGCAGGCGGGTGTAGTAAGTGAAGACTGTCCGACTAGGGGGTGCGGGGGTGGGGGAGAGAAGCAGACTGAGGTCCTCCTGCCCTAGGCATGGAAGCCGCCCGCCCGGGGTGACTTGGCCAGCCTCTCTTGCAGCCTTAAACTAGGAGGCCTAAAGCGACCTTTAGCAAGGGGCTAAACTGGGACAGCCTGGGAGGGGAGAGACATTTTCCTCCTGCAGTGGATTGGTTGGTTCCCACACAGACATACAAGAACAACCCCCTGTAATATATTGCCTATAACAATTTCTTTCTCTCTATGCCAGGGTCCCACGCTTGGTGGGGAGGTTGCCCCCAGATCAGCAAATTCCCTTCCCCTTCCCTACCTTTCTTTTCCTTTCCTTTCCTTTCCTTTTCTTCTTCCCTTCCCTTCCTTTCCCTTCCCTAACTTCCTTTCCTTTCCTTTCCTTCATCCTTTCCCTTCCCTTCCTTCCCCAACTTCCTTTTCTTCCCTGATTTCATAGAATAGAATAGAATATGGAATGGAATAGGGAATGGAATGGAATTAGAATATAATAGAATAAAATAGAATAGAATAGAATATGGAATGGAATGGAATTAGAATAGAATAGAATAGGGAATGGAATGGAATTAAAATAGAATAGAATAGAATAGAGAACTAGAATAAGAATGGAATGGAATAGAATAGAATAGGGAATGGAATGGAATTAGAATAGAGTAGAATAGAATAGAATAGAATAGAATAGGGAATGGAATGAGAAGAGAAGAGAAGAGAAGAGAAGAGAAGAGAAGAGAAGAGAAGAGAAGAGAAGAGAAGAGAAGAGAAGAGAGAATAGAATAGAATAGAATAGAATAGGGAATGGAATGAGAAGAGAAGAGAAGAGAAGAGAAGAGAAGAGAAGAGAAGAGAAGAGAAGAGAAGAGAGAGAATATAATAGAATAGAATATGGAATGGAATGGAATAGAATAGAATAGAATAGGGAATGGAATGAGAAGAGAAGAGAAAAGAAGAGAAGAGAAGAGAAGAGAAGAGAAGAGAAGAGAAGAGAAGAGAAGAGAAGAGAAGAGAAGAGAAGAGAGAATATAATAGAATAGAATATGGAATGGAATGGAATAGAATAGAATAGAATAGAATAGGGAATGGAATGAGAAGAGAAGAGAAGAGAAGAGAAGAGAAGAGAAGAGAAGAGAAGAGAAGAGAAGAGAAGGAGTTGGAAGGGACCTTGGAGATCTTCTAGTCCAACCCCTTGCTCAGGCAGGAAACCCTCTACCGCAGGGGTGTCAAACTCACGGCCCGTGGGCCGGATGCATCACGCACTGGCCACACCCATGCCCGGTTTAGCAAAAGGGGAAAAAGTAGCAAGACGTCATGTGACACCGCTGAGACGCCGCAAGTTTGACACCCCTGCTATACCATTTCAGACAAATGGTTATCCAACATCTTTTTTTAAAACTTCCAGGGTTGGAGCATTCACAACTTCTGGAGGCAAAGTTGTTCCATTGATGAATCGTTGTTAACGGTCAGGAAATTTCTCCTTAGTTCCAGGTTGCTTCTCTCCCTTGAATATGCCATATTCGGGAAACCTGCATTTTAAAATCATCTCTAGACCTAGAAGACTCACACGGTGCAACCAGCCCTAATTCCAGAGAACATTGGGAGGTCCTTATGCGTAAGAAGAGGCCCTAGAGACGATTCGAACCAACCTGGTGGAAATATAACCGATCAAAGCCCATCAGCCAGAGTCTCCCACCTTCTGCTTAGATCTGGCATCTGGAAATCCTTCCATCTGCTTTTGCCCTCTCCAGCCTCTCGTGCAAACCCTGGGACTTGCTTGTTTTCAGAGTATGGACTTTTGCAAGTGCTGTATATTTGTCACAATCAGAAACGTTGCCGTGATTGACCCAGGCAAGGGCTCACGGAGAGGGCTGAATCCGAAAGCTGGGCCATCCTTTGATTGCTTTCCGAGGAGCGCAGATGGCTCAACAGCATGCCATCTTCAGCTTGCACTTCTTCGTGTGGGAGCTGCCAATCTTTGTGTTGATGGAAAGAAGTCAGATGGTGTTTTTTTTTTAAAAAAAAAAAAAAAACACACAAAATTAAGGAGCCTCTGATTGGACACAACCTGGGCTCCATTAATCCAGCATTCTGCTTCCAACAGGGAACAACCGAACATCCTGGAAATTCACGTGAGACTCACCCACGGAGATATTCCTCCAAGAAAGTTTCACCAGGAACCACAAACATTCTCCAAAATGTTTGGAACTACAGGCAGTCTTCGACTTACGAACGCCATTGAGCCCCAAAATTTACCTTGCCTAAGTGAGAGGTTTGGGTTTTGCCCCGTTTTACGACTTCTCTTGCCGCAGTTGCTAAGCGAATCACTGCAGTCGTTAAATTAGTCACGCGGTTGTTAAGGGAATCAGATTCCCCATCAATTTTGCTCGTCAGAAATGGAATCACGTGACTCCGGGACATTGAAACCGTCATAAATATGAGTCAGTGGCCAAGATGATGTGAATTTTGATCATGCGACCATAGAGATACCCAAGGTGGGCATTATTAGATGCAAGGTGGGCATTATTAGAAGATCTGAAAGTCCAGGTTAACCAGTTCTGACCAGTTCTGGAGAATCGGTAGCGGACATTTTGAGTAGTTCGGAGAACCGGCAAATACTGACCCGCCCCCATCTCTTCTCCACCTCCCGAGTCCCAGTTGACTTTTTGGCTGGATCTTCTTTGGTTGCCCTGCACAGGAGAACGGAGCTGGAAAGCAGGTTAGTGGGGTGGGGAGGGAAGGGAGATTTTGCAGTATCCTTCCCCTGCCATGCCCACCAAGCCACGCCCACAGAACCGGTGGTAAAAATTTGTGAATCCCACCACTGAGGTGGAGCACAAAGTGTCCAGAGAAAATGCATCCATGTAGTCATTAAAAGTTGACAAGAAGCAACAGGTGGAAACTAATCAAGGAGAGAAACAACTTAGAACTAAGGACAAATTTTCTGACAGTGAGAACAATTAACCAGTAGAATGGACTTGCCTCCAGAAGTTGTGAATGCTCCAACACTGGGAGTTTTTAAACAGATGTTGGATAACCATTTGTCTGAAGTGGTGTAGGGTTTCCTGCCTGACAGGGGGCTGGACTAGAAGATTTTCAAGGTGCCTTCTGATTCTATTATTTTGTTCTCCACTTTCTTCTTCTTCTTCTTCTTCTTCTTCTTCTTCTTCTTCTTCTTCTTCTTCTTCTTCTTCTTCTTCTTCTTCTTCTTCTTCTTCTTCTTCTTCTTCTTCTTCTTCTTCTTCGTCGTCTTCTTCTGGGCTGGACTAGAAGACCTCCAAGTTCCCTTCCAACTCTGTTATTCTGATGGCACCAAAATCACTCAATCAATTCCCTAAACATTTTAAAGTCTTCTTTGATACCAAGATATATTTTTAAGCATAGGTGTCTTCTGCCCCCCCCCCCCTTGATTCTATTTATATATTGGACAGCAAGAGATATTTGATTTCTGTTGGCTGCCAAGATCCAAACACCAAAGGCCAAAAGATCTTTCCAGGCATACTCAAAATGCAAAATTTCACGTGCCCCGTAAGATTAGATCCTGGATTTGCCTATTCTTGTGCTTTGAATGATATCGTTCAAAAATCGCCACATGCAGATGAGTTGCAAAGACACTTAACAATGGTGGCAAGAAATGTTGTAAAATGATCAAGTCAAAAACAAATGTCTCGCTTTGCAACATAGGACTACCTGTACTTATTTCTATTTTTTGCAGGGAGAAAAGATTAAGCAACACACCCACAGTGTCTCCCTTCCCAGAGGGGCACTGGACTGCCAATTCCTGCTTGCTTACCAGTGAAAGCGCGAATAATTGACAGAATCCCTAAGAATAGGCACGGCTATTCTCTATTTTCCTTGCCATTATTCATTCACTGGCCCAGAGGGAGGAAAAATCTCAGCAAATAGGCCTTGTTGTAAGGCCAGCAAACTTGGGATGTCAGAACTGAGGCAGGAGCATATTTTCTATCAGATGCCTATTTGTGCCAGCCTCCTGGCATGGGTCATTAAAAGGGGGCCTACCTATGCTGACTGGGGAATTTTGGAAGTTGAAGTTTAATTATGATAGTTGGGGAGTTCTGGGAGTTGAAGTCCAAGCAAGTTGACTGGGGAGTTTTGGAAGTTAAAGTCTAATTATGATGGCTGGGGAATTTTGGGAGTTGAAGTACAACCAAGTTGACTGGGGAATTTTGGAAGTTGAAGTCCACTCATGCTATCCACCTATCTTCAGATGGCCAATTTTGAGAAACTCTGCTGTGGAGGGAGGATGAATTGCGGAGTGGGATTTTTCTCAACCACTTTGAGCTTGACCCAAGCAATCCCGGGCTGTTTGGATTATCCTCTTCTGCTGATCTGAGGAGCAATCCTGATCTGTGGGCAGCCTCCGTGGGCACCAGGCCTTTGTAAGATATGAAATGAGATTAGGATATATGATAGGCCAACTTATGCCCTTGAGACAGGGCCGGAAATAAAGCTAAACAATCAATCAGCAATAATTACATTGGGATTCCACTGAGATTGTGAACTATTTGTCCAGAAAACAACAAGTGGCTGTGTGGTGGATGTAGATGTAGCAGATGTAGATGTAGATGTAGAGATAGAGGTAGTGGTAGTGGTAGTGGTAGTAGTAGAAGGAGGAGGAGGAGGAGGAGGAGGAGGAGAAGAAGAAGAAGAAGAAGAAGAAGAAGAAGAAGAAGAAGAAGAAGAAGAAGAAGAAGAAGAAGAAGAAGAAGAAGAAGAAGAAGAAGAAGAAGAAGAAGAAGAAGAAGAAGAAGAAGAAGAAGAAGAAGAAGAAGAAGAAGAAGAAGAAGAAGAAGAAGAAGAAGAAGAAGAAGAAGAAGAAGAAGAAGAAGAAGAAGAAGAAGAAGAAGAAGAAGAAGAAGAAGAAGAAGAAGAAGAAGAAGAAGAAGAATCTACATCCATTCTTGAGATTTCCTTCAGAGGAGATCCTAAGAGGTCAAATCTTTTATTTTTTTCAATGAAAGGGCCAAAATTTAAACATGGGTTGGGCTGGAAAAGGCTGGCACAGATTTCAGGCCTTGGTACAAATGAGCTTTGATAGACCCATTTTCTCCTACTGTGCATATACACATACTGTGATCAATCTCTCACTCTTTCCTACCCCCCCTCCACTTTTCCACCTCCCACCCCCCCATCTCATTAAGTACCCATGTAAATCAGCTGTCGAGGCAAAGCTAGCAAATTGTAGCACTAAATTTAATGAGGATAAACAAAACAGGGACCATCGCTCAAACCCTTCCTGGTATTTACTGTTGGAACAATACGCATACACAGAGATCCTTTCGCAGCTGATGGATCATTAAGAGTTGTCTGTAACTTTAAAAGCGACTAAGATGTTCATTTATTACTGCGACTCTCTTCCACATCAAATCCAACCTGAAGCCCAAACAAGGAAACAGAAAACAATGGTCCATCAACAGCCCCTTCCTCACCGATTTCCAAATCTTTTTCAGCCGTTTTCTCTTTCTAAGTATTTCTTAGTAACTCTGCGTGCAAAGGACAGCAATGGACCAAAGCCTGGCCCATTTGCCATGGCTGGATGGGGAATTCTGGGAGTTGAAGTCCAGTCATGGTGACTGAGGAATTCTGGGAGTTGAAGTCCAGTCATGGTGATGGAGGAATTCTGGGAGTTGAAGTCCACACACATATTGACTGAGAAATCGTGGAAGTTGAAGTCCATCATGCTGGATGGGGAACTTGCCACGATGAACTTCATCCATACTGGCTGGAGAGATCTGGGACTTGAAATCCACCCATGGTGGCTGGAGAATTCTGGGAGTTGAAGTCCAATACCTGAGAAAAGTTGTCATCCCCTCAAATATTGGAAGGCTGCTATGTGTCTTACTTGGGATTAAACATGTTTTGTGGCTGAGAAAATCATATCACCTTTTTCAAACAGAAGTGATACAAGATTATTTGCATGGCCAGCTGGCTACCTTCTGACTATGAAAATAAGAAGGTACAATGCATGGGATCTGTGCATCACTTTGATAGATCCCACATACCAATTTCAGCTTAGAATTCCAAGCTACACCGGCCTCCCCAGCTGGTGCATAGAAAAGCTAGTCCTAGTGCATAAGAAAGAATGCTTAGCCCTTCTCTCATCCATGACTGTTTTCTGCAAATGTGACTTTTTTCTAGTTCTTCCATACAGCTGTAAATTAAAGCATGTGAGAGAAACCAGTAGGAGGTGGGGGATTTTGCATTGTAGGCTGTATCAACAGGTATAGCAAAGAGAAAGGATATTTCTCTTTACAAGTGTTTCTTCTCACTTGGGAAGGGAAAGAAAGGGGGAAGGAGGGATGGGAAAGGAAGGGAGCAGGGAAGGGAAAGGGAGGGAGGAAGGCAGGTAGGCAGGCTCTCATATTGGGCCCAAAGCATGATCTTGGACTTTAAAATCTGCAGTAGAAATATGCCACAGCAACCCGCAGAACAGTTTCTCAACCTTGGCCACTTGAAGGTATGTGAACCTCAACTCCCACAATTCCCCTAGCCAGCCATGAGGAATTCTGGGCGTTGAAGTCCACACGCGGCCAAGGTTGAGAAAACTCCCGCTGTCAACATTCTTCATTTGGCTTCTCAAGCCACACTGAGACCCTTCCACAAATGGGTTTCTCCTCTTTCTGGCCTCAGTCCTTCGGAATATGGAACCGCCACTTAGCTGCCGTTAGTCTTCCTGGTCTACCGATGGACAAACACCCAGTTCCTTGGATGACTGGCAGGAAAGACCTCGTGGGGCTCCAGGTGACAAAGTAGGACTTCTCCCCACCTTCCCGTCGGCCTTCCGAGAATGCCAGGCTGGTTGTGCAAAGGACCCCGAGTGGCCTGTGCCCGACTTGGCAGGTAAGAGTTTGGGGGGAGGGGGCAGAGAAGGTGGGGTTTCCGCCAATTGCGCCAACCTATTTGTATATTCCAAGCTCATGAGATACATTATTCGGGAGAAAATGAATCTTTCATGACTGATTTGTCGCCGCCTCTTCTCCCTCCGTTGTTGTTTAATGTTTCAATTTGGAGGAAGCAAACATTCAATCAGGCGGATTAACTGTTTAATGTGTACCATCACTCAAGCTGTCGGCTGGAGGGCAACGCACAGCGACACCCGAGCAGGCCAGGCCCTGCCACATTTAGGCGAGGAGTCAGCATTGATCCACCAACTCCTTTGTTAAACGAAACGCTGTGGGACAGAAGCAGAAGCAGCTCTCTGCCCCAGGAGACTCGGTAGTGCAGCAGCGCGGCCGCGGCAGTGCAGTGGGGAAGGCAAGAGATTGGCTAGGTCTACCGTTGCTGGCCTCCAGTGGTCATCTGGATTTTTACAGCCTGGGTCTGCTTGGCCTACAGACCGGAGTCCCCAATCCTCGGGCTGCAGACCAATACTAGGCCGTAACCAGGGGTAGGATTCAAAACGGTTTGAACCGGTTCGGGGGAACTGGGTGTTAAATTTACATTCCAAGCTTCCAATAGTTAAACCAACCAGCTGGCCCTGCCCACCTCGCTCCTCCCAGGAGTGTCCATGCAGCCCATTTTGGATGCAGGTAAGTGCAGGATCTGCGCGGAAGCTCTGAGAGAGTGAAAAATAGCCCTCCCAGAAGTTTTGGAAGTCTGGAAAGGGACCTGTTTCTGGCTCCTGGAGGGTCTCTGGAGCCCAGTGGAGGCTGTTTTTGCCCTCCCAGAGGCCTGAGGGAAGCCTCCGGACTCTGGGGAAGGCAAAAAACGACCCTCCTGGAAGTTCCGGTAGGCCGTGCCCACCATGGCCACGCCCACCCAACATCTGGGTAGCAAACTACTTGCTGGGATTTTTGAATCCCACCCCTGGATATCTTGCAGATGCAGTTGACCATCTAGGACAGGGGTCTCCAACCTTGGCAACTTTAAGACTTGTGGACTTCAACTCCCAGAATTCCTCCTCCAGTCATGTTAGCTCAGGCATTCTGGGAGTTGAAGTCCACTAGTCTTAAAGTTGCCAAGGTGGGAGACCCCTGATCTAGGACATGGAATGTCCATGACTGTCCCCCGACCAATGTATGTCAGCCTCAGTGACTTGGAGATGAGTGGACTTCAAATCCCAGAATTCCCCAGCCAGGTGTGTTGGGTTCATGAAGCAATGTTTCTCAACTTCAACAACTTGAAGATGGGAAGGTAGACCTTAATTCCCAGCTGTGCGGCTTCAAGCTGCTGAGATTCTGGTTAGCAAAGCCAATGGGGAATCCACTTAACAACTGTGTTACTAAGTTAACTGCAGTGATTTGCTTAACAACGGTGGCTTAACAAAGGTTGTAAAATGGGCCAAACCTAGCACATGTCAACCAAACACCTGTGTTGCTTAGCAACGTAAATTTGGGGTTCAATTGTCGTCGTAAGATGAGTCCTACCTGTACTTGCCTGTTTCCAACCTGGGGCACTGAGAATTCTGTCTTGGAGTCCGCAGGCAGATTCCGAACAAATCCACACAAGGAATCAGATTGTGTCTGTATCCCCACAACTGGCTTACAGTAATTGAATGGATGAATGACTCCCTTTTTCGAGCCTCAGACAATCTCTTCATGCATCGATTAAGCATCGTTTCCACAACCTGTTAAGTTGCAGAAACACAACAGCCAAATTTACTCCGCCGATCCAGGTTTTTTAGCGTGTTGAGAAGGGGTTTAAGAGGGGTTTGGGTATCCTAATCCTGATTACCACCACTAGATGGTGGTAGAGAAAACCTGCAAACAGTGCCCTTATTCAAACAGGATTTTTTTTCAAGATGAGGGTAAATTTAAAAAAAATGGTGGGAGGACCCAGAGGAACTTTGAAAGCAAAAAG
Organism: Bungarus multicinctus; assembly: GCA_023653725.1. Classification (NCBI taxonomy): domain Eukaryota; kingdom Metazoa; phylum Chordata; class Lepidosauria; order Squamata; family Elapidae; genus Bungarus; species Bungarus multicinctus. The sequence goes on along the minus strand of CM042835.1, from coordinate 5,469,581 downwards.
GTTTGCATGGAAGTTTGTTTGTTTGTCAATCGCTTACAAGATAATAGGTGTAAGGATAAACATGAGTAAAAATACAGGAAATAGGTATGAATAAATGGGGACAATGGGACAGGGATGGTAGACACGATGGTGCACGTATTTTATTTTTATTTATTTATTTATTTTGACAAGCGATTATAAGATAACAGGTATAAGTATAAACATAGTTATGAGTACATGAAATGGATACCTATAAGCAAAATAAAAAGAAACAATAGGACAGGGACGGTAGGGCTTATGCATGCCCCTTACAGACCTCTTAGGAATGGGTATTCTCTCCTTTCCTTTCCTTTCCTTTCCTTTCCTTTCCTTTCCTTTCCTTTCCTTTCCTCCTTCCTTCCTTCTTCCTTCCTTCCTTCCCCCTGCTCCCTTCTTTTTTCTCCTTCCTTCCTTCCTTCCTTCCTTCCTTCCCCCTGCTCCCTCCCTTTTTTCTCTCCTCCCTCCATTCTTTTCTCTCCTTCTTTCCTTCCCCTTCCCTGTTCTCCTTCCTTCCCCCTTCCTTCCTTCCCCTTCCCTGTTCTCCTTCTTTCCCCCTTCCTTCCTTCTTTCTTTCCTTCTTTTATTTTTTATTTTATTTATTTATTTGATTTGTCAATCGCTTATAAGATAATAGTTATAAGTATAAACATGAGTAAGAATACAGGAAATAGGTACGAATAAATGGGGACAATAGGACAGGAATGGTAGGCATGATGGTGCACTTATGCACGCCCCTTACAGACCTCTTAGGAATGGAGTGAGGTCAATAGTAGACAGTCTAAGGTTAAAGGAGTGGGGGGTTAGAGGATGTAACAACAAAGTCAAGTAGTGCATTCCAGGCATTGACCACTCTGTTGCTTGAAGTCGTACTTTCTGCAGTCAAGTTTGGAGCGGTTAACATTGAGTTTGCATCTGTTGTGTGCTCTTGTATTGTTGCGGTTGAAACTGAAGTAGTCATTGATGGGTAGGACATTGTAGCAGATAATTTTGTGTATTACGCTTAAGTCCAGCCGTAGGCGGCATAGTTCAAGGTTGTCAAGGTTGCTTTGCACAGAAGCAAAAGTCCAAATCTGAAAAAAAAAAATCAGGTGAGATGGAGACAAATTCCATGGATGTCTAATCACATTTGACCAAATGAAGACCAGGAAGTCCTCAACTTGGGATTTCAACAGAGTCCAAAATTTCTGTTGGTGAGCGAGACATTTAAGTGAATTTTGCCCCATTTTGGGATCTTTCTTGCCACAGTCGTTCAGTGAATCAGTGCAGTTGTTAAGAGAATCAAGTGGTTGTTAAATGAATCTGGCTTCCCTACTGGCTTGTCAGAAGGTCTCAAAAAGGGGAATCACCTGACCCCAGGACACTGCAGCGGTCATAAGTATGAATCAATTGCCAAGCGCCTGAATTTTGATGGATAGATCTTTACAGAAAAGACTATGATGGAAAAGCAAAAAAAGCTGAGATTTGATGTCAATGCCCTATACCAGGGGCCTCCAACCTTGGCAACTTTAAGACCTGTGGACTTCAACTCCCAGAATTCCTCAGCCAGCAAAGCAAAGCTGGCTGAGGAATTCTGGGGGTTGAAGTCCACCAGCCTTAAAGTTGCCAAGGTTGGGGACCCTTGCCCTATTCTACTGCAATGGAGAGAGTTGGAAGTCAATCAGGGGTGGGCTTCAAAAATTTTAGCAACTGGTTCTTTGCCCAGTTGCTGGGCGGGTGGGGCCTAGTCAGCCTCCTGCACCACGGTGGTGGTGGGGCATTTTTGCTGTCCCCGGGCTCTTTCCTTGAGCTTCCGGGTGGGTGAATACGGCCTTCCCGGACTCCGGAGGCTCTTTGGAAGCTGGAAACGGGCCTGTTTCCAGCCTTCCTGAACTTCCAGGAGGCCCCGGTTTTTTGCCCTCCCAGAGCCTGCACATGCGCCCTGCGCTTGCCTGCATCCAAAATGGGCCACATGGGGACTCTGGGGAGGAGCAGGGAGGGGTGGGTGGGGCCAGCCAGGAGTGGGATTTGGGGGTTCTCCAAACTGCACAGAATCTTAGCTAGGGGCTCTCCCTGCGAACCCCTAGCAGCCCCACCCTTGACAATGCTTCGTTTTTTCTTTTCTTTTCCCTACCCTTCCTCACTTCTCTCTCCTTCTCTTTTCTCTGCTCTTTTATTTACTTTTGTATTTTATAACCTAATAAAAAATGTTTTTTGGGGGAGAAAGAAGGCCTCAAAAGGCGATCACGTAACCCAGAGAAACTGCAATCGTCATAAATATGAGTCAGCTGGCAAGCATCCGAATTTTGATCACATGACCATGGGGATGGTACAAGGATTGTAGGTGTGAAAAACGGATTGTAGGTGCGAAAGTCACTTTTGCAGTGTTGCTGAAACCTCAAACGGTCAGTAAATGAATTGTTGTAACTCCTTATTCTATTCTAATTCTATTGTATTCTATATTTTATTCTATTCTATTCTAATTCTCTTCTATATTCTCTTCTATTCTATTCTAATTCTCTTCTCTTCTATATTCTCTTCTATATTCTATTCTCTTCTATTTTCTCTTATATATTCTATTCTTATTCTATTCTATATTCTATTCTATATTCTATATTCTATTCTATTCTATATTCTATTCTATATTCTATTCTATTCTATTCTATTCTATTCTATATTCTATTCTATTCTAATTCTATTCTATTCTATATTCTATTCTATATTCTATTCTATTCTATTCTATTCTATTCTAATTCTATTCTATTCTTCTACTTTACTCCACTCCATTCCATTCCACTGGGTCATGATGGGTCAGGAATTCTGGGAGTTGAAACCCACAGGTCATAAAGGGGCCATAGTGGCCTGATCTAATGAGTAAACTACTCCATCCTTAGTTAGGGGCCTGGAACAGAAAATGCCTTTAAAGGTTGGCTACACACAGCTTTCAAAGCCGTGTCAAGGGCTGTATGCCCAGAATGGATGAGGTTGGGGAGGGTCTTAAGGGAGATCCAGGAATTTTACAAGCCGCCATTTTGTTTCTTCCCTTTCCCCAATCCTACAACTGCACCTCCTCATAACATCTGAAATATTTGGCCTCCTCCCTCTGGAGAGGATGCCAAAAAGCCAATTGTTAATAGGCCTTATATGGGCCACAGGCAGAGGTGGGTATTCAGCAGGTTCTGACCAGTTCTGGAGAACCGGTAGCGGAAATTTTGAGTAGTTTGGAGAACCGGCGAATGCCACTTCTGACTGGTCTCGCCCCAATCTCTTCTCCACCTCCCAAGTCCCAGCTGATCAGCTGGGTGTTCTTTGGTTGCCCTGCACAGGAGAACAGAGCTGGAAAGCAGGTTAGTTGGGTGGGGAGGGAATGGGGATTTTGCAGTATCTTTTCTCTGTCATGCCCAGCAAGTCATGCCATGCCCATAGAACTGGTAGTAAAAAAAAAATTGAATCCCAAAATTTGGCCACAGGTTTACAGGAAGTCCTCAACTTTTGGCCATAATCGACCCCACAAATCTCTGTAGCTAAGTGAGACATTCATTGTGAGTTTTGCTCCCATTTTACAACATCTTTTTCCAGAGTTGTGAAGGGAATCCCTGCAGTTATTAAGTTAGTCATAGAGTTGTTAAGTGAATTTGGCTTCCCTATTGAACTTGGCTTGTCCGAAGGTCGCAACAGGGGATCACATGCTGCAACGGTCATAACTATGAGTCAGTTGCCAAGCATCTGAATTTTGATCATGTAACCATAGAAATGCTGCAATGGTCATAAAGTGTGAAAAATGGTTATAAGTCCCTTTTCTTCAGGGCTGTCGTAACTTCACTAAAGGAACTATTGTAAGTCGGGAACTACCTGTAAGGGTCTGTAGCCTGCAAAAGCATTTGGCTTTCCATGTCGCAATGGGGGGAGGGGTCTCTGTGTGCATGAGAAAGGGAGAGAAAGAGAAAGCAAGCAGGCAAGAAGGAAGGAAGGAAGGAAGGAAAGAAAAGAAAAGAAAAGAAAAGAAAAGAAAGAAGGAAGGAAAGGAAGAAATGAAGAAGGAAAGAAAAGAAAAAGAAAGAAAAGAAAGAGAAAAGAAAGAAAAGAAAAGAAAGAAGGAAGGAAAGGAAGAAAGGAACAAATGAAGAAAGGAAAGGAAAGAAAAAGAAAGACAAGAAAGAAGGAAGGAAGGAAAGAAAGAAAAGAAAGAAAAGAAAAAGGAAGGAAAGGAAGAAAGGAAGAAATGAAGAAAAGAAAGAAAAGGAAAGAAAAGAAAGGACAAAGAAAGAAAGAAGGAAGGGAAGAAAGAAAGAAAAGAAAGAAGACCATAGAGAGTGTGAAAAACGGTCGTAAGTCCCTTTTTTCAGGCCCGCCATAACTTCAGTCACTAAACGAACTGTCGTAAGTCAAGGACTACCTGCTGGCTTGATTCTGGGTGTCCACCTTTAACCTGCCTAGGAAACAAAACGAAAACGAGCCCCCGTCTTGTCTTGTCTCCCCATCCGGGAGTCTTTTTGCTTGTTTGCTGGTGATTTTATGCTCCTTTGTACCTCGGGCACTTGAACTGCCCAATTGAAAGGAGAGAACGAGACATGTTGGTGGCTAGAATTATGGCACCCAGGAGACAGATTGAAGGAAAGAGGGATTGAGGAGGGGAATCTGAAAAGAAAAGAGAGAGGGAGAAAAAAAATAAAAATAAAAAGAGGCGAGGGAAATAGAGCGATATGGAAACAGGGACAGAGAAAAAGGCAATTGCTGCGTTGATAGCTGAGTTTGATGGCTACGGTGACAGGCAAATAGCCAAGTGATTGCAGTCTGAGATATTACAGAATCCTCTGACCTCTCAACATAACCAGTTACGGTGGGGGGGGGGGTTGGGTGAATGGGGGGCGGAGGGGGAGCTTGCTTCCAGATTTCCCCAACGCTCCCTCACTCTTCGGCACGCTGAACGAGCCGGTAGGGCTGGAAGAAGTCCTTCCCCGTGGGGGTCTTCTCTCTCGACCTACAAGGGGGGAATGACACACTCCTGGAGTTAGCCAAGAGATATTTGCAGGCCAGGGGTGGGATTCAACCTTTTTTTTTTACTACTGGTTCTATGAGAGAGCACTTTGCGCGCAGATGTGTAGTCTGTGCACACGCTTAGCGTTCAAAACCCACCGGTTTTAAGCTTCAAAACTTACCTTCTATTCAGCGCTGGGGAGTAAAACAGTTGAGGCACGGCAATCCCTCTGCCCTGCGAATCAACTGATGTGATGACCTGGGGCGTGGCACAAAGGCAACACAGTCAGATAAGCAAGAAGAGTCCCTTTATTATCTCCAACTTTGCCCCCAATGTCCAGGTTACCTTCTGGCTGGAGAAAAACTCTGCCAGGAACAGCCTTTGACTGCAGGAAATTAAGTCCAAAACATGAGCAACACAAACTGTAACTTAAAGTCCAAACAAGCCAAACTGAAGTAATTAGTTTGGCAGGGCAGGAGCAAGAATTTCAGACTTGAACGCACGGCAAAACTGACACGGTTGGGAAGACGCCAGGAACACAGATAAGCCATGACAACATAAGATAAAGTTATGTTTGGTCCCAGCAGCCTGCCACATGCAGCCTGCCTTTCTTATGAACTATCTTCCCAGTTAGTGGTTAATGAAGGGAATCAGGGCCCTTTCCTCCCCCGTAAGTCACGCAACCCATGTTGCTCTCTTCTCCATACCTCCTTGCATGCTCTAGGATGAAGAGAGGGTGGGCCTGGGTCTTCCTCTGAACTCCCTTTCCCTTGTTCTACCTCTTCCCTGCTCTGCCCAGCCAGACTTTGCCCTTCCTCAGCCTCCTCCACAGCCAATGGAGCCACACTCTCACTCCCTGTCAGCTGCTGGGCTTCCTCTTTGGATTCAGACTTGAACAGGGGCATGACAACTGAGCTAAAAAAACAAGGAAATATAGGACAGGAAAGAGTGGGGGGGTCAACTGCTCATTGGCGCTACCAGTTTGGTTGAACCGATGTGAACCGGCAGCATTCCATCACTGTTGCAGACGTAAAGTATGTGCTTTAGATGGGCAATACACCGAAAAGGAAATTTAAGGAAAGATATGGAGCAATTCGCTTTCAGTCGCTCACAACTCATAGCTGTTGGGTGCTAATTAGTAACTATGGAGGAGAGGGAACAAATCTAAACTTAGTGTAGCTAAGAAAGAAAAACGTGGTTTGGAAGGCTGAGCTCAGGATAAACTCACTGGCCATCCAAGGCTCACTCTAGAATTTCCATGGCAGCTGTCTGACAGAATAACAAGAATTGGAAGGGACCTTGGAGGTCTTCTAGTCCAACCCCCTGATCAAGCTGGAGACTCTATACCATTTCAGACAAGCAATTGTCCAGTCTCTTCTTAAAAACATCCAGGTTTTTTTTTAAAATAAATTTTATGAACTTTCTATTAATTACGGTACTTTTCTCAGTGCTTGATAAACATCGTGTTGTCTGGGTATTTAATTTGCTTAACAATACAGAGTCCATTCTTACTCTCCACCACATTTTTCCAACCACTGGTAAAATAAGTTCCATGTTTGATAATATTCTGTGTCTTCTTTCTGCTTGGTTTTTCAAGATAAAACCTCCAGTTCTGAAGCACCCACAACTTCTGGAGGCAAGCCGTTCACTGGTTAATTGTTCTAATTGTCAGAATTTCTCTCCTCCCCTTATTTCTAGATTGTTTCTCTCCTTGGATAGTTTCCACCCGCTGCTTCTTGTCCTGCCTTCAGGAGCTTTGGAGAATAGCTTGACCCTCCCCTCTCCTCTTTGTGGCAGCCATTCAAAAATTACAAGATTGCTATGGTGTCACCTATAGTCCTTCTTTTCATTAAACTGAGATATACCCAATTATACCTTCATCCTCAGTTCTTTACATCATTTAGCCTCCAGTCCCCTAATCAACTTTGTTGGCCTTCTCTGCACTTTAAGACTCGTGGACTTTAACTCCCAGAATTCCTCAGCTGGCTGAGGAATTCTGGGAGTTGAAGTCCACAAGTCTTAAAGTTGCCCAGGTTGAAGATCTCTGCCCTAGAGTCTCAACATCTCTTTTATATCCATGGATGTTGACTTCAGTTCTCCATGCCCTTCCAGTGATGTCTATGGTCTTTTTCAATATATCCATTATAGCCAGTTTGGTCTAGTGCAATGATGGCAAACCTTTTTGTTGTGGTGTGCTGAAAGCCTGCACGTGCCGGCACCCACAATGCAATGTGCCCCGCACCCCCTGCGCATGCATACACAACACCCTTGCCCTGCCCCCTTACCTGAACTGTGCATGCGCGTACCTCCCAGCTGATTTTCAGCCCCTTTGAGGCCGTTTTCGACCTCCTGAAGGCTCGAGAGAAGACTCAGCAGCCTTGGGAGACTGAAAACAGGCCTTTTTCGGAACTTCTGGTATTTCCGGCAGGCCCATTTTTCGACCTCCCAAGACTGCAGAGACTTCCCTCAGGCCGAAAATCAGCTTGCATGCACAGTGCATGTAAGTTTGGCTGGGGCTCGTGTGCTTGCACAAATGGCTGTGCATGCCACTTCCGGCACGGTAAAATGGCATAGGTTCGCCATTTTGGGTCTAGTGGTTAATACACCATGCTAGGAGCATGGTTGTTAAGTAAATCTGACTTGGCTTTGTCAGAAGCTTGCAAAAAGTGATCACATTACCCCGGAACACTGCAATTGTCATAGGTACATGCCAATTGCCGAGCCTCCAAATTCGGATCATGTGACCGTGGGGGCGGCTGCAACAGTGAGTGTGGGAAAAGTCACTTTTTTCAGTGCCATGGTAACTTGGAATGGTCACTACACGATAAGTCAAGAACTACTTCTGAAACATTTTCCCTTGTTTGCAATTTCATTGAAATCTGCTCTTTTGTTTTCCTGCATTTATTTCCTCTCCAATAATTTCGCTTGTGCCTTCCCTGCCATGGAATGGAATCCAGAGAGAGGTTTTGTCTCAGGAACCTGTTAAATATCAGCAGTAATCCTACCATGGTCCTTACCATGTTTCTATCAGTGGTGGGATTCAAAATTTTTTACTACCGGTTCTGTGGGTGTGGCTTGGTGGGTGTGGTGTGGCTTGGTGGGCATGGCTTGGTGGGCATGACAGGGGTCAGATCCTGTAAAATCTCCATTCCCTCCCTACTCCTGGGGAAAGGTTACTGCCAAATCCCATTCCCTCCCCACCCCACAAGTCTGCTTTCCAGCTCCATTCTCCTGTGCAGGGCAACCAAAGAAGACCAAGCCAATCAGCTGAGACTTGGGAGGTGGAGAATAAATGGGGGCGGGGCCAGTCAGAGGCGGTATTGGCCAGTTCTCCGAACTACTCAAAATTTCCACTACTGGTTATCCAGAACCTGTCAGAACCAGCTGAATACCACCTCTGGTTCCTATGTGGGGCGCCAGAAAAAATTAGCTCTAATGGGAGAACGATCTGGTCTTCTTTCTCCTTAGCATTGGTGACTCCTTCAGCCAATCATTGACCCGGATAGACCCTCCTTAGCAGATTCAATTCAAGAGCAACATTCGACAGAACCAGCGGAGCCTTAAACAGCTGGATGCCTTTCTCTCCGAAACATCTGTGGGGTGGCCTATCGAACGGCTTCCCAAATAATATGCAAACTAATAAAGGAGAATATTTGTAGCCCAGGGTTAACATGAGGGGGTCCTTGGCGCTTTCTGAACTTGGTTGTTTTCTTGCAGACGTTTCATGACTCATCTAGGTAACATTATCAACCCTGAAATGAACCTGGCTGGAGCCATCTTGGAGGCTTCGGGGTTGTCACACAACAGAGGAAGCAGGGGGAGGGAAAATAGTTAGATGGGGTTTTGTAGCCAAAACAACAAAGCTTTCCTGTGGAAACCAAGGACATTCTCGCAGGTGGCTGGCCGGAGGAGGAGCAAGTAACCAAGCAACCAGCCAGCACTTGGATTGGACAACGTGACCAGTGATTTGGGGGGAAGGGAGAAACTTTTATTTTTAATGAGATGAAAGTCGCGGGAACTTTTAGAGTCGGTTTTCACCAGTTTGTGCCAATAGGATGTATCCAATAAAACTGTTCTTTGAGGAATCTGCCTGCCTCGGAGTTCTGCTTTCTATGGATGCTTTCTATTACTTGGAACATTGTCAATCAATTTTAGATGGGGAGGGCTGCTTGTGGAGTAAAGGAGGAGGAGGAGGATTGTGGGGTCTTTGGTGTTCTCTGAGCATAGTGGTTTTCTTGCAGACATTTCATTACCAAACTAGGTAACATCATCAGTGCTAGAAGGAAGTGGGGTTTGCGAGGGGGAGGAGGGGGGAAGGGGAGGGGGAGGAAAACGGTAAGGTCCTTGGTGCTCTCTGGGCTTGGTGATTTTGCTGCAGACGTTTTATTACCGCACTGGGGGACATCATCAGTGCCATCATGAAATATTTGCAAGAAAACCACCAAGCCCAGAAAGCATCATTGAAATCCACCTCCCTCGAAGTGCAGACTCTCCAGGGCTTCTCTCCAATTGCAGAGCTGAGTTATTTATTTATGTATTTATTTTATTTGTCAATTGCTTACAAGTTAATAGGTATAAGTAAAACATAGTTATGAATACATGGATACATATAAGAAAAATAAAATATAAAAGAAACAATAGGACAGGGACGGTAGGCATGTTGGTGCGCTTATGCACGCCCCCTACAGACCTCTTAGGAAAGGGGTGAGGTCAATAGTACACAGTCTAAGGTTAAAGTTTTTGGTGTTTGGGGAAGAAACCACAGAGTCACATATTCCAGACATTGACCACTCTGTTGCTGAAGTCGTATTTCCTGCAATCAAGTTTGGTGCAGCCCAGCTCTTGCAACCATGGGAGAGGCACCGAGTGTAACAATCTCATTCTTGATCAGGGTAAATGGATCCTGGGCTACTTTCCACTGGGCTGGTTTCAAAGGTGTTCTTCAAAACAGCTGCTGCCTTTCTCATTTTGAAGCCTGCAGATTGAAGGAGAGAGCTACTCCTAAACAGCAGAGCCATCAATAAGCTGTTAGCCCTAAAAAGTTTTATGGAGCTTCCTCGTACAATGGCAGTCTACCCCCAGATCTCAGTTCCAGGGAAGCCATAGTGGACAAAGATCTCTGGGGGTTTTTTTTTGGAATTATCTGGCCTGTTAAGGCAGATGTTGTGTTAAGTGTGAAATTGTACATCAAACCTGCTTAAATATCTTCGTCATTAGCATAGCAGTTAGAGGAAGAGGAAGAGCGGATGCAAAGGCTGACTAGAAATTGCAAGCCGGGATTTGAAGACAGGTCCTAAATATGAAAAGATAGATTGCCACATCAGCTAAACTGCTTTGGAAATCCGCTGAGGGGTGGCAAAGGGAGGCTGGGAGACTCCTACGGCGGCAAATGTTCTTTCAAATGTAACCCAAGCAAAGGCATGTTTTTTGCACGTGATCTTAACAGGCAGACCCATTTTTCTTGGGTGCAAATGGCATCAAACAATTACCAAATTGCACTGCTGCTTAAGCAACAATCTGGAGATAGGAAGAGCACTTATATACCGCTTCACAGTGGTTCACAGCCTTCTCTGAGGGGTTTATAGAGTCAGCCAGACCCAACAATCTGGGCCCTCATTTTATTCACCTTGGAAGGATAGACTGGGTTTTTCTCCTTCTAGACACTAGATAGATAGATAGATAGATAGATAGATAGATAGATAGATAGATAGATAGATAGATAGATAGATAGATAGATAGATAGATAGATAGATAGATAGAATGATAGATAATGGAAAATAGATGATAGAGAGAGAGAGAGAAAGGCAGACAGACAGACAAACGAGAGAAAGAGAGATAGATAGATTATAGAGAGAGATTGAGATAGATAGATGGATAGATAGACAGAAAGATAGGAGAGAGAGGGAAAGAGTGTGTGAGAGAGATACAGAGAAAATAGATGATAGATAGATAGATAGATAGATAGATAGATAGATAGATAGAATGATAGATAATAGAAGATAGATGATAGATGATTGATAGATAGATGGATAGATAGATAGATAGATAGATAGATAGATAGATAGATAGATAGATAGATAGATAGATAGATAGATAGATAGATAGATAGATACTAGAAAATAGATGATAGAGAGATGGATAGATAGAGACAGGCAGGCAGGCAGGCAGGCAGGCAGGCAGATAGATAGATAGACAGATGAGAGAAAGAGATATATAGACAGAGAGAGATTGAGATAGATAGATGGATAGATGATAGATAGACATACAGACGGATAGGAGAGAGAGAGAGAGAGAGAGTGTGTGAGAGAGATACAGAGAAAATAGATGATAAATAGACAGACAGACAGACAGACAGACAGACAGACAGACACACCATTGTTAACTGTTTACAAAGATCAGATGCACGGGGTGCATCCTAACCTCACCCACCCGTCTACCCAGTGGGGTTAAATAGCTTCCCTCCCACTCTGGGGCTGGAAAGGTTATGCGAGATGACCTGTCCCTATGATAAATGACTAGGTTTCATATTGTACGCCTGGCTAGCCGTAGCTGGCCCTTCCACCCAGAGAAGCTCCTCATGACACTCCCTGTGGATACAACACACTCCCTATCTCCCCTCCCGCTACCTCTGATACATATCCGATGCACACCTTCCAGTATGGCTGCCTCTTGTGCAATGGCAATTACCATAATAACCAGATTTCATTCATGTTCCCTTTTTGAGATCCTCTTATCTTCTACCTTCTTCTTTTACCATAAGGTAAAATTCCTTGTTGGTTAACCCACACAGATGCATGAGTGTGTGTACACGCACACACAGTGAGAGAATCCACAGAGGTTCACACCAAGCACAGATATCATATTTTGTATTCTAGCTCAGTGTTTCTCAAGCGTGGCCACTTTAAGAGTTATGGACTTCAACTCCCAGATTTCCCCCAGGCTGGGGGAATTCTGGGAGTTGAAGTCCATACCTCTTAAAGTGACAAGCTTGAGAAGTGGGGGAATTCTGGGAGTTGAAGTCCATACCTCTTAAAGTGACCAAGATTGAGAAGTGGGGGAATTCTGGGAGTTGAAGTCCATGCCTCTTAAAGTGTCCAAGTTGAGAAACACTGTTCTAACTTCTACTTTTGTGTCGAGAAAATACTCACTATAAACATCACTGAGTTGTGGGGTTTTTTTCCTCCACATTTGTCTATCTATCTTACTCAATAGTCAAATCACTTTAACCGCAAAAGGGCATCATGAGAAATGCTGTTTACTAGGGCCTTTTGTGACTCAAATCCATCCCACCATCCGATTGAGCAGAACATTGTGAGTATTTTCAAGTTCCGATACTTTGTGTGAATTTTAATCCTTATCTATTTCTACACACAGTTTTATACTTATTTACTTAATGCCAAATTAAACACATTCTTACATCAAGAGTCCTGCAGTACTGTCATTCGTTCGTTCATTCATTCATTCATTCAATTTTTATAGCTGCCTATCTCAATATCTCTGAGCGGCTTACAATTCCAAAATATATTTCAATTCAAAATACTCAAAACATTTTAAAACAGCAAAAAAAATGTTAAAAACATCTGGATTAAACATATATATGAGCAAGCAAGATACTGCCAGAAAATGTCCTATTCTTACGAATTACTACATTACTTTTGGAGTCAAGTACAGATAATTCCTCGGCTTGCAACTGTTTGTTCAATGACCACTCAAAGTTACACCAGAATTCAAAAAAGTTAACTTTTTATGACCATTGCAGGATCCCTGGGATCACATGATCAAAATTCAGATGTTTGGCAAATATGGTTTATGTTTAAGATGATTGCCATGTCCCAGAGTCATGTGACCCAGAGGTGGTATTCAGATGGTTCTGACAGATTCTGGAGAACCAGTAGTGGAAATTTTGAGTAGTTTGGAGAACCAGCAAATCCCACCTCTGACTGGCCCCGCCCCCATCTATTCTCCGCCTCCCAAGTCCCAGCTGATTGGCTGGGTCTTCTTTTGTTGCTCTGCACAGGAGAACGGAGCTGGAAAGCAGGTTAGTGGGGTGGGGAGGGAATGGGGAATTTGCAGTAACCTTTCCTTGCCACACCCACAGAACCGGTAGTAAAAAAATTTGAATCCCACCACTGATGTGATCACATTTTGTGTTCTTCTAATGACCAAAGTCAGCGGGGAAGCCAGATTCACTGAACAATCAAGCTACTAACTTAACAGCTGCAAAGATTCACTTAACAATTATGGCAAGGAAGGTCATAAAATGGGGCAAAACTCACTTAACAATTGTCTCAGCAGCAGAAATTTTCAGCTCCATTGTGGCCATACTGTAAGCCAAGGACTGCCTGTCACCCTTTTTCTGATTAATCTGTTTTATGAGAAGGCCTGAGCTGTAATAAACCAATTCGTCACTACCACAGACTAAACATTTCTCTCCTCTTATAAAAAGTCTACATTATCTTTGTTTTTCTCAAGTTAGTTCAGGGCATTTTCTTGAGTAACCATTTAGAAAAGGGCTACACGTGGCTAACCCAAAAATTCTTTACGATCTTCTGTGGAATTTGTCATGGTCTAGGTTCACTCTTTGGGTTATGTCGTCAAAGCCAGTCCACAAGCTGTCGTAGCTAAAATTACACAACACACGGAGCTGAACTCGAAGGAATCACTTATGCCTTTTTATGTTGTATGAATGCAGCCATAAACCAAATAGATTGTCTTCAAACACAATCTCGAATCCTTGCACTTTGGTGAATGTAGACTTCAAAAATATAACCCCTTTCCACATTTAATATGATGTAGTAGTCTAAGTCTGGGCAAATGTAAAAAAAGTGTTGGGGGGGAGGGGGTAGAGTCAAGAGAGCAATCAGCCTGGAATCCTAACCTTCACACAAACGATCCAAGTCCAAATTCCATCGACTCTAGCACCAATTTGATGCTAATCCTTAGTTGACTAGATTCTTGTGTACAGACATGAGCAATGTGTTGTGTAGTGTTGGTGCAGTGTCAGGGGTTTTCAATTCAATGTGTGGAGTGTGAAGGATGTGTGTTTGTATTTATTTTCATGGTCATGATGTGCATTTGATTTCGTTGTATGAGCTGCAATGACAATAAAGTAAAGTAAAGTAAATAATAGACCTTCTTAACAGGAACTTAAGGTGTGGCCCTGATTCTTCGCGCCTGACAGCAAACCTGGTTTTAAATTCACCCTCAACTGCGGAACTGTCTCGCTGGCTGACTTTGGGGCATTCACTCGTCCTTAATCCAGGCAGAGTATTTTATTCTGAGAACAAAATGGAGGAAGGAGTCCTGTCGATGCTCTTGGGACAAAGGTGGAATTAGACATCATCCCATCCTGTGCCATGGATCTGGGGTTGAATTTCTTGGGATTCACCTTCCATGAGGAAAGAAACAAGGACATAGCCTTGGAAGAGGTTGTGGTGTGGGCTCTGGAGTTAAATCTGTAAGGAGATAGATTTCTATCTGCCCTTCCCTTTATATCTTTTGAGATGTCTAAAGCCCTTCATTTTTTCCTTGCTTCCCTTTCTACATCTCTTCTTTCCTATTTCCTCCAGGAGAGATGGCATCAAAAAGTGTCTTCGTCTCTTGTCTTCCTAAGCTATAAATATGGACCGGTATAATGTTATTTTCAAGTACATCATAGTCCATCATCCTTTCTTTTTGTATTTTTAATATTTATCCATACCTCATATTATCCAAGTTGGTCAGTTCAGACCATCCATCCATCCATCCATCCATCCATCCATCTCTTTCCTCCTTTCCTTTCCTTTCTTTTCCTTTCCTTTCCTTTTTTCCTTCCCTTCCCTTCATTCTTTTATCTTTCTTTCTTTCTCTTTCTCTGTCTTTCTTTCCCTGCCCCCTTCCCTCTCTCCCCTTTCTCTTTCCCTTCCTCCTTCTAGCTTTTCTCCTCACCCCTCCCTCCTTCTCTTCCTTTGTCTCTCTCTCTCTCTCTTTTCTCTCTCAAGTGTTTTCAATTTTATTCTGAGTGGAATTAACTACCCCTGATGTCAAATTGCCGCCGAAATCGATAATAATATCTTTACAAAAGAGGATATTCTTCTCTCTCGGAACGGCCCCTGAAAAATGGAAAATTTAGTCGAAATTGATTCATTACTTGACACTTTATAGGACGGGCCTGCTATTGATCGGAGCCTGTCATGTCCTATCTGCCTTAATCGAAGTTGAAGTCCAGTGTCGATGGTGGGTATTTTTCATAATTCCAGGAGACCAGACAGATACAAAAACACACACACACACGCACACACATACACACTGACTCTGCTCTCCACCACCTTCTGCAGGAAAAGAAGGGGGGGAGATATCTTCCTGAGCCCCCACCCAAACAGACTGCCCTACAGAAGGCAACATCTTCCTTGAAATACAGAAGCCATTCCTTGCACACTCAGATCAGAGAATTTCTGCCACAATTCCACTCTCCCGATTAAAAGGGCTGTGTGTAAATTTCTCTCCCTC
This sequence comes from Bungarus multicinctus, assembly GCA_023653725.1. Lineage (NCBI taxonomy): Eukaryota > Metazoa > Chordata > Lepidosauria > Squamata > Elapidae > Bungarus > Bungarus multicinctus. The sequence continues at coordinate 5,454,121 of CM042835.1, read as the reverse complement.
ACGTCTTCTCCCTCCCCTAGATCTGCTGTTATTTGAATGTGTGTGAGTGTGAGTGTGTGTGTGTGTGCGCGCGTGTGCAAGGGACAGCTGGATGGGGCTGTCTTGTTCGTTATCATGGTTTGCTGGTTTGTTAAAGGAAAACTATGAAACAGAACACAGTTGCTAGGTAGAGGCAGCAAAACACGACAAGTGTGCAGATAAATAACCAGCACAAGCACCAACTTTCACACACTCAACTCCACTGAGTCCCACCCTCCTCAGTGTCAGTACATCAAGCTCAGGGTCACTCCTAAAGAGTTATAACTTGTGTTTTTTACTCTGCTCCAACATGTTGTCATGTTACATGCTCAAGCCATTTACAAGGAACTCACTTACTCACACTATATTCAGGATTTCCACCAATGTCACCAATGTTCTTCACAAGGTGGTTTTTGTATACTGACCCAAGTGTACTCTTTTCCTTCCTCAATTTTAGGCAGACAAGGTCTCTGAAAAACTCCTTTAAAACACCTTTCCGCTCACAGATACTCCCACCAGGTGCTGCTTTACACACTTGCTCGTCTCTTGCACACCCTTCTCCAATGTACCTCTCTCAAACGCTCAAGTTCACCTTTCCTATTCACCTTTCCACCTTCTCAGGAAGTTATTTTTCTTATGTCTCTTTAATGTATCAGCAGATTCATTCTCCCTCCCTCCCTCCCTCTCTCCCTCTCCTTCCCTTTCTCTCTCTCTCTCCCTTTCCCCTTTCCCCTCTCCCTCTCCTTCCCTTTCTCTCTCTTTCTCTCCCTCTCTCCCTCCCTTTCTCTCTCTCCCCCTCTCCTTTCCTTTCTCTTTCTCTCTCTCTCCCTTTTTCTCTCTCCTCCTCTCCCTCTCTCCTTCCCTTTCTCTGTTTCTCTCTCCGTCCCTCCCTTTCTCTCCCCCTTTCCCTCTCTCCTTCCCTATCTCTCTTTCTCTCTCCCTCTCTCCCTCCTTTTCTCTCTCTTTCTCTCTCCCTCTCTTTCTCTCTCTCCCCCTCTCCCTCTCTCCTTCCCTCTCTCTCTCTTTCTCTCCCTCTCTCCCTCCCTCTCTCCTTCTCTCTCCTTTCCTTTCTCTCTCTTTCTCTCTCTCTCCCTTTCTCTCTCTCCTCCTCTCCCTCTCTCCTTCCCTTTCTCTGTTTCTCTCTCCTTCCCTCCCTTTCTCTCCCCCTTTCCCTCTCTCCCTCCTTTTCTCTCTCTTTCTCTCTCCCTCCCTTTCTCTCTCTCCCCCTCTCCCCCTCTCCTTCCCTCTCTCTCTCTTTCTCTCCCTCTCTCCCTCCCTTTCTTTCTCCTTCTCTCCCACTCTCTCTCCTTCTCTTTCTCTCTCTCTCTCTCACACACACACACACACAGAGTTCCTTTTGCACAACCTTCTCTGCCACATACATGCCTCCTAAAAACACCTCCTTGCTCACATCATCCTTACACTCGCTGACCTTTTCCCTTGTCTTGTCTTGATACACACACACACACACACACACACACAAACACACACACACTTTTCTCCTAGGCTCAGACATTATTTCCCTCTTCTGTAGCCATCCAGGAGCCCCTCACACAAACCATTTGGCAGACTCATTTCCCACTCAGAAGAGCTTCTCCAACCTGGTGCCCTCCTTGGCTAACAAGGCCTACTTTGTTTTCCTTTTCCTGAAGGTTTTGCCCAGCATGTATTAGGTAACAGATACAAATATAAACATGATTATTAATACATGAAGCGGATACGAATAAAAAGGGAACATTAGGACAGGGACGGTAGGCACGTTGGTGCGCTTATGCACGCCCCATTACAGACCTCTTAGGAATGGGGTGAGGTCAACAGTAGACAGTCTAAGGTTAAAGTTTTTGGGGTTTGGGGAAGAAACCACAAAAAAGGTGGTGGTTACTGCCATTCCACCACCCTCCCTGGAAGCCTTCTGTCTTCCAAATGGACTTGCCTGCATCTTTGTTTATTTCTGAAGTTAAAGCTGAAGTTAACAAGACTTTGGATTTTCCTGTCTTTGTTTTCTTTCTCCTCCTTGCATTCTTGACTCTCTTTTTCACCCAAAGGCTCTAGTGTCAAGGTTGGCTTTGCCTTTGTTCCTCTATACACACACACACACACACATACACACATACACACCATCCCCGCCTTCACTCTCTCCAAAGGATTTATCCTCTCCTATACCCTTATATTATCCTTCGGGGCTTTGATCTCTGCAAAGAGCCTGCAAATATATTTTCCTCTTCTCTCTTGGATTCTCACCAATTGAACCCAGCCCAGATTTAAAGAGAGACAGAGAGAGAGAGAGAAGGTGTGGGTGTGTGTACACCGATGGGGGGGGGCACAAACACGCGCACACACTCACACCTAGGCAGGCACACTCCGGTGCAAGAGAAAATATCTTGGGTGCAGTTGGCAGTTTCTTCAGCACCCTCTGGAGTGAGAAAGCGGTCGATATTTAATTGTTATTGCAAGCAGGGAGTGCAGGAAGAGAGAAAGACACACACACACATACACACACAAAACCTCCTGTGGGCCATTTGTATGTGTGTGTCGCGGTTTGTTGGTGCAAAGGTGGGACTCGCTGTGCCACAACTTGTACACCCAGGCAGGTCCTGGCTTCCTAAAAGAGCCAGGCTGGCTTAAAAAGAAGGGCATGAAATAGCAGCTCATCAATCCCAGACTTCTGGTCTTCCCAAGAAGGCTAAGTGAGACTTACTCTCCTGTAGCCAAATTAACATGACTTCTACCTTACTAGAAGATTCAACATTGGAGCCTTCGTGGGTTATGATGCTCAGTCACAATTCAAACAGAGGAGTTGGCTGCACTCACCAAGCGTTGCTTCAAGAACTCAGGATGGCAACCTCCATCCCCTGCGTTCTTATTTCGATCCCACCACACTCAGCCTCTTCCCACTTTTCCCCTTCCTCCCCCAAAAAAACCCCAACAACCAGTCTAATACTGGAAAGTCCAGTTTAAAATGGGAGGTTCGGTGGTACTTGATTGAAAGCAAGAAAGAAAAAAAATTGAGACATTTCACTACCGAGTTCTCTTTGGCAGCAATGCCATGTAAAGGCCAGGTTGTGTTTGGAGGCCCAGTCTAATTTTAGAAGGGGTGGGCGGGGAGCCAGGCACTCTGTACCTGCTCAGAAACAACCCTTTCCTTCTGGAAAAGGTGAAATCTAAGATCAAAGCCTGGAAGCCTGATGGGATTTGGGTGAGTCCTCGGCCTCTATTTCTGTTTCAGGCAATCTTATGTTCAAACAGGGACAGTGGCCAAAGGGTAGGGCTCTCCATATTCCTATAGTAGCTATCACTTGATAGTAAATGTGGGACACCCTGCCCCCCGTCTTTGTCCTGTCCCCCAAACTGGCGGGGTGGGGGGGGTGTATGAGGAATTTTGAGAGCTACATCTAAGACTTCAAATTCACCAAAGGCGATAAAAATCGGTTGTTGGTCTCAGGTGCCTCAAGCCATCCATCAAAATTTGAGGGAAAGGGAAGAGAGGGAGGGAGGGTGTGTGTGTGTCAGAATTGGAAAAGGGGGGGAGGTTGACCACACACACACACACATACACACCCAAGCCTGCACGCATACACACAAATCCCATTTTCTGCAAACAGGTTGGTGGCTCGAAGCCCCTCTCTCTCTCTCTCTCTCTCTCTGTCTAAATGAAATCAGTCATTTTCATCAAGTGCCCAGCCAAATATTATCCACAGCCCATTCAGGAGGATCGAATCTTATTTAGAGTCGCGATTCGACATCTGTTTTCAAATTTGATCAGCTATGAACTTTATTTTCCGAGTTTGAGGAAAATTATATTCCATCGATCCGAAGCACTGGCGTAGCCTACATATATCCGCCGCGCCCCCCCCACCCCACCCGCCTCGCCTCGCCTCTCTCTCTCTCTCTCCCTCTCTCTCTCTCTCTCTCTCCCTCCCTGCTATCGATGGGAAAGAGGCGCTTGCGAGAGACACACCGCCAAACGAGACACTTCGTAATTCTCTCGGCCGCGCACCCAGATTTCTGCCCTGCTTCGCCTGCCTCGGCCACCCTCCATTGATGCCTTCCTCCCTTCCCGGCACCCCTCCTTCTGTTTCGGATTCATCCCGGCGCTTTTTCCCCTTGGACGACACGCGCGCTCTTCTTCCTCGCTTTTTCCCTGCGATTCCTCCGCCTCCTCTCAAACCCCGCTTCTTTACCCCGAGTTTTCCGCCTCGCTCCTTTGCCTGCCTGGTTCGCTCGCCCTGCGGCCGATCTTTTCGGCCTTCCCTGTCCTCACGCAACAATCCTTACCTCCCTCCCTTCCCTTCCCTTCCTTTTCCTTCCTTCCTTCCTGACCCTTCTTTTCTTCCTTCCCTTCCTTTCTGACCCTTCCTTCCTTCCCTCCTTAACCTTTCCTTCCTTCCTTCCTTTCTTCCCTCCCTACTTGACTCTTCCCTCCTTCCCTCCTTAACCTTTCCTTCCTTCCTTTCTTCCCTCCCTACTTGACTCTTCCCTCCTTCCCTCCTTAACCTTTCCTTCCTTCCTTCCTTCCTTCCTTCCCTCCCTACTTGACTCTTCCCTCCTTCCCTCCTTAACCTTTCCTTCCTTCCTTCCTTTCTTCCCTCCCTACTTGACTCTTCCCTCCTTCCCTCCTTAACCTTTCCTTCCTTCCTTCCTTTCTTCCCTCCCTGACTCTTCCCTCCTTCCTCCTTGACCTTTCCTTTCTTCCCTCCCTCCTTCCTTCCTTCCCGCCCTAACCCTTCTTTCTCTTTCCTTCTTTCTTTTCCTTCCTTTCCTTCCTTCCTTCCTTCCCTCCTTCCTTCCTTCCTTCCACCTTCCCAAACAAGAGGGCTCGGTGGGGGAGCTCTTTAAGCTTGTCAATATTGCCCCCCACCTGAATCTCTGAAGACGCGCCCCCTCCCCATTCCTCCCCCCACCCCGGACCTCCTCCAAAACTCCAGCCTCGACACACAGCCTGGATGGTGAGAGGCGCGAACGGTGAGTAACCGACTTGGGAAAGTTTCTCCACGCGTGTTGCCCGCAGGGTTGGAGGGGGGGTTAGAGGGGGGTGAAAAGTTGAGCCGCTGGGTTTAATGGGGGCGGCTTCTCTCCTTTCTAGGCGGGGAGGGGGAGCGGTGCTGTTAGGTTTCCATAACGTAGCAAGCTGGTGGGCGGAATGCCTGTGTACTTGCGGGGGGGGGGGATTTCCTTGTCTCTCTCCCCCCCCCCCACCTTCCAGGTTTCTTTTACTCTTTCCAGCACTTTGCTTGCTCCGACCCTGCCTCTTCCTTGCCCCTTCTCCTCTGCTCCTCCCTGGCCCCCCTTCCTCCGGCCTCTGTCGCCCCCACGCTTTCCCTCCCCCGCTCCCTCTCTTCCTCCTCCGTCCTCTTCTCTCTCTTTCCTTCCTTCCTTTCTCTCCGTCTCCCATCCTTTCCTCTGCTGGCTGGCTGGCTGGCGGCTGGCTCGCTTCTTCTCCCCCCTGTCCTTTCCCATTCCCTGCTCGCTCACTCACCCTCCCTCCTCCCCTCCTCCCCAGCTAACTGGAAGCCGGTTTCCGTTTAGATTAAGGCAGGGAACCTAATTCCAGGGCAGGGGATCGAAATTTCTGGCAACAAAGGGAAATAGCGTATTGATCAGAGGCTCCGGAGATTAAGAGACAAGTGTGTGTATCCATCAGCGCTAAACTGCCTCCCTGCGCCTGCGAGGCGGACGGGCTGCGGACGCGCCTGGCATGGCAAACGCGGCGGCGAACGACGGCGGCGCCCCTCCTGGAGGGCAGGAGAGGGAGCCGCGGGGCGGGGGTGAGGGGCCGAAGGACGCCAAGGGCCAGATCGGGAGATCCCCCCCCTCCCTTGGGCTAAAGGCGAAGCCGCGGGGAGCAGCTGATCCGGGCAGAGCAGGGTTCGAGTCCTGCCTCCGCCGGCAGGAAATCTGGGGAAGAGGTTTGTGCGTGGAAAATGCCCTCAGAGAGACGCCCCCTCCCCTCGACCTCTCCGGTTAATAAGTCAGTCCCCTCTTCTCAAGGGTCTTCTTAAGCCTAAACCAGGGGGGTCCGGGTTCAAATCTCGCAACTGGATTAAGTTTTTCTCCCCCACCCCTGAAATACAGTACGTGGAGAAGGGGGACCCTCGTCAGTTACAAGGGCTGTGGAAACAGTGCTTTCCCTAACTCGCTTCTCTCTTAGAAAGGGTTGGACCACAACTTCCAGAAGCCACAGTCGGTGGGGGGATGGGCAGCGTGTCCCCCACGCATCTGGAGAGCACAGGTTTGGGAAGAGAGAGAGGGTGGGGGAGGGAGGTTTGAAACGGTCTCCTAGGGCCTCCCCAACTCCATCTCGTCGAAGGAAGTCCCACTGAGACTTACTCCCACGGAAATTGTGCATGGTGTCCCAGCTCAAGGAGAGTTAAGTAGAAATATTCGGGAATATTGCAAAAGGGGACCTATTATCCTTCTGAATAAACGCATATGGGGCTTGGATTGTTCTCTCCCCGTCCCCCACCCCATCCCGGTGGGTTTTTTTCACTCACAAAGTATTGGGTGTAATATATGCGGGGGGAGGCTTAAAGAACGAAGAATTATTGTGGGGAGGACAGGATTCTTAGGCAAAGACGCGAAGGCAAAAAGACCCTGGCCTATTTATTGCATCTATGCCTTGCTTTTCTTTGGGTGGTGGGGCTGGGATCCGTGAGGGTCCAGTCCAACTTTATTTCCCACACACACAACCCGAAACGCCACCCTTTTGAAACTGGGAGAGTTGTGATCGCCGTCTGAAGAAAAGTCAGCTTTAACGACAAGCTCCCTTCATCTGTACATCTGTAAACTGGCGTGGAAATCTCTCCGGTGGGGGAGGAAAGCCAATAGTAGGCTGGCTCCGTCTTCCCCTCCCGAAGGCCAGAAAGAGGGCCTACCGGGAGTTGAAGGGCTCTTGCATGCCGCCGTGGGATAGGGCTTGGCGGGGTACCAGATTTCAAGGACTGGACAGCAGGAATCACGGCGCGAGAAAAGGCTCCGGAAGGCAGGAGGCGAGAAAACGGCACAAGGGAATCCACGGGGACCCGCCAAGATCCGCTCCTTTATCCTCCAGCTTCGAGCCACGCCACGGGTTGATTAGAAACCCTGCCGCCGACCCCCATCAATCCCCCCCAGATTTGAGTGCGGTGAAGGTGTTGGCCTAGTAGACAAACTTAGGAGGCTGTGAGTTCGAGTCTAGCCTCAAGCACGAAAACCGGCCCGGTGACTTCGGGCCAATCGCCAGGAGATTGGGAGTTCTAGTCCCGCCATAGGTACGAAAACAAGCCTCGGTGCCTTTGGGCCAGTCCCTTTCCATCAGTGCAACCCACCTCACAGGATTGTTGTTGTGGGGAAAATAGGAAGAGAGGAAAGAGTCTTAGGTAGGTTGGCCGCCTTGAGTTACTTATATAAGGTAATAAAACACACATATAAATTACAATAGATACATAACAAACGCTTTGAAAGGGAAGGGGAGACAGGCAGGCAGGTGAATATATCTGCTGTTCTCTACCTAAAGGTGCTGACCCCTCTCCTTGCTCCTTCCATTCACACGTACAACGCCAGCAAGTTTTGCGGGGAAGGCGGCCTCGAAGTTTGCTAAAGTTTTCCCAGTTGAAGGTGATGAGGTAGAGAGAAGCTGGTGGGGGAAAATACAGGACCTCCCTCCCCTCCCAACACCCCCCCCCACCCCAGTGCTTAGGGGCTTAAAACGACGTCTTCTCCCCGGTTTGTCCCCGCTGTTTGGAGAACAGATGCTGGCGGTGGAGGGATCTTTCGGGGCCATGCAACGGGGAGCGTGCCTCAGTTTCCAAAGCCGAGGCTGGGCCGCGAGAGGGAGGGGCTCGCCCTTTCCCCTCTCAAGAACCCTCCCCCCCCTTCCCTTCTTCCAATGTATCCGCTAGGACAACTTAAAAGTGAAGCCGCGAGCCTTTCACTCTGGGAATGAAAGGGCGGCTTTAAATGGGAGGCGTATTTCCAGTAGCAGGGAGTTACGGCGGCTTTAAGCCAATCACCAACTCTTTGAAAGATAGGAACAGGGCCCAGCGTAGGAAAGTCAGGCCCGGCCAAGAGATAAGAGAAAAGGGCTTTAAAATATCTCTAAAATGGAAGGGAAAAAAATCTCTAGGAAGGGTTGAATTTAACCCGGGGGGACGATCGCGTTAAGGATTTGTACCGCTACGCCAGATCTTGAGACGGTGCAACAGGAGGACGGGCGGGTGGGACGATAACAGCTTCAGACAAGCTTCGCCCAACACGCAACGCCTAAATTGTGCTTTCTTTTCCCGCGTTTCAGCGGTCGTGCGATTGCAACGGCTAGATTGGGCTTCACGCGTTGCCCCGACGCCGGGCCAATTCTCGCAGTCCCTAAACAAACCAGGATTTGCAAAATCCGTGCTTTGCACGCGCGCTCGGATTCGGCGAGCAAAACCCGAGTTTCTCCTAAGCTTTTGACCTCGGGGAAGGAAGGAAGGAAGGAAGGAAGGAAGGAAGGAAGGAAGGAAGGGAGACCCTCGGATCCAACCCCCCGATAGAACGCGGGGATATCCAGACGTTCACTGTCTCACCCCCACGGCGCGCTCATCCATCCGAGGTGGGTAAAACCACGACCCAAATTAGTTGGGGGCCAGAGGCCGACTCTGCAAACCGCTTAGAGCGGGCTGTAAAAGGCACGGTGAAGCGGTATATAAGTCTAAGGGCTACTGCTATTAGCCGCTTCAGCCGGGGAAAAAAGGGTGGGTGGGTGTGAAGGGGTCACTTTTAATGTCTCTCTCCGGATCCCGAAGTGACAGAAGGTAGATCGTCTTTGCTCGCGCGGTTTTTTTGTGGGGTGTTTTATTTCCTTGCAAGATCTCCGGTTTTGCAAAGCCGGGTTTCAGGTCGCCGCGCGCCCCTTTCCCTCTGTCCCTACACACCCACACCCACAAAGGGAATACACACACACGCCACACCCGGCTTAAAATAATCCCCTCCACACCGTCCCTCCGGGTACCGCTTTGGTTCCCGGCTCAAAGCCCCGGTCGTGTGAAAGTTGGGCCTGGCCGAGCGGATCCTGGATTGTCGACGCTTTTGCTTGCTGGCTGCCCCAGCTTCGAGGTTTCGGATCCCAGGCCGGGCTAGCGGCCCCTTCCCCGCCCCCATAAAAAAGAAGCGCTTTTCCCGGGAAGGTTCTTAATATAGGCGGTCCGTTACTCCGGAGCAGAGAAGGGAGATCTGAAGTGGAGCATCTCTCTCGCACACGCATCGCCCTGAGCGCATTACGCACCGCTCTCTCCGCGAGGAATTGTAGGCGCACAATTCACCGAAGGGTTGTAGTAAGTAAGTAAGCGAACCCCGGAGAGGGAGAGAGAATCCGATTTTATTGCGCGCCGGATTTTTATTTTATTTTATAAAGGGATCAAGAGACACGCATCCTTAATGTATTTAGTACAGTCTGCAAGAGCTGTGGAGTCCAGAGGCAGAAAAACGATTGTCTGAATCGCTAAAAGAGAAAGATGGAACGGGAGGGGGGGGGGCTGGCTAGGGCAGATTGAACGCCCCCACCCCTCAATCCTCCACCTGCCCCTCCAAGCGCCGGATTCCCCTTCCTTCGGGAGTCCCTCCGGGGCAACGGAACGGAGCAGAGGGAACCAGACTAATGGAGGCTTTTTCCGTGCTGAAAATGGCCCATCCCCGACGAGTGAAGAAGGTACAGAGAGCCGGTTGGGTTTAAGCGATTAAGGCTAGAAAGCAGGAGAGCCTGAGTTCAAGTCCAACCTTAAGCCGCGAAAGCCAGCTGGGGGACTTTGGGGTCAGTCAGTCCCCGGTCCATCCTTACAGGGTTGTTGGGGGGAGGGAGTAGGAGGACGATGCGTTCGCAGCCTGGAGTTGTTGATAATAAAAGCGAGATACGAATGAATCGATCAATAAAAATGCCACCAGCAGGGAAAATCCTCGCCCCCCCCCCCCTCCCGAGGTCTTGGCTCTATGCTAGCTTTCTACTTGCAGGGAGTGTTATTATAAAATAAAAGAGCCGCAAAAAGGAAAATTCTCTTTATTTGCCTTCTTATTTTAACATCAGCAGTTCAGGCTTTCCTTCCTTATCAAGTTGATGCAAGATTCCTTCTTTCTTTCTTTTCCTTCCTTTCCTTTCTTTCTTCCTTTCTCCTTCCTTTCTCTTTCTTTCCTTTCCTTCTTCTTCTCTCCTTCCTTCCTTCCTTCATTTCTTTTTTCTCTTTCTTTCTTTCCTTCCTTTCTTCTTTTTCCTTTCTCTTTCTTTTCTTTTCCTTCTTCCTTTCTTCCCTCATTTCTTCCTTTCTTTCTCTTTCTTTCCTTCTTCCTTTCTCCTTCCTTCCCTCATTTTTTCTTTCTTCTCCTTTCTCTTTTCTCCTTCCTTCCTTTCTCTTTCTTTCTTCCTTTCTTTCCCTTCCTTCTTCCTTTCTCCTTCCTTCCTCTTTTCCTTTCTTTATCATTTAAAGCAGTCTCTAAGGATCTAAGGATGGGATACATTCAGGAGTGATATCTTAGTGGCTAATTGTGAAGGGAGGGTTTGGGGTTGTTGTTTTTTGGCACCCCAATATTTTATTTTTCCTATCTATTCCAGAGTTTTGCTTCAGCATTTTCAAAAGCATTTGAAACTCATGCCTGCTTTTTCTGTATTTAGGGGCCAGCTGAGCAGCAGCTATGGCCCTAGGCAGGGCATCCTGATCCTGGCGCTCGCTTCCCTTGTCGATATAAATAACATAAAAGAGGGGATGCAATTCCTGCTGAAATTCAGAAATACAAATACATACAGAAAGAGACAGACAGTCAGTATAGAGAGAGAGTCATGGCTTATACAGTTGTCAGGTTTTGCAAAGCAAAGCTGAACAGATATTTTTTTTGCTTAATATGTCAGGTGTGAATCCTGGTTCTTTCTCAACCTTATTCATTTATCCATTCTCTTCTGAACAGTAATACAGGATGACCTATTTGAGACTAGTACCTTGCTGCATGGACACACACTCCTCCAGCTAATCCCTGGTCATTTGCCCTTATCACATTCATGAACAGAGTTGGAACTGAATCTCAGTCAAACCCCTTGGGACCTCCATGTCAGGTCTGCACGACTTTGCTGGCAAACTTCTGCAAGCCAAGGAGATAAGACGTGGGGGTGGAAAATATAAAACGATCTAAACGGAGGGAAACTTGTAATTATGGGCATTTACTGGGGGTGGGGGAGGGTAGGCAAGTGACATGCATATTATTATGCCCTTGCACGCATGATGCAAATTATGTAACTTAATAGCATTCAGACACATCTTGGAGAGAGAGAGCTGGCTGGCATACAAATTTAATCCTTACCTTAAAATAAATAAACTCTGTACACGATGCAGAATTTACTTTAATTCTAATTATTACAATTCTGTACATTTAAAAAAAACTTCAGCTGTGAATGCTCCATCACTGGAGGTTTTCAAAAATTGACCGGACAACCATTTGACCATCCATGATAGTCTTCTGTCTTGAGCAAGAGATTGGACTAGATGACCTCTAAAGCCCCTTCCGGCCCTGTGATTCCATGTTCTATATGATTGTGGCTTGTATCAGAGGCCTATATCTTGGATCCTCTCCAGATGCTGGCAGGGAATGCTGGAAGTTGTAATACTAGAGTCTCAGAGATTCCTTTACTTCTGGCCTAGTGTTTTATATGTTGGTTGGGTTTCATGTAAGCTTATTAGACCGGACGAAACGTAGTTAGATATTTTGTGGTTCAGAACGTTGTTTCAAAAGGTTGTATGAAGTTGGCATTAAATCATTTCATTTCTCCGGGCATAATTTATGTGAAAAACATAAGAGCTTTTAACTCAACACTTGGCATGTTGTGGGAAGCCAGGCAGAGATATCTTGGGAAGAAAATGCATGGTATTCTACAAATCAAGTATATTTGCTCTGAAAAAAGAGGTTGTAATTCTACGTACACTTTCGAGGGATCAATCTGATGAACCCAGCGCACCTGGCCTCATGAATAGGTCTGTCTTATCATTACCGCATACACCTGAATTTGTCTTGCAAACCACAGGCAGTTTAAGAATAGAAATCAGCTTGCCAAACGGTGGGGTTAAAATACTCAGCCATTTTCAGATCCACCGTTTTCTTACGTCTCCAGAATTGCTGGAACTCTGCGTCTTCACAAACGTATTTGGCAACATGTTTCCAAAAAAGAAAGAAGGAATCTCAAATGGTCCTAGGGATCCAGCTTTAATATTGTGGGCGAAAGCGATGGTCCCTGGTTCCTACTTCTCTCTTAAGCCTTTCCTTTCTTTGCACACAGGCCATAGATTTGCATTCCCTGAGAATTTCTTGCAAGAAATATTTACATTTCTGTCTTACTGGGGTGATTTTGCTCCTTGTCCATATCGACAACATCCTGTGCCTCAATTTTAGCATCCAAGAACAGGACGGAGAATTGAGGAGATTTGCTTTTGCTCGGGCTGCTTCAGATCATTTTTATCTGTTTTGTGTTGTGTTGTTATTTTATCCTGCCTTTATTATTTTTATAAATAACTCAAGGTGGTGAATATATCTAGTATTCCTTCATCCTATTTTCCCCATAACAACAATCCTGTGAGGTAAAAAGGGATTGAGAGAGAGTAATGGGCCCAAGGTCACCCAGTTGGCTTTCATGGCTAAAGTGGGACTAGAACTCACCATCTCCTGATTATTGGTCCAAAGTTCCCCAGCCAATTTTCATGCATCAGAAGGAACTAGAATTCACCATCTCCGGGTGATCAGCCCAAAGTCATCCAGCTGTCTTTCATGCCAAAGGCAGAGCTAGAATTCACTGTCTCCTGGTTTCTAGGCCAGCATCTCAACTGCTAGGCTAAACAAAAATGGTTCTATTTGTAGAGTATAAGTATGCATCACACTCAACACAACTAATTTATTATGAGATACCTGTTGCATTCCCTTGAGGTAGGAATTCAATGCAAAAAGTCTTTTACTGCAACAATTATTTCAGTCACTGCAAAGAAAAACAAATCATACCATCGGGAGAAATCAGGAATTAGGAAATGAGAAATACAGTAGAATCAGGTAGAAATTAGAGCAAGCCAAAAGAAAAAAGAAAAGAGCAAAGCAATGAGAAATATGTCCAGCCCAGAATCTATCGATTGGGATACGTTTAAAAGAAAAAGTGAAATAAATAAGAAAATAAAAACTTCCCTGAAAAAGAGATCTAGGCTAAGGGAAACTGGTTTGTTGAATATGAACAAACCAAGGGAAAGTTCACTGAAAAAGTCAAAGATCTCCAATAAACTTGATTTATTTCTCCCTGAACACGATGGAGGAATGTTACCTATATTTTGTGAAGCGTTTTATTCGTCTTATATTCTAGGAATGCCAATTTGTCTCTGGACTAGGCTTCTGTAATTGAATACTCTTCAGAAAGGTTGGATTACAACTTCCATGTTCCTTCAGGCCCAGAAGGTTCTTCCTTTACACGTTCCTGTTAAAGCACAACGTCTGTTTTTAGCCTCTTGTTAACTGTGTTGCCCTTGAGCTCTTCTTGGGAAGTCCAAAGTCTTCATCTTTTGTAGCATGTACTACAAAACCCAACATGACCTTCCTGCTGTGGGCAGGGAGATCTTCTTTCAGGATGAAAGTCTGCTTGTCCACTCAACAATCCAGCCCGAAGGTTATACACTGCTTGTTAAGCTAGATTTTTTTAAAAAAATGTTCTTACTATCAGTTGCAGTTCCTCAAAGTCTCACTTTCCTATTGTGGACTTTTTTAGAGGTTAAACCTGCAGATTTACTGTCGGTCATGTTCAGCTCTGTACGTCTAATTCTTCTGCATGTGCATTCAGTTCCTCTGTTGCATTACTCACAGAGGTCTATTTTATAGTGTGGCTAACACATTGCATCTTGCCTTTCAACCCACAATTAAATATTTAACACAAAAGAATAAAGACCCTACCATCTCTTGGATTTGCAAGGATCAAAGGTCGAGATGGTTGCAGTATAAAGTGACAGTATAAAGTGTGCATGAAAAAAAGGATTCCATTCACAACAATTCTTTGCACAAACTTTTTCAAAATATAGACTTCAGTCAGCTTAGATTTTCTTCGCAAACGTATCCTACCATGTTTTAATAGAAACACAAGATATAAATCCAATAAATTAATCTGTATTACCGTTGCTTACATCTGATCTTTCGACCAGCTTCATCCCTAACAGCAATCTTTAGAATTTAGGCTGAAAGATTCTGGCTATTTATAGGCCCTGATAATCCATGGTTTATTTTGACTAAGATTACCACTGAGCGGGTTCAGAGGTTGTGTTAAATCATCGATGGTATTTCTAAGCGGTGGGGGATGGGTTCCAACAAAATGCTAAACTAAACCAGACAGGTTGTTTTATAGCTTAGATTAACGGAAGAAAAGAAGAACAAATAAATCTTTGGTAGGGTGCTTTTCCTCCATAATCGATAAGCCCCATAAGTAATAGGAAGTTGGACTGAGACTTTCTAAGATCACAGATTCATAGAATGGAAAAGTGGAAAGGGATCTTGGAGATCATGTAGTCCAGTCAATCCTGGTCCTTTAAGAGGTGTGGACTTCAACTCCCAGAATTCCTCATTCAGCAGGAAATGGGTCTATTGTAGATTGCTTCTAAACCAGGCAACTTTAACACTTGTGGACTTCAACTCCCAGAAGTCGACACATCTTAAAAGTCCCAAAGGTTTCTTTACAACACCCCAATGGATGGCTCTCAAATCTCTCTTTAAGCACCTCCATCTCCCCAAGCAATCTGTTCCAATTGCTGACCATCCCTTATGCTAAAAAAATTATTTTTTTAAAAAAATATTGAATAAACATTAAAAACAATTGAACACAGTGCGACTTTCTTGGCCATCATTTTGGCCATACAAGCTATTATTACAGATACACATAACAGTTAATTTCCTTTTTCCCTTACATTATTAGTATAGTGCTAGCTGCATATTATTTCTATTTACATTTATCTACATTTATTCTACAATTATATACATATTTACAACCATCTTTTATACTCATGCATTCATTTCATCTCGTATTTGTCCATTATATTCCATTCTCTTTGGTTTACAAAACTTTAACTTTCATCCCTGTAAAGCGCCAATCTTTCTTTCTTTTCCCTTGACTCTAGCCATTGATACATTTTACTCCAGGCTTCATAATACGCTGTCTCACCCTTATCTTCGATTTCTAAAGTTAGTCTGTCTCCTTATGCTAAAAAAATTCTTTCTCCCAAACCAACTTCCTTGTAATTTTAACCCATTATTTCTAGGCCCATCCTCCTGACACGACTCCCAACAGCCCTGTCCAGCAATCTGCCTCTGCTTGACTTACAATGCTGAGCTCACAAACTCTCTTTATCATAAACCACGATTTACAAACCACAGCTTCTCCATTCACTTAGCGAGCCAAGCCACGCGTAAGCCAGCAAGCTAAACCGCATCACAATCAGCTAAGCCACCCCTAAGCGTAGCAGCGTACAGGAACCCACATAAAACTAGTCTTCTACTTATGACCACCACTGAGCCCAAAATTTATGTCATTAAGTGAGACGTTTGCTAAGTGAATTTTGCTCCCGTTTTATGACTTTTCCTGCCACTGTTGTTAAGTGAAACAATCTAAACTGACAAGTTTGTGGCCTGGTTGTGAAGCAAATCTGGCTTCCCCTTTGACTTGCATGACAGAAGGTTACAAAAGGGGAATCGCGTGACCGTGGGACAGAGCCACCGTCGTAACTATGAACCGGTGGCCAAGCGTCTGAATTTTGATCACAAGATCACACAGGAATGCTGCAAAGGTCGTAACTTTGAAAAAAACGGCCTTAAGTCGCATTTTTTGCAGTGCCATTGTAACTTTGAACGGTCATTAAATGAACTGTTGTAAGCCGAGGACTGCTTGTATTAACCCATAAAGAAAGGATAACTCTTTTTCTGCAGCCCCTTCAACAGTATCCAAACTTAGCCGGGGAGGGGGGGAAGGCATTTCCAACGCAGAGCTCTGTCTGACTCCGAAACCTGCATCATCGTCATCCAAGATCTGGTTTTTTCCTTGCGTCTTCACTGCTGACCTCTCTGTCCCTCCTTCAATAGAGACATCCTTGCCTCCTTCACCCTCTGTCCAGAAAGGTCAAGAAGGGAAAGAAAGAAAGAAAGAAAGAAAGAAAGAAAGAAAGAAAGAAAGAAAGAAAGAAAGAAAGAAAGAAAGAAAGAAAGAAAGAAAGAAAGAAAGAAAGATGGAAAGGAAGGAAGGAAGGAAGGAAGGAAGGAAGGAAGGAAGGAAGGAAGGAAAGGGAAAGAAGAAAATAAAGAAAGAAAGATGGAAGGAAGGAAAAGAAGGAAGGAAATAAAGAAAAAAGAAGAAAGAAAGGAAAGAAAGATGGAAGGAAAGAAAGAAAGAGGAAGGAAAGAAAGGGAAAGAAGGAAGGAAGGAAAAATGAACGAACGAATGAAAAATGGAAGGAAGGAAGGAAAGAAAGGAAGTGGAAGAAAGGAAGGAAAGAAAAAAAGGAAGGAAGAATGAAAGAAAAAAGGGAAAGAAGGAAAGAAAGACGGAAGAGAGGAAAGGAAGGAAGGAAAGGAAGAGAAGAAAGGAAAGAAAGATGAAAGGAAGGAAAGGAAGGAAGGAAGAAACAAAGGAAGGAAAGAAAGGGGAAGAAGGAAGGAAGGAAAAATGAAAGAAAGAAAGATGGAAGGAAGGAAAGAAAGAAGAAGGAAGGAAAAGAAAAGAAAAGAAAAGACTGCAAATAAACAGGGAGAAGAAAACCTGTGGAAGCACAGCTGAAATCGGCTGGGATGTTGTATTTGAGAAGAAATCTCCTCTTTGACAAGTTCCATCTCTCTTCTTTACAGCTTCTCTTCTTCACTTGCTGACTGCCAGCTGGTGCTCTGGAGAGGGGCAGGCAGGTAGGCAGGAGGAAAACTGGTGCAGCTTGTTATTTTGTTTTATTTTATTTTATTTGTCAATCGCTTACAAGATAATAGGTATGAGAATAATCGAGCATGAATACAGGAAATAGGTACGAATAAATGGAGACAGTGGGACAGGGACGGTAGGCACGATTGTGCACACCCCTTTCTTTATTTAACAATAAATACTGCTTTTATTTTCATATCGGGAGCATAAACCAGAATACAATCTACTGGTTTTGTCATAAATCAGTATAATTTTTAAATAGGTAAGCTATATATATATTTATAAAAAAAGCAATCATATAATCCAGAATCCAATAACTACTTACATCTCCAAGAAACCTTTAAAACCATGTAGTATCCTTGTCCTCTTCTGTTTATACTTTGTAGTTCAAAGATGGCACCACACATTTATTCCGGTCTTCTCCTCAGGTGATTTGAATTCACTTCGCTTTCTTGAGGCAAATCTTTTTTCAAAGCCCTCAGCTGGGAGATCATAGGATTGCAAAGACTTCATCCGGTGGTTGAAACCTACATTTTAACTTTGGGAAGAGGAACAGCAGGCTCTTCTGGGTCAGATTCAATACTGGGGACAATGGCTTTGCTCTTAAACAGACAGATAAACAGATAATCAGAGTTGGGAGGGACCTTATAGGTCATCTAGTCCAACCCCCCGCCCAAGCAGGAGACCCTACACCATTTCTGACAGATGGCAGTCCAATCTCTCCTTGAAAGTCTCAAGTGATGGGCGCTCCCACAATTTCTTAAGGCAACTTCTGTTCCATTGGTTGATTGTTCTCGCTATCAGAAAGTTTCTCCTTATTTCCAGGTTGAATCTCTCCTTGTTCAGTTTCCATCCATTATTCCTTGTCTGGCCTTTGGGTGCTTTAGAAAGTAGCTTGACTCCTTTCTCCTCTCTGTGGCAGCCCCTCAAATATTGGAAGACTGCTCTCCTGTCACCCCCTGGTCCTTCTCTTCCCTAGACCAGCCAGGCCCAGTTCCACCATTGTGTAGAACCACATCCCATCAACCGAGTGAGAGAGAGAAAGAGGCTTTAGTTTGGAGGGATTTTCTTTCTTGCACCCTAAAGTCCACAGCATCTTGTAGGCCGGGATGACCAGTCTTGGCAACTTTAAGGCTGGTGGACTTCAACTCCCAGAATTCCCTGCTGTAGATGCATCAGAGTGAGGCAGACAAGTAAGAGGGACATAGCTGAAGTTTGGACATATTTGTTGAAAATCTGAAAACCTGAGATCACAAACTAATCTAAAAGCAGTAGCTTATACAGGTAGGCCTTGACTTACCTCCACAACTGGGACTATAATTTATTTTCTTTCTTTCTTTCCTTCCTTCCTTCCTTCCTTCCTTCCTTCCTTCCTTCCTTCCTTCCTTCCTTCCTTTCTTTCTTTCTTTCTTTTCTTTCCTGCCATCTTTCTTTCCTTTCTTCTTTTTTCTTTTCTTCCTTCTCTATGTGTCCATCCATCTCAGCAAATGACTCTGGACAGCTCGCTCACAAAGCTAAGCAGTTGTTAAATGAGTCGCATCCGATTTTACAATCTTTTTTGGCATGGTCATTAAGTGAATCACTACAGTTGTTAAATGGATCACACGGTCATTAAGCAAATCCAGTTTCCCACACTTTTGCTTGTTCGAAGTGGCTGGGAAGGTCAGAAATGGTGCTCATGGGAGCCCTGGAGAGCGTTGGCTGTGGCCCATTCCGCACCACATTATGGTTTAATGCAGAGCCTAAACCCCACCGATGGTCAGCTCTTAGCTTACCTAATAAATTTCAGAGCAGAGCAGAAATTTCAGCCCAAATATCTGCTGCTTTCATAATAGCAGTAGGATATCAATTATTCTTCCATAGGTCCATTTGGCGCCATCTTGATGGTTTATATTTTGTGTTAGCAGGAAGTCAACATGCATCAGAGTTTGAGACTCAGCTTGGATTCTGGAATTAGGGATGGTGCATAATGCAGAAAGAATGTACTGAATCCCTTTAAGACAAGGGCTGGATTCACACAACATGTAGGCTACCTGGTGGCTTAATGCAGTTTGAAGACCAAGAAATACCAAGAAATAATGGGTAAGCAAACTACCATCTATGCAGCAGCCTATTGTCTTCTGTCTCTCAACTTCACGTATCTTGCAGAAATTAATTGGCAAATTCAGGGACCTCTTAGGGCACATTTTTTATTTATTAATTATTTTTTAAAATTAAATTAAATTAAATGTGCCATCCATCTCCCCTACAAGGTGACTCTGACTTCTTCCTATCAATTCTACAACCTGGAAGGATTTAAGTTTGTAAATTATATTTGCTTTTAGCCCAAAAATTTTGTACAAATATACACAATTAAAGATACATGGAAATAAATATTTTCATGTACATACTCTAAAACTAAAAAAACAGAGTTCCAGAGTGTAAAATCTGCTATTTCAATAACCAGACAGAAAATTGGTGTGCCTTTTTCCAGGTGCCACTGCAAACTTTCTAACCCAGGAATGGAAAACATTCTTGTTTGCCAAAGGTTTTAATGCTGTCCATTATCAAAGAACTGGAGCAAGACTCCAATAAAAAAAATTAAACTTAAAATTAAGACAACTAAGGAACAATCTGTTTAGAAGTTTATAGAGCACAGAAAGCAGGTAGGTCTCTTGTTTCCAAATTAGATGCTTTAAAATTCCAAATGGAATTTTTTTTTTTTGGGTAACACATTAAAAAGCAGCAGGGGGAAAAGTAAGCATTATTATCTAACCGTTTTCTGGCCTCAGAAGTCATTGCCACACCTTGTTTAAACCGCCTCTTCAC
This sequence comes from Bungarus multicinctus, assembly GCA_023653725.1. Classification (NCBI taxonomy): domain Eukaryota; kingdom Metazoa; phylum Chordata; class Lepidosauria; order Squamata; family Elapidae; genus Bungarus; species Bungarus multicinctus. Next base: position 5,434,395 of record CM042835.1, on the reverse strand, counting down.
GAAGCTTAGAAACAGATCTGAGAATCAAGCAGCCACTCGGCCTTCTCTGAGGATTTTCTGATCCATATGAGATTTAAGAATAAAAAAGGCTGAATTAGATATGGAAGCAGTGAGCTAGTTTTCCACCAAGGTCCTATTTATTATTTAACTAGAGATGTTTTTAAAATATCACTTGTGTCTATTCTTGCCTGGGTTTAGAAGCTAAGCAGGGTTACACCTGGGCAGTTCTTGGATGGGAAACTACCCAAAATTCTCAGGGTTACAGATTAAACTGGAGTGTAAGAAGGTATTGCTGCTGAGAAAAACTGCACAGATATAGCACAATGATGTCCCAACTGAACTCCAAGGAGTATTAACTTCTATTTCAACTCTGCGTTGCTTCAAATGGCGAGGCCCCCTCAAATCATAAATTGTTTGTTTACTTTCTACTTTAGAAAAACTTTAATTATCTCTTTCCCCAACATTCACTACATTTGCACAAGCTGCTTGAGTGATTCATTTAAACAGTTGCATTTGCAGAAAATATTGTACCGGGTTAATTTTTAACCTTGGTTTTGGTGTGTTTCTTTTCTCAGGGTTAGTACATTTGTCTAGTTGAGAGCTAGTTTGGTGTAATGGTTAAGGCACCAGGCTAGGAACTAGGAGACTGTGAGTTCTAGTCCCATCTTAGGCACGATGTCAGCTGGAAAATCTTGGGCCAGGCACTCTCTCTCAGCCCCAGGAAGGAGGCAATGGCAAACCCCTTCCAAAATCTTGCCAAGACAACTGCAGGGTTTTTTCCAGACAGTTGCCAGGAGTCAACAATGACTTGAAGGCACACACAAATACACACATCCACACACATTGTCCACTTAGTTTATAATTCTATGAATTATCCAGCATCCTTTCCTCACATGGAATAAATCCAAAGCAGTGTAAGGTTGTTGCATGAATGCAACTGAGGACCTATTTCAACAGGGACAGGAGGGAACCTGAATATAGATTTTGTGGTGCATGTTTTATTTTTCCATGGAAAAAAACTTCTAATTGTGGCCTTAGGCACAAAGCCAGCTGAGCAGCTTTGGCCGCTCACTCTCTCTCAGCCCAAAGAAGGCAATGGCAAGCCATGTTTGAATTCATGGCAAGGAAGTTGCAGGGACTTGTCCAGGCAGCGGTGAGGAGCAGTGGTGGGATTCAAATTTATTTACTACCAGTTCTGTGGGTGTGGCTTGGTGGGCGTGGCAAGGGAAGGATATACTGCAAAATCCCCATTCCCTCCCCACTCCACTAACCTGCTTTCCAGCTCCATTCTCCTGTGCAGGGCAACAAAAGGAAGACCCAGCCAATCAGCTGGGACTCGGGAGGTGGAGAATAGATGGGGGTGGGGCCAGTCAAAGGTGGGATTTGCCAGTTCTCCAAACTATTCAAAATTTCCGCTACCGGTTCTTCAGAACTGGTCAGAACCCGCTGAATACCACCTCTGGTGAAGAGTTGGGTTTAGCTTGAAGGCACCAGACAACAAAACAAAACCATAGAGTAAGATATTACAGTAGTCCGGGATGCCCAACCTAGCACGTATCAAGTTCTGTTGAAAAACTGCAGTTCCCAGAATTCCTTTGGCTTGGCTGGCTGAGACTTCTAGAAATGGCTGTCCAACTTAGCTGGATAGAGCCATGAAGATGTTGGCATGCATTGGAATTTTAGCTATATTCGAACAATCGCTTGCAATACAGTTTTCTCCCCTTGCAATAAATATATAGGAATGTCCAGGTATAAGGGCTCCCCCGCCTTGGGCAAGGGTTGGACTAGAAGACCTCCAAGGTCCCTTCTGACTTATGATTCTATAAAACCAGACTCTTTAGATAAAGGTAAAGGTTCCCCTCGCACCTACGTGCTAGTCGTTTCCGGCTCTCAGGGGCGGTGCTCATCTCCGTTACAAAGCCAAAGAAGAGCCAGCGCTGTCCAAAGACGCTTCTGTGGTCATGTGGCCAACATGACTAAACGCCTTCGAAAGAGCACGGAACGCTGTTCCCTTCCCATCAAAATGGTCCCTATTTTTCTTCTTGCATTTCTTACATGCTTTCAAACTGCTAGGTTGGCAGAAGCTGGGACAAGTAACGGGAGCTCACTCCGTTATGCAGTGCTAAGGATTCGAACCGCCGAACTGCCAACCTTTCTGATCGACAAGCTCAGCGTCTGAGCCACTGAGCTACCACGCCCCCTCAGACTCTTTAGAATAGCCACTAAAACATCCAGATTTATCCTAGATTTATACTAAATGCGAGAACTTTATGCCTGAACCCAGTTTGGGAAAATGCTGGTGCTATGGAATAATCCTATTGCACTGATATGCAGGTAGTTCTCGATTTATGACAGTTCATTTAGTGACCGTTGGAAGTTACACCACTGGAAAAAGTGACCGGTTTTCACACTTCAAAACTGAATTTTGCACATGTAAATCTACTGGGATCCTTACGGTTTGCAGGATCCCAGGACATTCACACGTTCAAACTTCAGGCGCTTGGCAACTGGTCCTTGCAATCCCCTTCTGACAAGCGAAGTCCAGGGGAATTCGCTCAACAACCATGTGTCAGGGTTCCAACGGATGCCCTAATTAATTCATGAGCCTAACTTAATGTGACTAACTTAACAGCTGCAGGGATTCACATCACCACTGTGGAAAGACAGGTCGTAAAATGGTGCACAGTTTGCTTAACGTGTCTCACTTAGCAACAGAAACGTTGGGCTCCCTTGTGACCGTAAGTCAAGGACTACTTGTAACCATCCCACAGGGGACCAGAGAAGTGAGGTAAGGAAAGCGGTCGAAATCTTGGTGAGATAGAAAATCTCAAATCTTTTATGTGCCGGAATCTGTATGCTCCAGATGTCTGTAAGGGAGAGACCATGCTTGCAGAATTCACATTTTCTGGAGAGCATGGAGAGATTCTTATATCACCCTCTCCAGGTTCCTATTAACATACAAATCTACACCTTAGCCTATGTCTGAGCACTTAAATTACTCTTTCTGCCTTTTCATGGGCTAGCTCTACCGATGAGGTGGGGGGAAAAGTCATTGCGACTGGAAAATAAATGAATTGAGGAAATCTTCATAAAACTCGGATTCAGCTGTAGCGCAAAATTCTTTGCACGCTGAAATCACTTGATGTTTCCAGGTAGGTCTGGACATTTTTCTTTCCCCCCCCCCCCCACCCAAAAAAAAGGAGGAACTCTGTGGGCAAGGCTTACACCTAGTTGTAAGTGGTGTGGGTGGTAGAGAGAAGGCTGCCATCACATGATTTACGGCATGAAGGATTTGGTCTGGTTTTCATTGAGCGTGTGAAATTGGGCTTCTCCGCGTTGCTTATGGATCGAGGGGTGGATGGGTGTCGTGTGAGCATAGCCAATGGTGGTTTATTTCAATAACCCATGATGAAGAAAACCACAGCGGTACGGTTTGTGAAGCAATCCATGCTGTAAAATAGGGATGTCCAACCTTGGCAACTTGAAGACCTGTGGATTTCAATTCCCAGCTGGCTGGGGAATTCTGGGAATTGAAATCCACAGGCCTTCAAGCATAGCTGGCTGGGGAATTCTGGGAATTGAAATCCACAGGCCTTCAAGCTTAGCTGGCTGGGGAATTCTGGGAATTGAAATCCACAGGTCAAGCATAGCTGGCTGGGGAATTCTGGGAATTGAAATCCACAGGTCAAGCTTAGCTGGCTGGGGAATTCTGGAAGTTGAAGTCCACAAGTTTTCACATTGCCAAGGTGGGATAACTGCTGTAAATAAATTGCAGTTTGCCAACTCCCCTGCACGTTCCTGGCCTAATCAGAGAAACCACATGATGGTGTGCAGCGTTAACTTAAACAGAGGGGAGAATAACCATTTTGCAACTTCTCCTTCTGCCCACTTTAGCCTGATTTAGATCTGCCAATATAACCTGCAACACACACAGACACACACATAGACAGTCCTACTTTTGGGAGGAGAAACCCCTCCCTCTTTTTGCTTTTGTAGGTTTGGCTCTGTCACTGCCACACAGATTGTCATCACTTGATAAGTCTCTTGAAGGCTGGGTGTCCCAGAGAAGGCAACTTGGTGTCCTCCTGGATGTGCGGCTGTCTTTGGAAGATCATATTACGGCCATCTCCAGGGGGGCTTTTTATCAGGTTCGCCTGATACGCCAGATGCGGCCCTTTCTTGATCGGGACACCTTACGCACAGTCACTCATGCCCTGGTCACCTCCCGTCTGGACTACTGTAATGCCCTCTACATGGGGCTCCCTGCGGGGAGCACCCGGAGGCTTCAACTGGTACAAAATGCAGCCGCGCGGGTAGTTATGGGGGCATCGAGATACTCCCACGTGACGCCCCTCCTGCGCGAGCTGCATTGGTTGCCGGTGGCCTTCCGGGTTCGCTTTAAAGTACTGGTTTTGGTCTTTAAAGCGCTCCATGGCATCGGACCAGGATACTTACAAGACCGCATTCTGCCTGTAGTCTCCCACCGACCGGTGCGCTCCCACAGAGAGGGTCTCCTCCGGGTCCCGACGCCTTCTATGTGCCGCCTGGTGACCCCGAGGAACAGGGCCTTCTCTGTGGGGGCACCCACCCTTTGGAACGGGATGCCCCCTAGACTACGAACGACCAGTGACCTGAGGGCCTTCAGACGTGACCTGAAGACCTGGCTCTTCGAGCAGGCCGGCCTGAGCTGACTCAAATGGGATTTTTAAATAGGGTTTTTAGATTAGTTGGGATGGGGTACAAAGTTTTAATTTATTTTAATTGGGGTTTTTAGATTTTTATAGGGACAGCCTAGGGTTTAATTCTTTTTTAATAATTTATATTTGTCTATATGTATTTTAGTTGGCTGTTCACCGCCCTGAGTCCTTCGGGAGAAGGGCGGTATATAAAACCTAAACATAAATAAAATAAATAAATAAACTGGGCAGGGGCAGAATTAAGGGAAGAAAGAAAGGTCTGTTTCCAGAACTCAGACTTCCAGTCCAAGAATGGCAAAGATTCCATCAAGAAGAGGGCACACAAGTGGGACTAGTTTTAAGCAGCACAGGTGGGCACCAGGATGATACAACGATGCCCAAGTCAAAAAGCAGCCCTCCCCATTGTGAGAACCAAGACCCAAGGTGGGCATTTAGAGAAGACAAATGTGTGTGTGTGAAGAGGTGCTTGATGATCTAGGAGAGTCTCAATAGGGAGAAGTTTGGGGAGGCGATCTCACCAGCTGGCAGGGTTGTCTTAACGCATGGGCCTGATGGGCCCATACCAATCTGTGTATGTTAACCCTTCAATGCATCATATAAATACAGCAAGATATTCATGACATGTTTCTTTGTTGGAAGTGCCAATGAAATCAATATACGTGCTGCCCCAGTCAGTCTATGGGAATTGGATAGTTACTTAGGAATTATGAGCTGTCCCCTTAAGGGTAAATGTAGTTAAAGGTATCCTGGGAAATGTAGTTCATGTCACGTGACCACATCTGTAATCCTGATTGGTCACTGAATTGACTCTTGATGGGTTGGAGGAGTTTCCCTCACTTTTGCCTGAACTCACTAACTCATAGCAGCTTCTTTCTATCGCTACGAGATGGGTTAGGAGAGAACCATCTTTTACCTGCAAGGCAGATATGCAAAGGATTAGTCATTAAAGGAGAACTTCATCACAAATGTGAGTGATGAGGATACCTGATGAACCAATAAATGTACTTTGTTATGGACATGTTGTTGAGTTTATCTATCTGCATCTGCACAGCTACAAATCCACTACTGTGCAGAAGACAGAAAAATATATGTTTCGTTCTATCGACCGTTTACATTTTTCATCCCTGTGAGTAGTAGTCCTACTGTGCCCCAGTACACGGCTTTGCCCATATAATGCTGTGAAGATGGCCCTGGCAGCTGGGCCCTTCACAGAGGACAGAAAGCAAAAAAGTGGGGTGCAAATTTGAAGGATTCCCCCTCCGCAGAGCAGAGCGAGGCCAGCCGGAGCTGCCTTGGCATCTTCCCCAGGAATAGAATAGAACAGACAGAATTTGAAGGGATCTTGGAGGTCGTCAAGGGGTCGCCAGCCTTTTAGACTTCAGGGACCACCAAACTCATCATTTTAAATCCCACGGACCACTAATATGAATTTTGACTGTCGGTGGCTTGCTGACGTTGGTGGGAAAGTTAGTCCCATATTCCAGAGCTGTAGTAGTCACAGGACTGGCCCTTTGGTCATCCCGTAGCAGCTGCTCCTCCACCGGGTGCATTGGCCTGCCATGGACTAGAAGAGGAGCTGCTCCAGGATGACCAAAGGGCCCGTCCTGTGACTGCTGCATCTCTGGAATATGGGGCTGACTTCCCCACCAATGTCAGCAAGCCACCCCGGGGTGGATTTCCCTCCCACACCGTTGGTCTTACCTTCCGGTTCCAGCTCGTGTGGCTCTACTCAAGGTAAGGTTTGCAATTGAGGGCCGAAGGGTGGGGGCCAGCGGGTGGGTGGGCCATGTGGGTGGCACAGCCTTGTGTTCCTGCGCAGCCTGGATTAATTCTTTGGGGGGGGGACATTTCTCTGCGGACCACCAAAATTTTCTCACAGACCACCAGTGGTCCTCAGCTCACTGGTTGGCGACCAGTGTTCTAGTCCAACCCTCTGCTTAGGCAGGAAACCCTACACCACTTCAGAAAAATGGTCATCCAACATCTTCTTAAAAACTTCCAGTGTTGGAGCATTCACAACTTCTGGAGGCAAATCATTCCACTGATTCACTGTCCTCACTGTCAGGAAATTTCTCCTTAGTTCTAAGTTATATTCTAGTAGCGAGCTTCTGCGGTGCAGTGGTCAGAGTGCAGTACTGCAAGCTATTTCTGCTGCAGCCAGCTGCCTACAATTTGGCAGTTCAAATCCTACCAGGCTCGAGGTTAACTCAGCCTTCCATCCTTCCAAGGTGTGTAAAATGAGGACCCAGATTATTGGGGGCCATAGGCTGACTCTATCAACTGTTTAGAGAGGGCTGTAAAGCACGATAAAGCGGTATATAAATCTAAGTGCTATTGCTAACTTGCTTCTCTCCTTGATTAGTTTCCATCCACTGCTTCTTGTCCTGCCCTCAAATGTTTTGGAGAATAGCTTGACTCCCTCTTCTTTGGGGCAGCCCCTGAGATATTGGAAGACTGCTATCATGTCTCCCCTAGTCCTTCTTTTCAACCAACTAGACGCACCCAGTTCCAGCAAGCGTTCTTCGTATATGTTTTAGCCTCCAGTCCTCTAATCCTCTTTGCTGCTCTTCTCTGCACTCTTTCTAGAGTCTCAACCTCTTTTTTTACATCGTGGTGACCAAAACTGGATGCAGCATCCCAAGTATGGCCTTACCAAGGCCTGATTAAAGTGATATTAACCCTTCACGTGATCTTGATTTCTATCCCTCTGTTTATGCAGCCTACAACTGTGTTGGCTTTTTTGGCAGCTGCCAATCCAGCCTCCCCGCTGCCTCCTTGGAAGGTCTGATCTCGAGGCAGGGAGTGGGGGGGCGAAGGGAAAGACCCCCCCCCATCCACCCCCTCCTCCAAGCGAAGGATCCGGCCGGGGGGGGGGGAAGCGCGGTTGCAGGGCGCCGCCCAGAGGGCTTGGCTGAACGGCGGTGGGCTGCGGGGGAGCCAAACCGAGCCGAGCCGGGCCGCCTGGATCGATGGCGGCAGAGGCGCCGGGCGCGAGGATTGCATCTTGTCACAATAATTTATTGCTCTCATCCCCGCCTGATCGATGGTTTGAATTAGCGGAGCGCCCGGCTTTAATATTTACCCTCCGCGCTGCTCCTCCAATCTCAGGTCTAATTGATTCGGACACCGGCAAGCGCTGGGCTGGGCTGGGCTGCGGAGGCGTGGGGTGGGGGAGGCAGGCGTGGGGGGGGGGGGGGCGTGTAGGGAGGGGGTTTGAGGAGCGGGCAGGGCGGGGCAGGGCGGGGTGGGGTGGAGGGCTGGAGGGAGCACCTGGACTCAGGGGGGGGGTGTTTCCCGTGGGTGATGGGGAAGGGGAGAGGCATGAGGATATATATTAACCCAACGGAGAGGCAAGATATTAAAAAAAAAAGGGGGGGGAGATAATTGAACGCGGGTGGGGAAGACCGGAGTTTGCAAGGGACATTATTGGGGAGGGGCAGATTAAAGGGGAATCTATATATATAAAAGCGAAATGCCACTCACGCATCATCACAAAATCCCCATAAAGCCTACAAACTTGAAATTTGGCAGGTATGTTCCTCTTGGCTTCTAGGGGCTCACTAAGAAAGGGTTTTTCGAAATGACCATCAGAGCATTAGTAGTTCCTATATTATTATTATTATTATTATTATTATTATTATTATTATTATTATTATTATTATTATTATTATTATTATTATTATTATTATTATTATTCTCTGATGCTAAGGAGTTCTACTCCTGCTCCCCACCTGTAAAGAAATCTCTTCCAAATGCAAAACAGAAGCAGAGGAGAAGAATTTCAATTTCAGTTTGTTTCACAGCACCCAGCAGCGTTAGGACAGAACAGTTGAGTTAAGCCACGCCCAGGCTGCTTGTTGTCTCCTTGCTCACACAGCAAATACTCTTTCAGTTTCCAAACCGCCCTCAACTCTCTCACTCCTCACCTGAAAAGAAATCTGTTCCAACTGCAGTTGAGCTAAGCCACGCCCAGGCTCCTTGCTGTCTCCTTGCTCGCACAGCAAATACTGTTTTACTTTCCAAACAGCCCTCAACTCTCTCATACACTTGACAGGACGCTAGCCAGATGAGTACCGATGGAGGCTGGTAGGCAGAGGCTCAATTTTTTTTACTCTTATTTTCCTCCCCCAAAACTAAGCCTGACCACATAGTTTTGTAGCAAAGCACAGGTATTGAGTTAGTAAGAGAATAATAGAAAAGACTTTCGGGAGAAAACTGGGGAGGGTGGGTAGAAGGATTTTGAGGGTGATGCAAGCAGTTTAAAAGAAGAGGAACAACTTTCAGGGGATGTTGCAGGAAGATTGGAGGGGAGGGGAAAATAGGAGGGGAGGAAGGAAAGACCTGGAATTTGGGGGTAGTATGAGAAGACACCCCCCCCCTCAACCTTCCAAAGGGCCACCAGAGCAGTCTCAGTCCCCTTGAAATTGGAGGGTGAGGTATTTTACAGTGGTGAGCATAGCTTGGTGGGCGTGGCTTGGTGGGCGTGGCAGGGGAAGGATATTGTAAAATCTCCTTTCCCTCCCCATTCCACTAACCTGCTTTCCAGCTCCGTTCTCCTGTGCAAGGCAACCAAAAGAAGACCCAGCCAATCAGCTGGGACTCAGTGGGAGGTAGGGAATAGATGGGAGCATAGTTAGAGGCGGTATTTGCTGATTCTCCGAACTACTCAAAATTTCCGTTACTGGTTCTCCAGAACCGGTCAGAACCAGTTAAATACCACCTCTGGTGAGGTTCTTTTTTTAAAAAAAAAACATGTAAAGGGGCAAGAATTCAGCCGAAAATAATAAAGAGCCAGAAATTGTATCGAGGAGAAAAGGTATACAGGCAGGCCTCGGTTTCATTTAATGACCGTTCAAAGTTACAACCGCACATTTGAAAAAAAAATGGGACTTGTGACCGGTTTTCACTCTTACTAAACATTGCAGCCTCCCAGTGGTCATGTGATGCTTGGCAACTGACTTGCATTTATGACAGTTGCAGTACATGGTGCACTTCTGACAAGCACAGTCAATGGGGAAGCCAGATTCGCTAAAGGACCGGGGATATTAGCTTAACAACTCCAGCGATTCACTTAACAACAGTGGCAAGAAAAGTCTTAAAATGGGGCAAAACTTAATAACTGTCTCACTTAAGCAGCAGAAATATTGGACTCCCAGGGGGGTCATAAGTCTAAAATGACCTGCGCCTTTCTTAAAAGATTTGAGTTTGCTAAGTGTATTGAACATAGAATGTAGAATGTAGTTCAGAGAACCGGCAAATACCACCTCTGACTGGCCTCGCCCCCATCTATTTTCTTCCTGTCGTGCCCCTGTCAGAATCTGATTCAGAGGGGGAGGCCAAACAGCTGACAGGGAGTGGGAGTGTGGCTCCGTTGGTTGTGGAGGAAACTGGGGAGGGGCAAAGTCTGGCTGGGCAGGGCAGAGCAGGGGAGAGGTAGAGCAAGAGAGAGGGAATTCGGTGGAAGACCCAAACTCACCCCCCTCTTCATCCTAGGGCACGCAAGGAAGAACAGAAAAGGGAGCAACATGTGTTGCATGGCTTACAGGGGAGGAAAGGGCCCTGATTCCCTTCATTAGTTGCAGCTAATGAAGCTAACACAGGGTATAAAAAGGGAAGCTGCGCACAGCAAGTTGTTGGGAGCAAATTGTGAATTTATCTGGTATCGTTGAGGCTTATCTGTGTTCCTGGCATCTTCCTGGTATCTGTGTGTGTTTTGCTGGGCTTTCAAGTCTGCAATTCCTTCTCCTGCCCTGTCAAGTTAATTACTTCAGGTTGGTTTGTGTGGATTTTTAGTTACAGTTTGTATGTACTTTGTTTTCGGACTGAATTTCCTCCACTTAAAGGCTGTTCCTGGGAGAGTTTTTCTCCAGCCAGAAGATATTATTGGAGATAATAAAGGGACTCTTCTTGCTTATGTGACTGTGTTGCCTTTGTGCCACGCCCCAGATTATCACACTGCCTCCTGAGTCCCAACTGATCATCTGGGTCTCCTTTGGTTGCCCTGCATAGGAGAACGGGCCTGGAAAGCAGGTTAGTGGAGTCGGGAGGGAATGGAGATTTTGCAGTATCCTTCCCCTGCCACACCCACCAAGCCAAACCCACCAAGCTATGCCCACGGAACCCGTAGTAAAATATTTTGAATCCCACCACTGCAGTGCACCTTAGTCCACAGGCACACAGCAGGGTGTGTGCATGCACATACCAACACACTAGTGCTGCATACGCACAAAGGCACAAACCATTTGTACCTTTGGGTCTCAAGGTTTTTTTTTTTTCCAAATTGCAGTCCAAAGGGATATTATATATCTTCTTGTCTGCCCATTATATGATCCGGGCCTGTCTTTAATAGGTAGGGACAATTTTTAGACATATTGCACTGAATTCTCATTTCCGCCAAGAGAGTTTCAGCCAGCTGGGGCTATTTGACAAGGCCTTCAGGTCACTAGTAGAATTTACTTCCTTCTGTCTTCCTTCTGTCTCTTTGGTGAAAGACCTTGAGTTAGCCACGGATTTGAAGACTTCCAATCATTTGTTTCTCAGATTATCCTGGAAAATAATTTCCACTTGCGGTCAAATTAATGTAAGTCTTGAGTTATTGCTGAAAATTGTTTGGGGAATTCGAGACCCAGAAGTGTATATTTTGGTTGATTCATTAGTTTAAAAAAAAAAAAAAACAGTTCAAGGAAGTGATTTTGAATTCAGATCCTGCCGATTCACAGGATAAATGGAATATTTGCCCCAAATAGTTGGTCTGGATAGGCAGTAATTTCACATCGTAAACATGCCCATATACTGTAATAGTGCAAAAATGTAAATAAATAGGAGTGGAATAGGAAGGGAGTCTATACGCTATATCTTCAGATCCATCTGTCATGCTGTCCTCGTCTAAACTTGTTTGGGTCACCCCTCAAAGAGCCCTTTTGCATTTTTGAGAATTGTGGACTTTCTGCTGTATGGAATAAGTGGGACATGGATTATTTACTCCAATAAGTCTCCTGAGTTGAACCCTGTACCAAAATAAATCGTATTTCTGGGCTTAGAATGAATCCATGCAGGGGGAGAAGGAAGGGGGAGAGGAAGAGAGAAAAGGAGAGGGGGAGAAAGAGGGAGGAAGGGAGAGGGAGAAGGAGAGGGGGAGAGAGGGAGAAAGAGGGGGAGAAAGAGAGGGAGGGAAAGAGAGAGGAAGAGAGAGAGGAAGAGAGAGAATTCCCACATCACTGTTAGTTTTTTCCCAGTCTGGGTTGGTTTATGAAGGTGAAGACTTCATAAGATTTAACCCAGCGAAAAACTAGAAGAATTTAAGATCTGTTAACCTTCTAGTGTGTTTTAATTGATTTTTAACAGGATATTTCTATTTGTTTTTTACCTCCTCGGAGCCTTGGGGAGAGAGAAAGCTATAAATTTCAATACATTTTTTTTAAAAAAAAGACAAAAAGCGTATTTTCTCATTCTGGCAGTGTGTGCTGGGCTGGCCGTTGGATTCTAGCAGGTTTTAACCAGCAAGCTTTAAACAGCAACCTTTTGAAGGGATTCCTGGAAGAAATGGATTGAAAATATGATGTACAGATAATCCTTAACTTATGGCCATTCATTTAGCGGCCATTCGAAGTTGCAATGGCTCTGAAGAAAAAAAAAGACTTATGACACATCCTCACACAACTGTCACAGCGTCCTCAGGGTCGCTGTATGTATGACAGTTGCAGAATCCTAAGGTCACGTGATTGCCATTTGAAACCTTCCCGGCAAACAAAGTCAATGGGACTTGCTTAAAAACTGGGTGATTGACTTAATAAAAACATGGCAAAAAAGGCATAGAATCAAATGCACCTTTTTAACCGCCTTGCTTAGCAAACCAAAATTCTGGTCCTATTGCCAGTTTGGCTGTTTAAAGCTTGTGTTGTTTTTTTTTACTGGTGTATATATCACTTCCTTCAAGACTCGAAAAGGGATGACGTCACAAAAACGTTGTAGTCAAAAAATGTCTTCTGCAAAAATCCGGTGAAGAATTCAGAGGAATTTCAGAGAAGGGTTAAAACGGTATGTTTCAAACTTGGCAATTTTTAATCCAAGGGGGACTTTATTCTGGAGCTGAAGTTCACAATGTTAAGGTTGCCAATTTTGAAAAACAACAGCATTTTACAGATACTGTATCCGGTATCTGCAGGATGCGGTTAAAAAGATGGCAGTTCGAGGAATAAGGTTCTCCAGGGGAGAGCTTCAAATTTGTTAGCGAGGGGCTCTCTGCCCTAATGACTGGCTGGGTGGGCGTGGCTGGGTGGCCATATATGACTGGGTGGGTGTGGCCAACTTGACGTTGCTTCTTTGCCCTAATTACATATATGTGTGTGTGTGTATGTATGTATAAGTATATGTATATACACCAAAAAGTTGTTTATTATTTCGTGCATTGAATACTTAAATAAAAAACTGTGTGAAACCAGACTTAATAGCAGTGACTGTGAGAGGGATCTTGGGAGTCTTAGTGGAGTTTCTGATGAGTTATGTGATTCTTATTAGTTGGGAATTAATCCCCTCGGAGGCTAGTGCTTATGTTATCTGATTTTCTCAATGGCTGTCCCTCGCAAGCCCTGAGGGGATTGTTTATCTAGCTTGCCACACTTTTACCAGGTGTGAAATGCTCTTGGCTGAATGCCCAGAAGTTCAATTAAGCCTATTAAGAGCTTTCTCTTGCTGCTTGTCTTTCTGAGGTTATTGGGGGATTTCCAAGCCCTGCAGAGTCTTAGCTAGGGGCTCTCCTGAGCCCCTGCAAGCCCCCAGAAGCCCACCCCTGAGGTTATCTAAATCTATCACCCCAGATTTATGCGTTCAAACAACTAAAGTTTTAGCTTGCATGCCCGTCTTACCGAGCTGGAGCCTCTTGTAGGAAAATAGTTTAAGGCAGTGGTGGGCAACCTTTTTTTTCAACTGAGCCAAATCTCGCCAAAACCACGATTGAAATTTATTTTGAGAGCCACATTTTTAAAACCGAAAATACATAGGATGGTACACTGTTTTTGATGACACGCTGCTGATTTGGGAGGCGCAGTCTTCTTCTGAGGGCGGCAGACAGAGAGAGGATGCTGCCTCGCCACCGCGGCGCTACACAGAAAGTCACCCCCCTTTATACCACATGACCCGACTGGAGCTGTGTGGAGCCGGCCACTGGGGCTGCACACAGGGCGCGCACTGACAGAGGCTAGCTGCAGAGTTCTGACTCCTGGGGCGGCCGCCCGAGAGGAGGGAGGGGAGCGGGCGCCCGGCACACAGAAGAGCCGCATTAAAGTGTGTAAAGAGCCGCATGTGGCTCGCGAGCCGCGGCTTGCCGACCACTGGTTTAAGGCATCCTGTGATTTAAGCTGTGATTAACTGAGCAAGCCACCCATGGAAAACCCTAAAACTTAAAAGCATGCTAAACTTTTGATAGACATATCTGCGCCTTTAATAAACTAAGTGCTGTAATATTAATGCATTGGTTAACAAACTAAACTGCTATAGGCACCTCTACGCACAACGGGGCAGCCTATTCCAGCTCTGCAGGATAACTGTATTCACTGAAGACTCTTAAGATGAATAGTATATATTAATTAACGTAAGTTTAAGCAAAGGAAGAACGGCACGGTGGCTCAGTGGTTAAGACGCTGGACCTGGGCCTGAGCCTGGGTTCAAGATTCCAGTACCGTCCTTGCTCCAGCTCCTGCCAACCAGTGGGGGGTATGCGGTCGGTTTGCACTGATTCTAGCAATCTGGTAGCGCTGGTCAGCAGTTGGCCCCACCCACCTGCCCTGCCCTTTTCTGTCCTATATTTCCTTTGTTTGTAGCTCAGCTGATAGGCAGAGTGAATTGCCATGCCTCAGCCGTTTTATTCACCAGTGCTGACGGTAAGGTAAGTTTTCATGTTTAAAATTGCCCATTTGAGAACACTCCGTGCATGCCTGTCAACTCAAAAATATTTCTCTGGTCTTTTAGAGTTGCCAGCAGAAAGGGAGTGGAGGAAGTAGTGCATTCCTTAAATGCTTATTGATAATCTATAGGCAACCGAAGCTTCTGGCACACAAGATTATGACTGGAGAGCATGATTGATGACTCTTAGCTATGGATGTGTCCCATTGGAGAATATATATCCAGGGGGTGGGGAGAAGACCAGGGTCAAGGGTGGAATGAATGATGTGTCTCAGTGTCGGCTACACCCAGGTAACACTGGCATGTTTCACTCCTAATAAATCTTCTTTAAACTCTGAGAGATATGGCTAGAGACTCATGATTTGAATGGGGGTGGATGCCGGAGCCCTGATACCACCCACAGAACTGGTAGTAAAATAGTTTGAATTCCACCACTGCTGCCAACCTAGCAGTTTGAAAGCACGGAAGTAGATAAATAGGTACCACTTTGGTGGGAAGGTGCTCCATGATGTGAAGTTGGCCACATGACCATGGAAATTTCTTCAGACAGCACTAACTCAGGGCCCTTGAAACGGAGACCAGCACTAAAGTCGGCAACGACCAGCAGAGTAAACTCTACGAGGATTTCTAAAACAAAGGGAAACAATCTTAGCCATAGTGGCGCAGTGGTTAGAGTGCAGTACTGCAGGCTACTTCTGCTGACTGCCAGCTGCCTGCAATTTGGCAGTTCAAATCTCACCAGGCTCAAGGTTGGACTCAGCCTTCCATCCTTCTGAGCAGGGGTGGGATTCTACCAATTGGCACCTATTCGCTAGAACCGGTTGTTAACATTCTAAGCAGTTCGGAGAACTGGTTGTTAGAAGAAATTACTGGCCTAATCCTGTAAGGAAGGCAGGAAGGAAACATTCTGGTGTTGCTTACAGAAACTGCCTCTCCGCTAACCCTTATTACATTCTTGGCAGGACTAGACTTCCTGTCTCTGGAACTTCTCTGGAGTTTTTTTTCCCCTCCTTTGCTGATACTTTGCTTGTGTGGAGTGACCATTCAAAGTTACAATGGCACTGAAAAAAGTGACTTATGACCCTTTTTCACACTTACGACTGTTGCAGCATCCCCACAGTCACGAGAGGCCAGGCGAGGAGATGCGTGCCTCGATGTGAGTGATATTGAGTTGGCCACGCCCAGCCAATAACATGACCACAAAGCCATGTCCACCCAGTCACATGACCACAAAGCCATGCCCACCAACTAAGCCATGCCCACAGAACCGGTTGTTAAAAAATTTGAACCCCACCCCTGCTTCTGAGGTGGGTCAAATGAGGACCCAGATTGTTGGGGGCAGGAGGCTGACTCTGTAAATGGCTTAGAGAGGGCTGCAAAGCATTGTGAAGCAGTATATAAGTCTAAGTGCTGTTGCTACTAGGTAGTTCTGTTTATCAGTGATGGGTTGTAGAATACCTGCCAAAAACTGATCTTGTACAATGGGAAATGTTGCTAGGATCTGAAGTTTGAACAGAATGGGTTTCTCAACCTCAGCCCAACTTTTTAAGATCTGTGGATTTCAGCTCCCAGAATTCCCAGTTCAATGTTTGGATAGACAAAGCAGCTCTAATACAGGTTTATGACCATAATTGGGGCTAGAACACCTGGTTCAGTGATGTGCAGAGATGAGCATAGAAGAACAAGATGAAAGCAAGGACATATCAGAACCAATCTAGAATTCAAACTGACAAGTCAAATTTAGCAAAACAAATGCAACCTTTGTTGAAGGGTATTTATAGCTTAGATTATTCAGGAAAAAAATGTGGGAGAATGGGATACAGCTGTGCCAAAATCTGGGCTCTTTTTGAAATCATTCTTGAGAAGAGAGAGAAAGTTGTGCGTTAACCACACAGTTGTTGCATCTGATGGGTTGAACTCTGGATACAATCAGCTTCCCAGGACTAAGCAAAAATAATTGCAGAGACCAGGGGGCATTTAAAGAAAATCTAATTTGAATGAATGCTGAAAAAGTCCAGCCAATACATCAATTCAATTTATCAATATTTCAGGTTGAAATGCCACTTGGTTTAGAGCGGGAAGTGGAGAAGTGGATTTTAAAAAAATTAAATAACCCATTGAATTTAGAGTAAACTGTGGTGAGAGCAGTAATGTTTTGTATTTGGGGGAAGATTTGACAATCGACCATACTCAAAAACATGAAATGGATATTTTTAATTCTGAACTTCGCTTCAAGTCTCATCACTCTAAGTTGTGCTGGTTATAAGGGCCAAGTTTTGAAATCAAGATTTATGTGACCCAAAGGGGAAAAGGTGAGCTTACTATTGGCCAATGTTTCTTTTACTTACTTCTGTGTAACATTTCTGCTAACAAATTGTCCAATTACTAAAAGAAGCCAAGCTTTCATTGTCAGAACTGACCGTTTTTCTTTATTTAAAAGGGTGTTGATTTAATGCTCAGTATCTCATCCCCCCCCCTTTATTTTTTATTCCAAAAATTAAGGCAACTTTCTGCAGAGGCTTTTAATATCCGTTGTAGTTTGATATCCCTTAGGGGTGTAAATAGAATGAGGTTAATTCAAATTTTATATCTCTGTAGTCTTGAGTGAATGCTGTTGTGCTGTTGTCTTTTAAAATACAAGACGCCTGTCATATTATTTCATCTATTTCTGTCTTGTAGTATTATATAGTCTCTCTCTCTATTTTTTTTTTATCTTGCTGGAGTCTAATCATTTATTTTTTTAAAGGACTTTTATTTTTGTTCCAAAGACTTATATACCGCTTTCCAGTGCTTTCCGGCCCCCTCTAAGCGCTTTACAGAGTCAGCCTCTTGCCCCCTGATATCTGGGTCCTCATTTGAGCCACCTTGGAAGGCTGAGCCAACCTTCAATCAGTCAGGATTGAACTGCTGAACTGCTGGCAGTCAGCAGTCAGCAGAATTAGCCTGCAATACTACATTCTAACTGTTGTGCCAACGTGGCGCATGTCACAAGCGTCCGATTTTATGAGCTTTTTTTGCGGTGGTCATTCATTGAGCACCACAGTTATTAAGTGAATGCTGTGGTTGTTTAAGCAAATCAAATGGTTTCCTATGGGCATGAATTTTGCCCCAAACCAGAAGTGCCAGGTTTTGGTAAAACCATCATCAAATGCAACCACTACGGGACGCTGCAAATATGTAAATATAGACATGTTGCCAAGTGTCTGAAATGCAATCCCGTAGAAGTGGCCCCGACTGTCGGAACCTGAGAACTTTGGATCAGGTTGTAAATCCCCCTTTTCAAATCCAGTGTTAACTTCAAACTGTCACTAAGCCAACTGGTCATAATTCGAGAACTACCTATAGAGGAATAAACAGTGTTCTTCTATTGTACGTCCTCGACTTACAAAAATTCATTTAGTGACCCTTCGAAGTTACAACGGCACTGAAAAAAATGACTTATGACCATTTTTCACACTTCGCAACATCCTCAGGATCCCCAGATCCAAATTCAGATGCTTGGATCCCGGGATCCTGTGATCCCCTTTTGCAACCTTCGGACCATCAAATTAAATGGGGAAACCAAATTCACTTAACAATCATGTTACTAGCTTCATCAACTGCAGCAATTCGCATAGCAATGGTGGCATGAAAAAGGTCGCAAAATGCTGAAAAATGCACTTAACAAACGTCTCCCTTAACAACAGAAATATTGGGTCAATTGTGGTTGTAAGTCGAGGAGGTGTATGTTTGACTCTGGTTTGCATGTTCCATGGACGTTCTTTGGATTCTTAGGAAAACACTCAGAATCCTAGTTTTCTTGCACATCATTAGATGCTTTGAAAGTTTTGTCTGCAGATAAATGAACCGCAAAAAGCCAAGGAATGAATGAATGTGTTGTTTATTTACTTACTTAAGTAATTATTTACTTAATTAATTGTTTATTTAATGAAACACATTTTTAATCCTTCCATCTCCTCTACAAGGTGACTCTGATCGGCTCTCTCTGCAATAAAAGGTGTGCTTTGAATGGTGGAGCGATCGGGATCGATCCAGGGGTGGGCTTCAAAGATTTTAGCAACGGGTTCTCTGCCCGGTTGCTGGGTGGGCGTGGCCTAGTTGGCCTTCTGCACCATGTTGGTGGTGATGGGGGCATTTTTGCCCTCCCCGGGCTCCAGAGGCCCAGTTTCTATTTGGGGAAACTGAGGCTAGAGGCCCAGTCCTTCACTGGTTTCATTGACGCTTGTCTTGAACCCCTGACTGGCATTTCAATCCCTTTTCTGTCTTACTGACTTCCTTCCCCCCCCCCCCACAAACCCACTGCAAACCCTCTTCCTATGCCTCTCCTAGTTCCTGCCCCTGACAAATTGGGTGTGCAGTCGAGAACCCAAAGTTCAATTAGCAAACACACCGAGCAAGCCTTCGGTGTAAGTGACCTTACAAGTTTAATTAACGCCCTAGTATTATGAGAGATTGAGATCAAATACCCGTCACTTTGATAAATTAACAAATTATCATCCCTGCAGTTCTGGTGGGAATCTACTTGGGTTAGAGTCAAATAGGCAAGAAGACAGAGTGGAGTGGATGAGTTGGGGCATCCTAGCTCTGGCATCAGTGGTGGGATTCAATTTTTTTTACTATCAGTTCTGTGGGTGTGGTATGGCTTGGTGGGCATGGCTTGGTGGGCATGGCAGGGGAAGGATACTGCAATATCCCCTTTCCTTCCCCACCCCACTAACCTGCTTTCCACCTCCGTTCTCCTGTGCAGGGCAACAAAAGAAGATCCAGCCAATCAGCTGGGACTTGGGAGGTGGAGAATAGATTGGGGCGGGGCCAGTCAGAGGCGGTATTTGCCCGGTTCTCCGAACTACTCAAAATTTTGCTACCGGTTCTCCAGAACTGGTTAGAACCGGCTGAATACCACCTCTGTCTGGCATGGGTGTTCTGCTTTTTCTCTTCAACTTTTGGGTGTCCCCTTTTTCTCACCTAACTTAATCTCTCTCTCTCTCTCTTTCTCTCTCTCTCTCTCTCTCTCTCACTCACTCACTCACTCCTTCCTTCTGCAAATGATGAAGTCGGCTGCTATCCTTTTTTCTGTGATTTCCATTTAACTCTAGGTTGGTTTTAGGGTTTTTTTGGTTTTTTTTTTTTAAACCCTGACCTGCAAAGGAGATTCGAGAAATCAGCTATAACCACAAGGTGGCAGCAAATAAGCACCAAGAAATCTGACTATTTACTGCCATCTGCTGTAAGTTTGCAGATCTGCAACCCCTAAAGGCCAGGCTAAAGCCCGGTTTATTATGGGTTGGATTTATATCACAGCTAAAGCTATAAAACAGGACTTATAAAGCTCCAGTGGCTGGCCTGAAGAAACCAAATTATACTTTCCACTGTTGTGTCCACCAGCCTTGAGTTAAATGGGGATATTTTCTTTGCAATGAATGGAGATATACCGAGTGAGGCCATAAAGTTAAGGTCTTGAAACAAATGGATATAACAGAGGGATACAGTCAAGATCAAGTGAGGTACTAATACCACTCTATAAAGCAAAGGTCTTCAAACTTGGCAAGTTTAAGACTTGTGGACTTCAACTCCCAGAATTCCTGAGCTAACATGACTGGAGGAGGAATTCTGGGAGTTGAAGTCTTAAAGCTGTCAAGTTTGAAGACCCCTGTTATGAAGCCTTAATAAGACCATACCTAGAATACTGCAGTTTTGATCATCACACTATAAAAAAGAAGTTGAGACTCTGGAAAGGGTGCACAGAAGAGCAACCAGGATGATTAGGGGACTGAAGACTAAAACATATGAAGAACGGTTGCAGGAACTGGGCCTGGCTAGTCTAGTGAAGAGAAGGACCAGGGGAGACATTATAACAGAATATTGGAGGGGCTGCCACAGAGAGGAGGAAGGGGTCAAGCTATTTTCCAAAGCACCTGAAAGCCAGGCAAGGAATAATGGATGGAAACTGGTCTCTATCTGTTGCAGTACAATAAGGCATTAACAAGTCACAACTTTTTTGCTCTTCCATAATACTATGAACAAGTCACTTCTACAAAAGTCTATCAGTCTAAACTGTGAAACCTAAAATCAAAGTTTCATCCTTTTCCACGTCAAGCAGGAAGTTCAGAAGCGGTTTCCATGTGGAAACGAAAGTACTTATGTGCTTTTCTTTGAGCAGAGTGGTCAATTTTGCCAGCTTTCTGCTCGATGTCATTGCTCCTCCGTTGCATCCAGGCAGGGGACGGCCCGACAGACAGACAGACAGACAGACACACACACACACACACATCCCCACTAGGGAGCCTGCTAGTTTTCCAACCCTCCAGCTTCAGGCCAATCCAAGCCCCCCCCCCTCCTTTCCCTATACGCATCTCCGGTTTCCTTTGGGATCCTCACCAGCTCAAACAACCCGCAGCCACCTGGCTGTGCATGAAAAGTGGGGGTGGGGGGGGAGAGAGACACAGAAAGAGAGGGAGAGAGAAAGGGGGGAAACAGAAAGAGAGAAAGAGAGGGAGAGAGAAAGAAGGGAGGGAGGGGAAGAGGGGGAGAGGGAGGGAGAGGGAGACAGGGAGAGAGAGAAAGAGGGAGAGAGAAAAAGGGAGAAAACAGAAAGAGAGAAAGAGAGGGAGGGAGAAAGAGGGGGAGGGAGGGGGAGAGGGGGGGAGAGGGAGGGAGGGAGAGAGAGACAGGGAAAGAGAAAGAAGGGGAGAGAGGGTGGGAGAGGGAGAGGGAGGAGAGGGAGGGAGAAAGCGGGAGAGAGGGAGGGAAAGAAGGGGAGAGGGAGGGGGAGAGAAAGAGGGGAGAGGAGGGAGGGAGAGAGAGAGACAGAGGGAAAGAGAGAAAGAGGGAGAGAAAGAGGGGGGAGAGAAAGAGGCTGAGAGAGGGAGAGGGAGGGAGAGAGAGCGGGAGGGAGGGAGGGGGAGAGGGAGAGAGCGGGGAGAGGAAAAGAGAGAAAGAGGGAAACAGAGAGAAAGAGAGAGGGAGGGAGAGAGAAGGCTAAACCAACCAGGCTCCTGGGATTGAGAAGCGGGATTGAGATGGGCTGCTTAAAGGAACTGGGGAAGGCTGGGAGAATGTATACCGTTAAAAGGACGGTTTGAATTTGGGAAGGCACAAAGGCTCCAAGATTGGGCGGGGGGGGGGGGGGCGGCGTTTCATTCTCGAATATGAGGGCGGTGGGGGGGATGTCGGAGTGGGGCCTTGAGCCAGATCAGGGGAGACTCGGAGACAAGAACGATAGGCGCGGTTTGCTGGGGGCAAATTCTCTTGCGGGGGGGGGGGGGGCGCTGGTTGGAGTCAGATGCGGGGGGAGGGGTCGTAGCTTTGATATCGGGAAGGGTTTTTCCGGCTCTCCTTCTTGCCTTCCCCCCCTCCCCCACCCACCCCCCGTTCGCGTCCTTGCCACAAATTGGCGCATATTAGAGGGGCCTAATTGCAAATCGATGCGGTTGGCAAACCTCGGGGGGGGGGGGGGCTGCTACCCACTCCTCCCCCCCTTAGATGCAGTTCGTCCTTGCTCGGCTTCTCCTGACCGGTGAAGTTGGAAGCGGGGTGGGGGAGGCAGTCCTGGAATTATCTTCCCCAAAGGAAAGGTCTTTTACAGTCCTTCCCGATTTTTATTTATTTTATTGTATTTTATTTTGTCAAGCGATTATAGATAACAGGTATAAGTAAAACATAGTTATGAATACATGGATACATATAAGAAAAATAAAATATAAAAGAAACAATAGGACAGGGACGGTAGGCACGTTAGTGCGCTTATGCACGCCCCCTACAGACCTCTTAGGAAAGGGGTGAGGTCAATAGTAGACAGTCTAAGGTTAAAGTTTTTGGGGTTTGGGGAAGAAACCACAGAGTCAGGCAGAGTATTCCAGACATTGATCACTCTGTGGCTGAAGTCGTATTTCCTGCAATCAAGTTTGGTGCGGTTAACCTTGAGTTTGTATCTATTGTGTGCTCTTGTATTGTTATGGTTGGGAGAATTTTGGGAGAACTACGGTATTGTTTCCTCCAAAGGCGATCGAAATAGAAGCGAACCGGGTGTTGGAAGCGCCAACCTTTACTCCATTCGAATTAAAGAGTCTAAAAAGCAGCTTGGTGTCCCACCTTGGCAATTTTAAGACTTGCGGACTTCAACTCCCAGGGTTTCCCCACCAGCGATGGCTCCTGCTCTAAAACCATTTGGGCACAACGGAACATCCTCTTCACCCGCGATCCTGTATCTGCGATTCAGTGGTGGGATTCAAAAGAATTTACTACCGGGTTCTGTGGGCGTGGCGTAGCTTGGTGGGCGTAGCAGGGGAAGGGTGTTGTAAAACAGGGGTCTTCAAACTTGACAGCTTGAAGACTTGTGGACTTCAACTCCCAGAATTCCTCCTCCAGTCATGTTAGCTCAGGAATTCTGGGAGTTGAAGTCCACAAGTCTTAAACTTGCCAAGTTTGAAGACCCTTGGATTAGATAGATAGATAGATAGATAGATGGATGGATGGATGGATGGATGGATGGATGGATGGATGGATGGATGGATGGATGGATGGATGGATGGACGGACGGACAGACAGACAGAGATGGAGCTAGAAGATAGATCAGAGGTCTTCAAACTTGACAGCTTTAAGACTTGTGGACTTCAACTCCCAGAATTCCTCCTCCAGTCATGTTAGCTCAGGAATTCTGGGAGTTGAAGTCCACAAGTCTTAAACTTGCCAAGTTTGAAGACCCTTGGATTAGATAGATAGATAGATAGATAGATGGAGGATGGATGGATGGATGGATGGATGGATGGGATGGACGGACGGACGGACAGACAGAGATGGAGCTAGAAGATAGATCAGAGGTCTTCAAACTTGACAGCTTTAAGACTTGTGGACTTCAACTCCCAGAATTCCTCCTCCAGTCATGTTAGCTCAGGAATTCTGGGAGTTGAAGTCCACAAGTCTTAAACTTGCCAAGTTTGAAGACCCTTGGATTAGATAGATAGATAGATAGATAGATGGATGGATGGATGGATGGATGGATGGATGGATGGATGGATGGATGGATGGACGGACGGACAGACAGACAGAGATGGAGCTAGAAGATAGATCAGAGGTCTTCAAACTTGACAGCTTTAAGACTTGTGGACTTCAACTCCCAGAATTCCTCCTCCAGTCATGTTAGCTCAGGAATTCTGGGAGTTGGTCCACAAGTCTTAAAGCTGTCAAGTTTGAAGACCCTTCATTCCCACCCCACTCCAGGGGAAGGTTAGTGCAAAATCCCCATTCCCTCCCCAGCCCACTAACCTGCTTTCCAGCTCCATTCTCCTGTGCAGGACAACCAAAGAAGACCCAGCCAATCAGCTGGGACTCGGGAGGTAGAGAATAGATGGGGTTGGTGGGGCCAGTCAGAGGTGGTATTGGCTGGTTCTCGGAACTACTCAAAATTTCCGCTACCGGTTCTCTAGAACTGGTCAGAACCCACTGAATACCACCTCTGAATTCTGCATCCATGGTCATAAATTCCAGTGCAACTCATTCACAATGACTTAATCTGTGGTGCAGTGGTTAGAGTGCAGAACTGCAAGCTACTTCTGCAGCCAGCTGCCTACAGTTTGGCAGTTCAAATCCCACCAGGCTCAAAGTTGACTCAGCCTTCCCTCCTTCCGAGGTGGGTCAAATGAGGACCCAGATTGTTGGGGGCAAGAGGCTGACTCTGTAAACCGCTTAGAGTGGGCGAGAAGGCACTATAAAGCGGTATATACAGTAAGTCTAAGTGCTATTGCTATCCTTAAAACAAAAAGAGCCATGAAAGAATCAATTCTGCCTGTCACGAATTCCTAAAGATAAATTCCGGAGCAGATTTAGCCCCACAACTTCAGTCCCTACCTTCCATTGACTGCCCACCAAGTAATTTTTAATTGATTCCTATTCAATGATCCGGATGAGCGAATCTCTACACGAGATTCACACGTGTCGCTAGCTCCGTGTTGGATGCTCTACCCAGACGGTGTAAGTGACCTCAGGGTACCCCAGGAATCTTTAGTGTCCCCTGACCTCCCCAACAATGAGGGGGGCCTTGGTGGTCTCTGAGCTTGGTGGTTTTCTTGCAGACGTTTCATTACCCGACTAGGTAACATCATCAGTGCTAGAAGGGAGTGGTGTTTGATAAAGGAGGAGGAAGAGGAGGAGGAGGAGGATGGCTGTGGAGTTCATGGCGCTCTCTGAGCTTGGTGGTTTTCTTGCAAACGCTTCATTAGGTAACATCGGTGCTAAACCTAATTCCTTTGTTGGCACTGATGATGTTACCTAGTTGGGTCATGAAACGTCTGCAAGAAAACTACCAAGCTCAGGAGGCCACCAAGGATCCCTCGTTTTACACCCTGAGCTACAAATATTCCTCTTTATCAGCTCCCCAACAGTTTCGCAGGAACTTTTCGTGAGTGGGGGCGGTTCACACTGACGTTATGCTGCCTTCAACGGAGGGACGACTGCTTGCCTGGAGGGACTCGCCAGCCAGCAGAGGGGGGCAAAGGAGCTGCAGACCTACCCCCGCCTCTTCTGGCCCTGTGGACTCCCCATCCCCTGCCGCCTTGTCTTCTCTGCTGCTTTGCTGGAAAGCTTCAGGGACAGCCAAGCTCGGCCTTCTCCGACGCCTCGCCGTCCCGAGCGTTTCATGGACGGGCGCGCCCGAAGGGGGAAGTCAGCGCTGCCCTCTGTCCGCCCTCTAGTGCTTGAAGCCGCTTCTTGCAGAAGTGCAACTGCTCTGGGCTGCTAAGGAGGGGCCTTCCTTGCGCCCCACTGCCCGCCACGACCGCCTTGGTGGCGGTTTCCCTGCGAACCCAGCTGGGACGAACCCTGCAAAGTTTCGCCAGTTTGCAGTGCGGGCGGGGTGTGGCGGTGGGGAGAGTGCAAGGAGCAGAGACAGAAGAAGAGAAAGGGACAGGGAGGGAGAGGAAGGAGGGAGAAATGAGAGAGGGAGAGAGAATGTGGGAGAAGGGGTGGGTAGAATGAGAGAGTGGGAGTGAAGAGAAATGAGATGGAGAGAGATAATAAAAGTGGAGGGGGAGAATGAGAGAGTGAGGGGGAGAATGGGAGAGGGAGAGAAGAGGGAGAGAATGAAAGAGAGGGAGAATGAAAGGGAGAATGAGAGAGAGAGAAAATGCGAAGTGAGAGAGAATGAGGGGGAGAATGAGAGGGAGAGATAGAATGAGAGAGAGAGGGAGAATGAGAGGGAGAAAGAGGGCATAGAGAGGGGGAGAAGGGGAAGAAAGAGGAGAGAGGGAGAGAGAGAGAATGAGATGGAGAATGAAGAGAATGAGAGGAGAGAGAGAATGAAATGAGATATAATGAGAGGGTAGAATGAGAGGGAGAGGAGAATGAGAGAGGGGAGAGAGAGAATGGAAGAGGAGGAGAATGACAGAGAGAATGAACGAGAGTAAGGAAAGGGAGAATGAGAGGGAGAGAGAAATGAAGGGTAGAGAATGAGAGGGAGAGGGAGAATGAGAGAGTGAGAGAGAGAATGAGAAAGAGGAAGGGAGATGCAGAGAGAAGGAAGAGAGGAAAGGAGAGTAGGGAGAAGAGAGGAGAGAGGAAGGAAGGGGAGAAAAGGAGAGTAGAGAGAGAAGGAGAAAGAGAGGAGAATGAGAAGGGAGAGAGAGGAAGGAGAAGAGAGGAAAGGAAGAGAATGAGAGAGGGAGAAGGAGAGAGAGAAGGAAAAGGAGGGGAGAATAGGGGGAAGAAGAGAATGAGACGGAGAGAGAATGAGGAGGGGAGACAGAATGATGAGAGAGATAGAATGAGAAAGAAGGAGAATGAGAGAGGGATAGAGGAATGAAAAGGAGGGAGGAGAATGAGAAGAAATGAAGAGGGAGAATGAAGAAGCATGAGAGAATAGAGGGGAGATGAGGAGAAGAGAGAATGAGATGGAGAGAGAATGAGATGGAGAGAATGAGAGAGAGAGATAGAATGATTAAAGAAGGGAGATGAGATAGGGAGAGAGAATGAAAGGATGGAGGGAGAAGGAAGGAATGAGAGAGGAGAATGAGAGAGAGAATGAAGAATGAGAGGGGGGAGGAATATAGGGAGAGAGAGAATGAGAGGGAGAGAGAGAAGGGAGGGGGGGAGAATAGAGGAAGATGAGAGAGGAAGAGTAGAGAATGCAGAAGGAGGGATGAGACATGAAGAGCACGCGAGGGTAACCCCGCGCCCCTCCTTCACAGGATCCGGTGTGTG